>KK502453.1:965703-1154455 GCA_000688735.1 Glossina austeni
TAGATCAGACATATTTACCACACATACTACTTGTGATATTATGTTTTTAGCACTCCTTGTCTACTTTTTATTTTACCGCTCCGCTGAACGGATACCTTACACTTCTTTAATCACTGTGCTAAATTATATTGTAAAGCAGCCAAATCAATATAATAGAATGCGCTAAGCTTTAAGCATAGAAACCACTTTATCGTAACTTGGCAATGATTTAATTTCTCCAATTGCAGCTAGAGTGGTTTTTTCATGCTGAGATAACAATTCTTTTGCTGCTTTTTTTACGTTAGCAGTGGTAACTGCACTAATTTTTTCTATTAATTCATTTTTACTGATGTACCTATTATAGTTACCATAGTAGTGCCCCAATGTTTCAGCGCGTGAGCTAACACTTTCGCGTGACATTAAAATTTGGGATTTTATTCGCTCTTTCACTCTATTTACTTCTTCTTCCCTTAGATTATCTGTAGACAGCTTCTTCAACTCTGTCGTCATAGATTTTAAAAGCTTATCTAAGTTACTACTATCTGTGCTAGCAAAAATGGAAAACATCCCTGTATCAGTGTAGCTGGAATTAAATGAATAAACAGAGTAAGCTAATCCCTGCTTTTCCCTTACTTCCTGGAACAGGCGTGATGACATTCCGCTCCCTAATATAGAATCAAGCACTTGAAACGTGTGATATTTATCGTCATAACGAGAAACACTAGGTAGACCAATTAGCAAGTGTACCTGATCTAATTTACGATGTTCTAAATACTCACCACCAGTACAGCTTGCATTTTGGCTGTTTTTCAGCTTTTTAGAATGAATCTTTGAGAGAAAATCTTTGGTTAATGCAACAACTTCTTCATGTTCAACATTTCCTGCAACGGTGAATAGCATATTCTCGCCAAAGTAATGTTCATTTATGTAATTATCTAGATCTCCTCGAGTAAAAGATTTTACAGTATCTTGCGTGCCTAAGATTGACCTGCCAAAAGGTTGATCTTTATAAGCTGCCTCAAAATATTTATCGAAAACAATGTCACTTGGTGAATCATTAGTCTGAAAAATCTCTTGTATTACAACGCCCTTCTCACGTTCCAATTCATCTTCTGGAAACGTAGAATTCATCAATATATCTATTAGTATATCAATACCAGTTTTGATGTCTTTCTTGAGGACTTTTGCATAATAGGTGGTACTTTCCCTACCGGTGCTGGCGTTGAAAACCCCACCTATGTCGTCAAAAGCTTTTGCAATTTCAAACGCAGTTCTTGTCTTCGTTCCTTTGAAAGCCATGTGTTCTAGAAAATGGGATATTCCATTTTGATTTGCACTTTCCGCTCTACTGCCAACACCAACTCGTATGCTTAAAGCTACGGAATCAACATCACGCACCTGCTCAGTTATTATGCGCAGACCATTATCTAATTTTGTTACCTGAGGTGTATTCATCTTATGTATTCTTTTTTAAATTTTCTTCTGCAAAATCCCAATTAATCAAATGGTCAAGGAAAACTTTTATGTAGTCAATTCTACGATTTTGACAATCTAAATAATAGGCGTGTTCCCAGACATCCATAGTGAGTAGTGGCACTTGGCCATAAATTAATGGCAAATCTGCATTTGGAGTTTTGGTGATTTTGAGCTTTCCTTTTTCGAGCACTAACCATACCCATCCACTACCAAATTGGCTTACTCCATGATTGGCAAATTCCCCACAAAACTTATCAAAACCACCGATATCATCTTGAATTTTTTTTGCCAGAAAACCATCATCTTTAGGTTTACCACCACCATTCTTCTTCATTGAATTCCAATAAAAAGTGTGGTTCCAAACTTGCGCTGCGTTATTAAATATGGGAACTTTATCGCTATTACCATGCACTTTTGTTATTATTTCCTCAATTTTCACATGTTGATAATCTGTATTTTCAACCAGCTCGTTGAGTTTATTTAAATATCCTTTATGGTGCTTATCATAATGAAAATCTAAGGTTTTTGCAGATATGTAAGGCTCTAAAGCTGTTTTATCATATGGTAATTCAGGTAAAGTAAAACTCATGACAATCTCCTTATTTTTGACCTACTTGGATGGTAGGGCAATATATGCTTTTATGCAACATATAATTAACAGTTAAACATAGTGCACTTTTCTTGCCAACGTGTGGCGATGAAATCTAAGCCATAGAAACCTAAAATTAAATGCAAAATTTCCTTGACAAACCTCGCCAGCCCCCTTATCATGAAAGTGAAGCTATTTATTTATCTTCGCAATCTCTGCAGTGGATTAATGACAAAAAACTTAATGTATTTGGCGTAAATCATGCTTAATTTTTTGCACTATGTGCACCTCATGTCTTTATAAAACTTCTAGGTTTCTACCTATATAAGCTGAAACGCGCTTATAAAGCGTTTAAGACAGTAAAAGACGTCAAATAGACAAGGGAGAATTTGAATACTAGCCGCCCTGGGGTTTCTTTGCCTTTTTTTCCGCTCAGTAAATTTCTTAACGTTTATAATTTAGGTTAGTTGCATTTAAAAGCGGCTGAATCGTAGCGTTTAGAATAAAAAACGCCAATATTTTGAAGTACATATAAATAACTAGTCACCAACGGGGCTTCTTTTGCCTTTTTTTTCATTTGGTAAATTTCTTAATGTTTATAGCTAAACGACAACCGTCATCCCGCTGCTTGTTAGCGGGATCTCTTGTTAGCGCCGCGGCGGTATGACGGTTCGTGGCGGTATATTCGTCATCCCGCTACTTGTTAGCGGGATCTAGAGATACCGCGGCGGTATGATGGTTTGCGGTGGCATGACGATAACTTCGTCATTCCGCTATGTGTTAGCGCCGTGACGGTATGACGTAGGATTGCTGTCATCCCGCTACGTGTTAGCGGCTAAGAAATACCGTGGCGGTATGACGGTTATCAGTAAACATGAATACTTTAGCCATGCAATCAGGCTCCCTAAAAACACTTTGTAGCTCTTAAATATAAAAAATATTCCTTTAATAATAGAGCATGCTAATTGGGAATTTAATAAAGCAAGCAACTCGAGTTGGAAACAGTGAGAATACTATACGTTATATAGAATATCTCTATCAATTCAAGAAATTTAGAAACACATTAAATCTCACTTTATCACTAATAAAGCAAAATAGGCTCTTGTTTGAGATATATCAAGAGGGATTAATGGATATGGAAGAAGGGGTGTGTAAGACAATTCAGTCTTGCAGTGCAAACAGATATGTTATTGTGCTGAGAAGGTCAAATTCATACATTATAGTGCATGAACTTTCACATATGGTTGAAAATGAGCTTCACTTGAGCCTGGAGCAGGAATTTCTCCATAAAGTTTATCAAGATGTTGAGCAGAACCTAAAGCAAGCAAATATTCTTGTGCAGAAAATTATTAGCCAAGTTATATTTAAGGAGATACAAGCTTAGTATCCGTTCAGCAGAGTGGTTTAAGAGACAATAGATAAGAGGTTTTGGAAAGCCCCTTTTGTTTCCAAGTTAAGTATAATGAAATTGTCCGTTCGAGGAATGTGTTTCCTCGTTCTGATTGTGTAAAATACGAATTTTTGCGGTAAACGACATAATGCCGAATTTGCCGTTCAGCATGGTTGTTTGTCAGCGGAATGTTTTCTGAATCATTCAAAAAATTCCACATCATTCTTTCAGATTTCAAAATATTTTTTGCAACTCGAGAAGCTCCAATTGCTTCAGGTAAACGGCTTCAAGTAATACCTTGTACGTTTTTGCAACTTTCTGGCACGTCTGGTAAATCTAAAAACATCTATCTCATTTTTTAATAAAGCTTTTTTTAGTGCAAATAATTCAGTGGCTACGTTTCTTAAGTAACAGCCAAGAACTTTAACTTCAATGTTCCAACTATCCGCTAACCTTTCAAAATCTCTTGATCCAACACTGTTCTTATCGGCAAAGTAGTTGTATGCTGCGTACCTGTCGGTTACTACTAAGCTATTGCGATTGCAGAACTTACTATTTTGTAAAACCTTCATTCCTCTTGACTCTGTCAATTTTATAAAACTTGCTGTATTACTGGCAAACATCCAGCACCAAGCGAGTTTACCTTTGTTATAATGGCTCGTTTCATCAATATGTAGAACTTTACTCCTACTTATCTCTTGTTCAATCTGCTCATATGCTTCTTGGCATTTTTCTGCAACTCTAGCCTCGCTATTTGACACGCTACCAACACTGATGTCCAGGTTGAAAATATTTTTTATAATATTTGCTATTTCTCTTTTCGAGTTCTTGTAAAATCCGCTCAGCGCCGCGATTGTTGACTTAACTTTTGGACCAAATGTATCCGCAGTAACACCTTCTGGTAGCCTGCTACTTTTTCTTTTTCCACACTTGCAACAGCGGCCATTGGTATTCCTTAACATAAGGCTTGATTTCTGGCAAATCAACTTTTTGATCAATGTATGGCTCTTTCGATATCGCAATTTCTCCTCCGCACTCGCAAGAACTCTATTTTCACCACTTCATCTGCTTCCATTTTAGGGCGATACTTTCCTTCATGCCCAATCTGTGCCCCTATTTTCCTGTCACTTTTTTTCTTTTTCTTCTTTAGCTTGTATAGCTCTTTTGAGCTCGTTATCGATGAATTTTGTGAATTCAGACCTAGTCTCTCTTTCAATTCAGCATTTTCGATTCTTAGCGCCTTATTCTCAGATCTAACAATTTTCGTTTTCTATCTCTAACCTCTTTATCTCTGCTTTTAGTTGCTCTATCTCTATTTTAAAGCTTTCGCAGAGCTTGAGAAGACTAGCTAGTAGATCAGACATATTTACCACACATACTACTTGTGATATTATGTTTTTAGCACTCCTTGTCTACTTTTTATTTTACCGCTCCGCTGAACGGATACGAATCTTGTTCCAATGTTAAACAACACAAAGTTGAAAAAGTAGAGCAAGAATTACTTACAATTCAATAATTCTCCAAAATCAATTATGTTTGAAAAGTAATCACTATCTATAACGTCATCACTCACACCATTAACGTGAATAAGGACTGGACGACATGAAAAGCCTTTTGGACGCTTTAGTGTATCTATTTTCTTTTGTACTTCTTGTATTATTGAATGACCGATTTTATTTTTTGAAAATTTGATTTCGCAAATGTAGAGGGTGTTAAACCTTGTTTGAATCATGTAATCAATTTGACAACCAGCACCTGTCTTCCTCTGAAAAAATGGATTTTCGCTTACTATTCCATCAATTCTCAAGATATTATGTATGCTCTTTCTATTGTTAAGCACCAAATTTTCAAACTGAAGTCCAATGATTGTATGCCACTCTCCTGGAGATCTCATAGAGTAGGTGTCACGATTAATTTTTCCTAGATTTTTTTCAATATATTTTAGATAAAACCTTAAATAATTATCTTGAAGTCTGTACTTCCTGAGTCGTGAATCAGTACCCGTTTTTATATCCCAAGTATGATCCTTTGCAATAAAACCGGCAAGCTCCAGCTCATATAGATACTCAGAAATGCGTCCATGTCTTGCAATATCTAAAGCAGTACAAATTTCTTCCTGTTCTTTAGCTCCAGTAGAAAGAGCTTTCACTATTTGCTTATAAAAAGCTGTTTTTCGCATGAATAGATCTGAAAATATTTGGTCAAACTCCTCAACTAAAAACCCACCTTTTGTAAAACAAAGCGTTTTAATATTTCTTTCAGCACTGTGTCTAAAATTTACCTCTTCTAAATATTTTGGAATTCCACCGGTTACTGCAAGCACCTTAAACTTTTCGTATGCTGAAATATTTTTTGGCCAAAATTCATTGCAATCAGAAAGTGATAACTCCCCGAGTGTTAAAGTCAACGATATTCTTCCTACAAAACCAGTACTACTAAGTATATTTTTCTCGATCCAAGATGATGCAGATCCACAAACGACAAAAATTAGCTTGTTATTATTTTTTAGCTGTATATCCCAAAAATTCTTTATTTTGCCTAAAAAAGTTGGATCTTTTGAGCCCATCCAAGAAATTTCATCAAATAGCAATAATATTTTCCCTGATAGTAGACGTTCACCAACTGCCCATAGTAAGTCACTCCAGTCGTCATATCTAGCAAAAGATGTATTAAATTGTCTAGCAACTTGTCTAGAAAATTCATTAAGTTGGTGGGATGTTGTAGTATGCTTTTCTGGTGGCAAACCTATAAATGAGTAATACTGCTCGAAATGCTTACCAAACTCTTGAATTAAACGACTTTTTCCTATACGACGCCTTCCTTTTACTACTACAAAAGACGCAGTATTTTTTTTTGTAAGCTCCAGTAGTTGCTTTAATTCAGCTTGCCTACCAATAAATAATGGAGACATAAAATACAAAATATAAATCTTTGTCTCCATTATACATGATGGAATTGGAGACGTAAATAAGTAAATTTCGATCTTTGTCTCTATAATGCTATAGCTAAACTGACTTACGACAATTTGAAAAACCGTCATCCTGCTACGTGTTAGCGGATGAGATACCGCGAATGAATCGCGGTATGACGGTCTGCGGCGGAATGACGGTTCGCGGTGATTCGTCATTCCGCTATGTGTTAGCGCTGCGGCAGTATAGCTATAAATTGTTGATATCTTTTTTATATCACATTTTTAACTTACAATAGTTAGCCAGCGTTTCTTACATTAACCAAATCTTTCGAATTCTGCACTCACCACTACCTATAACTCACTTTCACGCAATACTGATCGTTCTTAAAAAGTAATCTAACATTTTTTATTCCTTGATTGCGAAGCTTTGATGCAGCTGATTTAGCAGCCTGAGCACTTTTAAAAAATGCAACATATCCCTTACTTTCTGCACTGTCTTGTTTTGGGTGACGTTTCTGCATTTCTTTTTCATATTGCTTTCTGTAATGAGGAGTATTTTGTATCAATTGTTCTGACATCTTTCTTAGGTATTGAACTTTTACCTTTGCAAGCCCTACTTTATGAAATCCTAAGACTTGAGCTGCTTTTTCTGATAAGTCTATTATTCTGCCTTCAATAAAAGGCCCTCTATCGTTAATCCTTACAACAAGCTTTCTTCCATTTTCTAAATTAGTGACAAGAGCAAAGCAGGGTAGGGGCAAAGTCTTATGCGCTGCAGAGATCAAGTGACGGTTAAACACTTCACCATTTGCTGTAAGCGTGCCATGATCTTCTATTCCATACCACGACGCTATCCCTATCTCTTCATAGTGTTTACAGTTTTTTGGATAATAAGTTATACCATTTATTGTGTAGCTGCTGCCAATTTTATAATGACCTGCAGTGCAATTAAACCTGTTGCTAAAACTGCAACTACTCATCAAAACAAATATTAGGCATAGAAAGACTAGGTTTTTTATCATTGTATTCGGTAAGAGGGTTCGATACCATGAGGATTTTAAATTATACTATAATAAATTTAGTAATAAGTAAACGTTTACTGCTAAATATGAACAAGACTCAAAAAGGAATAATACATATAATTGGTATAGGTGGAATCGGAATGAGTGCCATTGCTGAAATTCTTCACAATTCCAATTGCAAAATTCAAGGCAGTGATGCACAGTCAAACAACAATGTAGATAGATTACAAAGGCTGGGCATAGAGGTTTTTATTGGTCACAATGCTAATAATATAAGCCAAGCTCAAATAGTTGTACATTCTTCTGCGATAGAATCTGATAATGTGGAGTTAATAACAGCGAGAAATAACAATAAAACCATTTTGCATAGATCAGACATACTTACTGAAATTATGGAAGATAAATATGTGATAGCAGTTTCAGGTTCAAGTGGAAAGACAACAACAACTGCTATGATTGCTTCCATTTTTGATCATTCTGACATTGATGCAACTGTAATTGTAGGAGGAATACTAAATTCGTATCAGAGTAATTCAAGACTTGGAAGGAGTAACATTTTTTTAATCGAAGCTGATGAGTCTGATGGAACCATGCTAAAAATTCCTGCAAATATTGCTGTCATAACTAGTATTAACGACGATCATATGGATCATTATGGTACATTCGACGATATTAAAAATGCGTTTTCTCAGTTTATAAACAAAGCAGGTTTTGCAGTTTTGCCTGATTCTGTAGGCATTAATTATGATGCAAGTAACTCTATGATGTTTGGATTTGAGGGTGCCAATATTAAAGCTGTTAATATTAAGCAGCATGCTAACAGCATAGAATTTGACGTGTTGAACAACTGGATTCCAGTGTCAAGCACTGGAATGACGGAGAAACAGGTATCATCCCATCACCTTCTGTCATCCCAGTGCTTGACACTGGGATCCAGAAACATAAAAAATGTAATACTAGCAAACGCAATAGGAATGCATAAGGTCAGCAACGCCTTAGCTGCAATATCAGTTGCGATAAAGCTCGGGATTAGCAATGCAGAGATTAAAAAAGGCCTTTTGGAATTTCAAGGAGTAGCAAGAAGATTCTCTTTGATTGCCAATATTAAAGGTGTTAAGTTAATTGAGGATTATGCCCATCATCCAAATGAAATATATGCAACTTTAACGGCTGCACGTTCGATTACTAAAGGAAAAGTAATAGGAATTATCGAACCACTTCGTTTTGCTCGCATTCGTAATTTTTTTGATGAATTCATACGAATTTTCATGATGTTTGATTATGTCATCCTCACTCCTGTTCATCCCCCAGAAGATAAGCCTATTCCTGGTTGTGGGATTGATGATATACAAGAAGCTTTAATCAGTAATGGGTTTAATAACGTAAAAATCATGAATGATTCTCTACTCATTTCACATTTTATTAGTAATTCGACAAATTCAGGTGATGTAGTATTATTTATTGGTGCTGGTAGTAATATAGATAAATTGGCAAAGGAAGCTGCAGCACTTATTGCGGAAGTTAAGGTTTAATGCGATGAATAAGATAATCAATAACGTATTTGCAAGAGAAATTTTAGATAGCAGAGGTTACCCCACTGTGGAGGTGGAAATTGAACTCTGTGATGGAGTAATAGGTAGAGCCTCTGTACCTTCTGGAGCTTCAACTGGTAAATTAGAAGCCTTGGAACTCAGAGACCAAGATGAGAAAAGGTATTGTGGTAAGGGAGTATTGAGAGCTGTTCAAGTTGTAAATGGGATGATAACAGATAAAATCATTGGAATGAATGTAGCGGACCAAAATGCAATTGATCAAGCATTAATTGAACTGGATGGAACAAAAAATAAATCTAAACTTGGAGCAAATGCAACTTTGGGTGTGTCTCTTGCGGTTGCAAAAGCAGCAGCAAACAGTTTCAAAATATCGTTGTATAGATATTTGGGAGGAGAGCAGATGAGTGTTATGCCGGTTCCACTCATTAACATAATTAATGGTGGAGTACATGCAGACAATAAGCTCGATTTCCAAGAATTCATGATTCTTCCGGTCGGTGCTGAGACTTTCAGTGAAGCAATCAGAATATCTGCAGAGGTGTTCCACAACTTACGTAGCATTCTTAAGAAAAAAGGTTATAGCACAAACGTAGGAGATGAAGGTGGTTTTGCACCAAATATTGAAAGTACTGAAGAAGCACTTGACTTGATCATATACGCTATAGAATCAGCAGGTTATTCAGCACAAAGTGATTTTGCACTAGGCCTTGATGTTGCTTCATCTACTTTTTATGAAGATGGAATTTACAAATTTGAAAATAAAGAGCTTACTTCAAAAGAATTGACTGAATATTATTGTAATCTTGTGGAAGGATATCCAATAATTTCTATAGAAGATGCAATGAGTGAAGACGATTACGAAGGTTGGAAATTACTTACTGCAAAATTGGGGAGTAAAATTCAATTGGTTGGGGATGATTTATTTGTTACAAATTGTGAACTAATAGGCAAAGGAATAGAAGAAAAAATGGCAAATGCTGTACTGATCAAGCCAAATCAAATAGGAACGTTAACAGAAACTTTTGCTGCTATTGAAATGGCAAAATCAAACAACTACAAAGCTGTTATTTCTCACCGCTCAGGTGAAACAGAAGACACAACAATATCTCATATAGCAGTTGCATCAAATTGCGGGCAAATAAAAACCGGGTCGCTGTCGCGTTCTGATAGGCTAGCGAAGTATAACGAGCTAATGAGAATAGAAGGCACGCTAGGAAAAAATGCTAAATATTATCGTGGGTTAGCATGGGTTTTATAGACGAAGTAAAATTGTGTTTAAAAGCCGGTGATGGTGGTGACGGTTGTGCAAGTTTTCGTCGAGAAAAGTTCGTTGAATTTGGTGGGCCAAACGGCGGTAACGGAGGAAAAGGTGGAAACATAGTTTTCATCAGCGACGCTAACCTCAACACTTTGCTTCATTTTCGTTATAGAAGACACATTAAAGCAGATAATGGGAAAAATGGTGCAGGCAGGGATAGATCTGGCACAGCAGGGAAAGACGTTATACTTCGAGTTCCAGTCGGTGCACAAATAATTGATGAAGAAAGTGAGGAGATAATAGTAGACCTTGACAAGCCTGGTATGGAATTTCAAGTAGCACAGGGTGGAAAAGGTGGACTTGGAAATACTAATTTTAAATCTTCTACTAATAAGGCACCAAGACATTTTACTTACGGTCAGCCTGGCGAAGAAAAACATGTATTATTAAAACTAAAAGTTTTATCAGATGTTGGAATTATTGGCATGCCAAACGCAGGTAAATCAAAATTTTTGACTCGCTGCTCAAATTCCGATACAAAAGTAGGCGATTATCCATTTACCACCGTAAGACCCCACTTAGGTGTGACAAAAGTGGATGATAGCGAAGTTGTAATAGCAGATATTCCTGGAATAATCACTGATGCTCACCTTGGAGTTGGGCTCGGACATAAATTTTTAAAGCACATAGAAAGGTGTCAAATTTTACTTCATTTAATCGATGTAACTCATGATGACGTTGTTTCAGCTTATAGTTGTATCCATAATGAATTGGAACTTTACAATGGTGATCTTGTTGAAAAAGAAGAGATTGTAGTATTAAACAAATGCGACTTGCTGAGAGAAGCAGAAATTCTGGAAAAGAAGAATCACCTAGCCAATTATCTTAATAAAGAAGTGCTGTGCTTATCAATTAATGGTGATTTACAGCCTATTTTAAGATTATTAAGTGAAAAATTGAAAAAGAGTAATTCTAAGGAAATCGATGTATATGATCCTTTTAAGATGTGAATTTCATTTAGATAATTGATGTTTTTCATTTATTTTATCATATAACTAGAATATATGTGTACGAACGTTTGTTTTTGAAGGTACAGTAAATGTTCAGCGCGTGACGCACTGCCCAGTTCATGTTAGCTATAAATATTTAAGCAAACGAAAAAAAAGGCAAAAGAAGCCCTGGTCATCGTCTATTTTCAGTATCGGCGCTTTTTAGTCTTAAACACTGCAATTTAGCTGCTTTTAAACGGCAACTAACCTTAGCTTTAATATTTAAGAAATTTACTAGGCAGAAAAAAAAGGCATAGAAAACCCGTGGTAGCTAGTTATTACACTCTCTATTTTAAAATTTGACGTTGGGTGATGTCTTGAACGCTTTATAAGCGCGTTTCAGCTTATGTGGGTAAAAACCCAAATTTTTATAAAGACATAGTATGCACATAGTGCAAAAATTAAACAATAGTACGCCAAATACAAGTTTTCTTGTCATTTTAATCTGCTGCAGAGATCGGGAAGTTAAATGAAATAGCTTCACTATCATGATAAGGGAGGCGGCGGAGTTTGTCAAGGAATTTTTGCATTTAATTCGTTTCTGCGAGCTACCTGGTTTTCCTACTGAAATTTTGAAAAATGTAATCTACTTCTATATTCAAATATATCAAGCAGTAATTCAAAATCAGCCATTGCACCTTTTGCGTTATTATACGCGAGGTTGAGCAGCTCTCTGTCCTGATATAAATCAGCAAATTTAAATTCCATACATCCTGATTGTTTTGTGCCTAAGATATCTCCACTGCCTCTTAGCATCATATCCCTTTCAGCAATGTAAAATCCATCTTGTGACTCACACATGATCTTTAACTTTGAAGATGAGCTTTTACTTAAATTATCGTATAATAATACACAAAAAGATGGCTTGTTTCCTCGCCCTACTCTGCCTCTTAACTGATGCAATTGCGATAACCCAAATTGCTCTGCATTTTCTATAATCATAATGGTTGCATCTGGCACATCTATACCAACTTCTATCACAGTGGTTGCAACAAGCAGAGAAAATTCATTTCTTTTGAAGGAAAACATAACTTGATCTTTCTGCTCCTGAGTCAATTTTCCATGTATTATGCTAACTTTATCAAGAAATGTTTTTTGTAATTCTTGAAAACGCATCTCTGCTGCAGCAATATTGGTCTCTTCGTTTTCTTCTATATATGGACAAATCCAATATGCTTTTTCGCCCCTGTTTATAGCACCTTTTAGCTTTTCAATAACATCTGGCACCCTACTAATGTTCATAGTTACAGTTTTTATTGGCAATCTGGATTTTGGTTTTTCTTTCAACATTGAACATTCAACGTCACCATATATAGCTTGCTGCAAGGTTCTTGGAATGGGAGTTGCAGTAACGAAAAGTATATCGGCATTTTCTCCTTTTCCTACCAAGCGATTTCTCTGCATCACTCCAAATCGCTGTTGCTCGTCTATGACTGCAAGCCCTAAATTTTTAAATATAACGTTAGCTTGAAATAACGCGTGGGTGCCAATCACTATATTTAAAACACCACTTGCAAGTTCGTTCATAATAATCTTTCTTTCCTTGCGCGAAGTTTTACCAGTAAGCAGCGCAACTTTTATATCGGTACAGGATAAAACTTCCTCAATCCAATTATAATGTTGCTCCGCCAAGATAGTAGTCGGTGCCATTAGAGCTGCCTGCATGTTGTTTTCTACCACATTTAGCATCGCAAAAAGTGCAACTACGGTTTTGCCACTACCAACATCACCTTGCAGCAAGTTTATCATGCGGTACTTGGATTTTTGCCTCTCTGAAATTTCATCTATTGCACGAATTTGATCGTTTGTTAATTGAAACGATAATTCATTTAAAACTTGCTCTTTATATTTATTCAATACTATAAATTCTCTTCCCCTTTCTTTTACATGATTTTCTCTTGCAAGTTTCAGTGCTAGCTGATACGCAAACAATTCATCATAAGCAAGCCTTTTTCTACAAACCTCGGCTTCCGCCAATGAGCTTGGTCTGTGCAACTTTATGATGCTTTCCCTCCAACTTAGCCATTTTTTTTGCTTGATTAATGTATCATCTATCCACTCTGGCAAATCAGGCAATTCTTTCAGGTTAGAGCTTATTATGTTTCCAATGCTCTTATTGGTAATGCCACGGCATAATTGGTAGACTGGCTCTATGCGAGCTATCTCTTCAAATTGGCTAATATCAGGCAATACGTAATCTGGGTGAGTAATTTGCCAATGTTCAGCAAACTTTTCGAGTTTACCACTGATGACTACATCTGCTCCGACTGGGAACAACTTATGTAAATACTTAACTGAGTAATTAAAAAAAACTATAAATAAATACTGACTTTCGCCTTCAACGACTATTTTATATGGTCTACCTCTAAAAGTGGGCGGCTGATGTTCATAAACTTTTGCCATGAAAGTTGTAAATTCTCCAGCTTGAGCATCGGGCAGTGACTTACTTCTATCTACATAACTAAGTGGCCTGTAAAACAACAGATCCACCACTTTGTCTCCACCACAAAGTTTAGGCAATATTGCAGAATGAAACTTAGCTAGTTTGCTGCTCAGAAAAATTAGTATATCTGGTTGCTCCATACTATATAAAACAGTTTATCCATAATAGAGTCTTACTAAAATCCTGTTGCCCTATAGTCAAACTATTTGCTGTCTTAGAGCTTATATTAGATATCTTTATTGACTTATTAATCATTTTCATGTACTATTATACTGTTAGTAATTCATATACAGGGTATTAACAATGAATAGATTTATACCAGAAGAAAAGGAAAATCCAATAGTTACACTAAAAGCTCAAGCAGAAAAGTTTGATTTTAACAAGTTAAAAGCTGATGAAAGTAATAAGTCAGCAACCTCTGGTGAACAGATGTATAAAGACATCAAGAGAATGGATTTTGTTATTAATAAAAAAGATATAGATCAAAACTTTATCGATCAATTATATGCAAAACATGCTAGCTTGATTGAAAACGACAAAAATGGAGAAAAGAATTATCGCCAATTTGTAAAACAAGTTTTTACAGAGCTATTTGAATATGCTGAAGCAAAAGTTCCAAGTGATTCTATCCTAGAAGAACTGGTTACCAATTGTAATCAGGCAGGGTATGAAGCTGGTGTATTTATAGAATCCCAACTTGCACTTGGCCAACATTCATTTCTAGTACTCTCCCCTAAAAGAGTAATGAATATTGATTATATTGACCAAAATAATGTAAGTATTAGATCGGATATGAAATTACCAATATTTTTCCAAAGGAGTGATGGTAAAGCCGGTGACAAGGTGTGTGATCTATCCAGCTCAATTGAATTCACACTTGAATCTCAAGATGGGAAAGAGGGTGTAATATATAAAGATGGTAAATTGTCACTTACTGTTCCTAAGAGACTGAAGGGCTATAATATAGGTGATAAAAACTTGTTTGACGTTATAAAAGAGTGTTTTCAGAAATTTTGCGAGAGGCTTGGATTTTTTAAAATAAAAATAGAGCATGGCTTGGATAAGCCACCAAAAGTGAACAGCCATCTGGAAAGTGTAGAACCTCCTGTCCATAGCAATGAACATGGAAGTACACCCTAAAACTAATAATCAAAATATCCCAAATTCTGTCAATTTGCTTGCACAGTCAATTACTTCAGCATTTGGAAATTGATTTTTAAACCAAGTATACTGACGTTTCGCGTAGTGTCTTGTGTTTGTTTGAGCAATTTGTATCGCTTCGTCTAAAGTAATCTCACCTTTCAAGTACTTTATAATTTCTGGCACTCCATGTGCTTTCATAGCTGGCAAATGTGGAGCTAAGTTCATACTAAGTAGCTTTTTTATTTCATCAATTGCTCCATTTTCGATCATTTTGATAAAACGAGAATTTATTTTTTGGTATACATCCTCACGTTTAGGCAAAATTGTATATATCTTAAAATTATCGAATAAAGGAGGCTGTCTATTTTCTTGCCATACAAAGATTGTCTTACCAGTTTCAGTGATAACTTCAAGTGCCCTTGAAAGACGATGCGAGTCATTCATGAATATTTTACCTTGAATTTTTGAGTCTTTGCTTAGCGCTAATTTGTAGAACTCCTCTTTACTTAAACTTTTTCTAAGTTCACTTACATTTTGCCTTACTTCCTGGCTTATTTGTGGAATTGACGATAAGCCCTTGATTAAGCTGCTGATATAAAGCCCACTTCCTCCAGTGATGATAGGTATTTGTGAATTCTCCAGAGCATTATTGACTTCCTTTTTCAAGTCTTCTAACCACAAACCCACGGAATAATTTTCTTTTGCTGCAACATAACCATACAGTTTATAGAACTCTTCTTGCTTTGGTGGTTGAGCGGTAGTTATGGGAATTTCTTTATATACTTGCTTTGAGTCGCAGTTTATTATGCTAATACTTCCATGCTTTTTTATCAGGTTATCGCATAATTCCGATTTACCTGAGGCTGTAATTCCTGTAATAATTACTATATTATTTTTCATTTATATTAATTTAATTAACATATGATAGAGTGTAGTAAAAATTTGGGTCCTACAATCTAAAGTTTGGAGATTTTTATGGCAGAAAACAACGACAATAATTCATTTATTAAGCGTTTCACAAACAGGACTCCTGGCAGTACAGGGGAAGGTTTTTCCAGTAAGTATTCGTCTCAAAACACCAAAGAACGGGCATTAGGGGAAAAAGGGAGAATTTCTGAATTAGCAAACAAAAAAACCGAATCCAAGGAAGCTTTTTCTGAAAGTGGCGGCATAAAAAGTAAAAGCAGAACTGTCAATGAAAGATCTTTTGCTGATGCAACAAAAAGAAGTAGGTCAGATCTTATATATTTAGTCCGTGGTAAAGATCGTGGAAAATCAGCGTGGCATTATGTATTAGTTGATAAAGAGAAAAGAGAAATGTTTCTAGCGAAAAGCAGAACTGGCTCTATAGATGTTGCAGACTATGGGGAGATTTTGTATTCAGGATGGGGAGAGGATCCACCACAGGCAATAGTTGATAAAGTCAATGAAGAGTTTGGGTTGTAGCAAGTCTGCATAACAAATGGTAAGCTGCGTTGCATTACGTTCACAAAAACTAGCAGTTACTATATAAGATACAATGCAACAAAACTGATCTAGTTGTTATGAATAAGTTTTTAGCTATATGGTATCTAAAATAGTAAATGCAATACAGAACAACTTGTTAGTGTGTTTTCCAACAGAAACAGTGTATGCTCTTGCTTGTAATGCATTAAATAATGAATCTATAGGAAAAATATATCAGATAAAGAAACGCTCTCAAAATAAACCACTGTCTATATTTGTTAGTGATATTTGCAGCTTGATGAGAATAGCAAAGCTAGAGAAAAAGTATATTGGTTTAGTAAATCACTTTTCTCCTGGACCGATTACCTATATTTTACCACTTAAAAACAATAATATATTGCCAAACGAATTCTTTAAAGATAGTATAGGCATCAGAATCCCTGAGCATCCTATTGCAATTTCAATACTAAACAAACTGAAAGTTCCAATAGTTGCAACTAGTATAAATATTTCAGGAGAAAAAAGTGTATGTAAGGCAGACGATATACCACAATCCATTAAGCAACATTTATCTGCAGTGATTGAAGATGATGAAGTAGTTTCTGGTATAGAATCTACTATTATTGACTTAACCGAAGATAAGATTAAGGTTTTAAGGGAAGGTACAATTTTATTACAAGCAGTAGCCAATGCATTTTCAAACTAAGATCTATAGGAGAAAGAATGAAAAAAGTAATAGGTCACAACCAGGCCAAAAAAAAATTAATGAACAACTTGTCTGTTCAATCCTGGCTGATCTGTGGTAAAAAAGGTATAGGAAAAGCAACACTTGCAAAATCCTTCTCCAATTGGTTACTCATAAAAAACTCTAGACCTCTCTCGAAACTTGTTTATGGTGAGAAATCTTTAGGAGAAGCACAGATGAGCACCACAGAATACTTGAGTGTATTTGAGGAGCGCAAGCAAGCTTCGACGACAAAATTGCCATCAGAAATCGAGTTTCGGGAGCGGTCTTATGATGAAGTAGCGTTGGACTTACACATTGTTGAAGGTGATACTATCGGAATAGAAAAAGTCAGAGAAATGAAAAACTTTCTACACTTAAGTCCCATTCAATCAGAACACAAAATAGCTATAATAGATAGCTTAAGGGCAATGACTAATAACGCTAAAAACGCAATATTGAAAATATTAGAAGAGCCGCCAAAAAATTCTAAGATATTTATAATTAGCCATAAGCCATATGATATACAAACTACTATCCAGTGTAGGTGCTTTCAGCTAAATTTACTTCCATTAACTTATGACGAAACAAAGCAAGTTGCTTCATCTCAATGTAAATTTGATGATCAAACGTTTGACGAAATGATTACTTTATTTCCTGGAACGCCAGGAATGATAGTAAAGGCAATAAGTAGTGATGCTTATGAAGCATATAAATGCTTCTATAAATTTCTTCATGATTTAAAGAATCCCAATATGATTAATAAAGTAATTAATAGCGAAATCGAACTAGAACTAGCATCATATATAACTCAGGCCTTCATTTTAGAAAGCATAAAGAGAGAGGTAAATGGTGTTGAAATTTTACTAGGTCAGTGGAAAAAAATAGATGAACTTTTCGTTGTTGCTAAGCAACTTCACTTAGATAAAAAGCATGTTTTAGCTAATGTAGTTAATATCATGACATAAGTTTACAAAGTATAATACTTTTAACATAAATTCATGATAAAATTCTGTTAATTTAATACTCGAAGTATATAATTTGACTGATAATAAATTAACTGTATGGCAATCAATAGAAGTTTTGACGAAAGCCATACTAAACATGCAGAAAGAATTAAGTTCAATCAAGAATATAGCTTTAGACCAGGACGTCACCTTAGAAAAAGGAAAGGAGTTGTTAAGCGGCATTTATGAAGCAAATTTTAAGCTAAACAAGGCAATCAATATAGCTACTTTGCCAAAAATTGGCTATCATATGCTAAATGGTGAGCTTGTTGTACGCAATCATATCACGGAAGAGGAAGTAAAGATTCCTAGAGATTTTCATTACCTTAAAGTTGTTAAATCCGATCACGATGATTATAAATTAACGTTTTGTAATTTTTTAGGTAATGAGTTTTTTGAATATAAAAAGTATGATCCACAATATTCTGGCGTTTCAGATGAATATAAGTTTGTGGATTTTGGTAGTGTAAAAAAGACTCATAATCTAAAATTTAAGGAATACGTTGGTCATGCACCTAAGTTTTTTGCTGCGGAAGGGCCTATTGAGCCTGGATCTCAAAACCATGTGATTGATCTATTTAGGCTAGTCAAAAGTGGTAAAGTGGGAGCCCTTGCTGATGAATTTGGTTATTTTGATGATCAAAATAAATTACATTATTATAATTATCACAAAAGTGCTGAAAGTAATATTTACAATCCTGAAAATTTCAGTGTAAAAATGATAAACATAGATGTGAGCAAAGTCGATAAATTCTACCTTATTGCGGAACAAGGTGATATAATCATTCATCCTATTTTGGAAAATTTAGACATATTTTAAAGTTTTTTAGAGTTATTGTTATTATAATTGGGTTTGGTAGCATTGTGTTATGGAAGATAAATTGCTTGAATCAGTAAAAAACAAAAGTTATTTCAGTAAAGCAGTCGAATGGTACTGCCATAGGTATCTGTTTTGTGTAGCAGAAAGATCTTGGATGGCATTAATAGTATCGCTTCTCCTAGTATGCTTATGTTTATTAGTATTAAACATATACCTGTTATTTCCTGTTAAAAAAGATTTAAATTTTGTGAAGTACACGAACCACACAGAAGATGAGTTCTCTGCAATGCATAAGCTTAGTTTCAGTAAAAAGGAAGATGAATACACTTCCACAGCAAGGTACTTAATAAGTAAATATATTGAAATATATGAGTCCATTAATATCGTTGAACCAAAGTACCAAGAAAATTTTATAAGAAACAATTCTATACATAAAGTCTATCAAGGCTTTCAGGAAAAAATGCATAGTGAAGCTGTTTCATCTAAAAAAAAGAGCGTTAACGTAAATGTAATAAAGTTATTTATTGACCGATCGATCAAGGACCTAGTTACATTTGCTGGAAATGCTACTGTAATTTTTACAACTGCGCAAAATAAGGAGGATACTGTGGAGATTAGCTTCACTTTGTCGAATATAAAAGCAACTCTGGCTGGTATAATACCATTTAAATTTATTGTTAATGGTTATAAATATAGATGATCACATTCAAAATATTACTTGGTAGCTAAAAAAAATAACTAAAGTGCATGTAGCAGTAATAACTGGAGGTAAAACTAGAAGAATTGGCGTTTTTTTAATAAAGTAATTCTGAGAAGGTTTTAAGAAAAAGGCATTGTAAATTATCGGTAAAAAGTACAGAGCGTTAAGTATAGTGCTAACAATTAACACTAGAGTTACAAACACAGAAAGTATTACATTGCCAGAGTTGAAAACAGCTTGAAAAATGAGAAATTTACCCCAAAAAGTCGGAGCAGGCGGCACCCCTATCATAGACAATGCACCTATAGCAAATGCTGTCATGCTAATTGGCATACTGCGTCCTATACCATGAATCTTATCTATATATTTCTCACCTGTTTTCGTTATTATTGCTCCGGCAATGAAAAACAAAGTGATTTTTGCAAATGCGTGGCAAACTAATTGAAAAATTGCAACCCTCATGCTGAGCTCACTAAAAATTGAAGCAAATAATATAATATACGACAATTGAGAGATGGTAGAGTAAGCAAGCAATTTCTTTAATTCTTTTTGCTTTAATGCAATCAATGATGCAGTAATAATAGTAAATCCAGCAGCATACGGAAGCCACCCTCCAGCAAACCAATTTTGCTGCACAAAACGTTGCATGTTATCGATGCCGAAAGTGTATAATATAACTTTTATGATGATGAAAACTCCGGATTTCACAACAGCAACAGCATGTAATAGTGCACTCACAGGAGTTGGTGCAACCATTGCTTTTGGTAACCAAAAATGCATTGGCATTAATGCAGCTTTTCCTATTCCGTAAATCAGCATAGCAAAACACACTGCAATGAAAGTGATGAGTGAAGTATCAAATTTGAATATTCCACCACTTACAAAGTCTAAAGTATGAAATTCATTATATAAAAGGCCTATTGCAGGAAAAAATAATACCAAAGAAGAGAAAAATAGCACACCAAAGTAATAGCGTCCTGCAATCATTGATTCATTTGTTGAGTTGTAAGTAACCAGAGGGTATGTACTAATAGTTAGAAGCTCATAAAAGACAAATGTAGTGAGCAAATCTCCAGAAAAAGCAATAAACATTGCACAGCTAATCGATATTGAAAAAAAGCATAGAAAACTTGAGTGATTGCTATCAGCATAGTTGTTCTGCATATAACATATTGCATATATACTGGTCAGTATCCATAAAAACGATATTAATAAACTGAATATTACTCCACTAGACTCTAGCTTTAAACTAATATGCAAATTATTACCAAAATCCATGAGAATAAATTGAGAATGATCACCATATACCAAATACAAAGTGCATAGAGATGTATACGCAAACAGAAGCATAGAAGAAGCAACAGTAACGCTACTGCTTACTTTTGGCCATTTACTAGTAAAAAAAATAGCTAATGCACTTAAAAGCGGAATCAACGCAGTAATTAATAAATAATTCTCAGTAATAAAAAATGGTAAGGAAAGAGATGTTAAAACATAGTCCATAAGTAGTTCATTTTTCTGCTTAGGTAAAGCTAGAATTATACTCAAATCATAGAAAAACTGCTATTTTTTTTAGTTGTTGTATATGCTATAGGCAGCATAAAGTCAACTGCATAAATTGAAACAATATCTGCTAGCCACAAATTATAACAAATGCGGTAGCGTAATCTCCATCGTCACTTAAAGAAAGGTGAATCTTGTAGTCCTTTGAGATGAAATCCTTTCTGACAGCAATATATGGCTTGCCTCTCACATCACTGTATATTTCTATACCTTTCATTGTAATACCCTGACCACCGCCTAGTGCTTTAATAAAAGCCTCCTTTGCCGCAAAGCGCTTAGCAAAATATTTTGCCCTTACTTCTTGGCTATTATACTTTCTACTTAGCTCTATTTCTTTTTCAGTGTAGATTCTATTGAGAAATTTTTCTCCGTATTTTTGTAATATTCTCAATACTCTTGGTATATATACTATGTCAGTGCCGATACCGCGTATCATTTTGTGCTAAAGCGATTTATTGCTTCCTCAATCTGCATTTCTTCTACCTCTCCAGTTGCTCTATTTTTTACTTCAACTATGTTTTCACTTACTGCTTTCTTTCCAACAATTATTTGCCACGGCAAGCCTATCAGATCCATTCTGGCAAATTTTACTCCTACACTTCCTTCTGTATCATCGTAAAGCACTTCATCGCTTTTCAAAGCTTTGTATATTTTATCTGCAGCCTCCGTTACTTTCATTTGTAAATTGATTAAACCAATTCTGAAAGGAGCTACCACCTCCGGCCAGACAATTCCTTTATCATCATGAAAAGCTTCTATTATCGCACCAACAAGTCTTGAAACCCCAATGCCATACGAACCCATATGCATGTTGACATTTTTTCCATCTTGAGAAGTAACACTTGCCTTCATAGGCTTTGAGTATTTGTTGCCAAAATAAAAAATATGCCCTATTTCAATACCTTTACTAACATTTAACTGCTCTTGCGGCACAAGGCAAGTTTTAGGGTCGTGCATATCATCTGCAACTGCATATATATTCTTCAAACTTTCAACATCTTCACTTTCCAGTAGTTCAGAAAATTTATTGTCATAATATAAAGTGCTCTCACCAGTGTTTGCCAATATATGAAACTCGTGGCTCAAATTTCCTCCAATTGGCCCTGTATCCGCTCTCACTCCAATTGGAGTAAGCCCCATGCGTTTGAAGATTTTTATGTAAGTTTTGTACATCAAATTATATGAATTCAGTGCACCTTCGTAATCTACATCAAAACTGTATGCATCCTTCATCAGAAATTCCCTACCCCTCATAACACCATAACGTGGTCTTACCTCATCACGGAATTTCCACTGGATATGATACAAACAAAGTGGCAAATCTTTGTAACTCTTTATCATATCTCTAATTAGATCAGTTGCTACCTCCTCGTGCGTTGGCCCGAAAAGCATATCTTCCTCATGCCTATCTCTTATGCGTAGCATTTCCTTACCGTAATCATCATAGCGTCCTGATTCTCGCCAAAGATTTGCTGGTTGCACACAAGGCATTAACACTTCAATAGCGCCAGATTTATCCATTTCATCTCTGATGATATCTTCAATATTTTTAAGTACTCGCAGACCAAGTGGTAACCAGGAATAAATGCCAGATGCTATCTGCTTTATTAAACCTGCACGTAAAGAATATTGATGGGAGATAATTTTAGCATGGGCAGGCTTTTTCTTTAGAGTTGGCAAATAATATTTGGATAAACGCATTTAATAAATCTGATTGTACTAAGTAATCTTAATACAATCAGACCTGTAGGTAAACTTATTTTAAGAAGGAAGGGAAGTGCGTGGTACTTCCCTTGATAATTTTATAGCTACCGTGGTCTTGGTACAACATTTTCATCCCGCTAACACGTAGCGGGATGACAGCAGTCCTACATCATACCGCCGCGGTATCTCTTAACATAGATCCCGCTAACAAGTAGTGGGATGACGGTTGTCGGTGAACCTAAGTTACTTTAGCTATAAACATTAAGAAATTTACCAAATGAAAAAAAAGGCAAAAGAAGCCCCGTGGTTATTATCCGCTTTAAAATATTGGCGTTTTTTATGTTTTAAACGCTTGACAAGCGAGATTAAGCTGCTTTTAACTGCAACTAACCTACGCTGCAAATGTTTAAGAAATTTACCAAGCAGAAAAAAAGACAAAGAATCCCCGAGTTAGCTAGTCCTTTACTATCTTTGTCGAGTATTGGCATTTTTTGATGTCTTGTAACGCTTTGTAAGCGCGTTCAGCTTATTTAGATAAAAATCTAGATGTAGATGAAGTTTTGTAAAGACATACAGTATCTATATACTGCAAAAAATTGAACATAAGACGCCGATACATTAAGTAATCCTTACCTTTTAATCTGCAGATTGGCGAAAGCAAATACAATAGCTTCACTGTCATGATAAGGGGGCTGGCGGAGTTTGTCAAGCAGGTTTTTTCGTCTCTATTCCCAATAAAAGTTCGTTATTGGTTATGCAAGAAGTCTATTGTAATCAGGCTTTAAGTTTGCGGAAGTAATTTTTTGCATTAGAGTAAAAAATTTTTTCTATAGCTAATCAAAGTGGGATCAAGAGAAACTTACCACTTTCTTTACAAAGGGTTTGATGTTACCATTTGATGAACTATTCTGAATTTATTGAATGAACATTAACATAAAGAATCTAGTTCATGCTTTTTCTAAATTGCCAAGTTTAGGACCATCATCATCACGCAGGTTGGTTATACATTTACTCCAAAACAAAGAGAAAGTTATGCTACCACTTGCATCT
This sequence comes from Glossina austeni, assembly GCA_000688735.1. Classification (NCBI taxonomy): domain Eukaryota; kingdom Metazoa; phylum Arthropoda; class Insecta; order Diptera; family Glossinidae; genus Glossina; species Glossina austeni. Next base: position 989,531 of record KK502453.1, read on the forward strand.
TTGATTAAAGAGCTAGCAGATCTTATAATAGAGTGTGAGGTTTGCGGAAATCTAGATACTAAATCACCTTGTTCTATTTGTACTAACCCAAAACGTGACACTAAGTTACTGTGTGTAGTAGAAGAATTAGGTGATCTATGGGCATTTGAAAAAGGAAGTATATATTCAGGTTTATACCATGTTTTGGGGGGCAGATTATCTGCGATAAATGGCATAGGTCCAAAAGAACTTAACCTTGATACTATTCTGGAAAGAGTGACAAAATCTAAAGTTGAAGAGATAATTATTGCAATTAATCCGACATTAGAGGGTCAAGTTACTGCACAATATATAATTGAATTGCTAAAAAACTTAAATGTGAAAATATCACGTCTTGCTTGCGGCATACCAATGGGCGGAGAAATTGACTACCTAGATGAAGGAACGCTGAGGATAGCACTTACTTCAAGACAGGATATTAAATAATTATCACAGTCATTCCATTTCTTTTTAGCAAGCTATAAGTTTTTTATCATACTACCACTACTTATAAAATACTAAATTTTAGTGGCATACTTCAGCCTAAAAACTTGCTTTACTAAATTCTTGAAATATTGTACATTTAAAGCATAGTGTTTTAAAATGAGGGAGTTATGTTAAATTTTGTACTAGATGGAGCACGTAATACTTATAATTGGTTAATCAAAAAATTAAGATCAACCGCTCTTGATTTCATTGCATTATTTAACAAAGAATACGCAGATAGTAAACGAATTGGATACATATTAAAGGATATAAAGATTGACTTAGGACTACAAGTGCCTAATTTAGAAGTGAAAAAATTAAAAGAGTTTGATTTTAAATCAAATGATCTACTTTTAACAAAAAGCGATATTAATTTTCACAATATAGAGCTACCACAAAAAAGAGATCTTCCTATATTATTAGATAACCTACCTAATGTCAGCGAAATAACAAGAAAATTAAATCTAGACGAATACGAATATGCTCGATATGAGGATATTATTATTAAACCTTATTTCAATTTCAGCGAAATAACAAGAAAATTAAATCTAGACGAATACGAATATGCTCGATATGAGGATATTATTATTAAACCTAATGTCAGCAAAATAATAAGAAAATTAAATCTAGACGAATATGCTCGATATATTGATAACCTAAGCTTTATATTTCCATTAATGCTGGTGTATAAAAACTTTGTGCATAGTGACTGGGTATCTGATAAGCATGGTAATTCTGCACTAATAGAATTAATAAAAACTTGTGATAGTAGGAAAATCATGGAGGAAAAAATAGACTTATGGAAGGAAAAAGGAAAGTTAACAATAGATATCAGTTTGGATGCAGGAAGCTTAGCTTATATAAAAGGGATGTTTCCTTTAATACAAAAAGCTATTAAAAACAGGAGTTTTATAATTCAAAACTATTCTGGACTCTATGAAAGTGGAATTGAGCAACTAGTCACTGAATTCAAAGATTGTAAAAGTTTAAAGGAAATACAGGAAGTAATAGACGATCTTACACAAAATTACGTGCAATACATGGAAAGATGCATAGAAGAAAAAACAGGAATAAAAACTATCACATATGATCCATATGGTGTGCTTGATCCTGTAAGTAGCTTGAAAAACATTTCTATTAATGTGTTAGAAAAACATGGATTACTAAGTAAATGATTGTCTGGACTCTTAACTTATAAAATACTATAGTAAAATATAGCGTAAGAGTCTTATGTGCTTAAAAAAACTTGTATCATTAATAACGTTCAAGAAGAAAGGAACAGCGCCACAACTTCAAGTGGCTGCTTGGGGAAATGACCGTCTAAATTATAAGCAATTTACGAATAAGTTCAGCACTATAGTAAAAACGATTGATCAGTCTTTTACAATAATATCTTTAGAAGGATATGATGGATGGGGTAAGACGTTTTTTCTGAAAGAGTGGGTAAAAGAGTTAAAACAGCAAAATGAAATTGCAGCTTACTATAACGCATGGGATATCAATGCACTGGATCAACCGCTTCCTTCTTTTTTAAATTTTCTATTTGAAGATTTATTTGCATCGTATGAAGTAAAAAGAAGCGTTATACAACAGTTCAAGAACATAAACCAAGAACTATTTTCTTTAAATACACTAGGAAAGCTGATCAGTAAATCTCCACTTGCTATGCTTTCCGTATTGCTTGACGCTACAAAAGAGGCTGATAGGAAAGATATTGGTTCTGTACTGAGAGAGTTGAATACTCTTCAAAGAAGAGAAGAAAACATTAAGGATTTTAAAACACAATTGGCAAAAGTAGTTAATAGAATTAGAAAAAACAAAAACATTTATATAATGGTAGATAATCTTGATGTGTGCCGTCCTAAATTCGTTGTCGATTTTTTGGAATCTATAAAGTACATGCTTGACGTAGAGGGGCTGGTTTTCATTATTTCTGTAAGTAAAGATAAGAGTAATGTACAGAAAGCAATCAGCACAATACTTGGACCAAATTTTGACCTAAAATCTTTTACTGATTTCTCTTTACATTTACCGAAGCAACCGATAGAAAAATTTACAAAAGAACTATTTGAAAATATTAAATTACCGAAAAAGTCAAAAAATTTGATTGTAGATAGTTTTATATTTTATGCAGAAAGCCTATCACTATCGCTGAAAACAATAGAATATTGCGCAAAAAAAATAAAACTATGTCTTCTGAATTATATAAAGGAAGAATTACCTGATCCGAATTTGTTTTCATTTTTGGTAATACTGCAATCGATAAATATTGATATATATGAAGAATTAGATTCATTGTATCAAAAAGCGCTGGAGAAGATTGAGAGTGAGTATAAGTCTCTAATTTTGGCTCAAACAAATGGTCAAGAGGAATGGGAAAAACTTAAAACCTCTCTAGAAACTGCTTTTGCAGAGAAGGAGTCAAAAATTAACAAAGCTATGAAGGATATACTATTTTGAAAAGATACCCTACCTTTGTATATACAAAGATAGGGTAACATTTGATTAACGCCTTTTTACTATGTTATTATCTTGTTCAAACTTTCTGATTAATTCGCTTACGTTGACATTAGATAATTTTTTGCCTGTAGATTTGTCATTATGTGAAGCATCAGGTTTACGAATGTCTTCCTTACTGTTACTCCTAGTAATATTACATCTAACAATGTTTGAATTATTAGACTTATCGCTTACATCTGAAATATTGCTTTTTTCACTACATGAAGACGAATTACTCGACATATTGCCTAAGCTAAAGAGCTTTTTACCTTGATAGATTGGATTCCAATCAAGTGGATTATAAGTTTTTTTGTTAGTCTCAACCTTTTGGTTATTTTGCTGTTTAGGAGAAAAACCAAGTTTTTCTCTTTCTTTCTTGCTTAGCGTTTTGAGAAATTTTACGGTTTCTAATTCATCAGTTGCTTGTACTTTATGTAAATCAAAGCTTTTTTGATGGTTATCCTGCTTAACATTTTCCATCATTTTATCTTTTATTGTTCTATCCTCATCATCAGAAGTGCTGCTACTAATATCACTGATACCACTATCCCCTGAATTGCGGCGTTGTTTGTTAGGAGTGCTATGAATGTTGTCTTTCATGAGTTTTTGCATTGTTGGGCCAAATGTTCTTCCAAGATTGCTACTTACTGTTTTATTACTATCATTTGCTTGAAAATGAGATGCATTTCGCTCAAAAATCGCTTTTATTCCAGCAAATTTAGCTTGGGAAGATTTCGGAGGAACAGGTGGAGCAACTTTCTTAAGCTTTACTATTTTTTCTAACTCATTCTGCGACGATAACTTGGTCTCTGGTGCTCTTGGTGGTACCGGTGGGGCAACCGTGCCTTTTGAGTTTTCATTTTTAGGAAAAATTTTTGGATTATTTTTTTCTACTGTAGTATTCATTTTTTTACCTCTAAGCCTATTAACTAGTAGAATTATAAACTTAGAGGTATTAATTTTGTAATAACGATGCTAATAGGTTTCAAATAAGCATCGCCAGAGGACTCTCTATATAATGCTTAAAGGCATTTAAAAACTTTGCTCCGAGTGCCCCATCAACTGCTCTATGGTCAACAGAGAGCGTTACTGTCATTATTTCTGCTATTTCTATTTTCTCATTTATAACAATTGGTTGTTTTTTAGATGCACCAACTGCCATAATGCAAGATTGCGGCGGATTGATTATAGCACTGAAGGCTTTTATACCAAACATCCCTAAGTTGGAGATAGTAAACCCTCCTCCTTGAAACTCTTCAGGTTTCAATTTTCCAGATCTTGCTCTGCTTACTAAATCTTTCACTTCTTTTGATATAGATAAAATACCCTTTTTATCAGCGTTTTTCACTATAGGAGTAATTAATCCATCTTCAAGTGCCACGGCGATTGAAATATCTATATTTGAATATCTCAGTATTTTATTATCTATCCACGAAGAATTTATATCAGGAAATTTTTTCATGCTAAAAGCCACAGCTTTTATAATTAAGTCATTAATTGTTACTTTATTGTTTTCATCTGCTGAGTTAATCTCGTTTTTTAACGATATTAACTTATCAACCTGGCAATCTACAGTTAAATAAAAATGTGGAACATTCTGTTTTGATTCAGTCAGGCGCTGTGCTATCACTTGGCGCATGTTGCTTACTTCAACTATCTCAGGACTTTCAGTATGTATACCACTGCTTAAAGACTCTAACACATCAGCTTTGATAATACGGCCATATGGACCTGTACCTTTTAATCGCTTTACATCAACACCTTCATTTTGAGCTATTTTCTTAGCTAATGGGCTTATTTTTGTTCTACCTTCTACATAACCCTCTGTCATCCCAGTGCTTGACACTGGTTCTTTTCTTCTGGTCACGCGCTGGAATGGCACCGAAGAATGACTTGTTGGCTTTCCATTTAAATCTTGGTGTTCTGATTTTTGATTATCAACAGCACTTTTTGTCACTTCCTTTTTAACTGCACTATTGATGGAAGTTGAGGTATAGTTATTAAGCACACTGCTATCTTCTCCTTCTTCCAGCATTAAAGCTATCAGCTGATTTACAGGCACGCCACTTGTTCCTTCTATTACTAAAATTTTTGCTAAAACTCCTTCATCTACAGATTCAAACTCCATTATGGCTTTATCAGTCTCTATCTCAGCAATTACATCGCCTACTTCAACTTTGTCTTGTTCTTTTTTATGCCACTTGACAATTTTTCCTCCAGTTTTGCTCATTGTCGGTGAAAGAGCAGGCATTAATATTTCTATAGGCATTGATTTTGCGTTTAAAGATCTATTCAATTTTTAATTTACTCTTTATCTTATGTCAATCTAATCGTGAATTATGATGAATAAGTCTGTTACACTATCCCTCACGTCATCCCAGTGCGTGACACTGGGATCTTGGTTCAGTACTATTATCCTATTGTTTTTATTATTTAGCCATAGCTTGTTTGCTAATAACTTTGTTTCAACCAAATCAAATAAAATCAACATGAGAACGGGACCAGGATTTCACTATCCTGTAAAATGGATATACACTTGCAAAAATCTGCCCCTGAAAGTGATAGAAGAGTTTGAGAGCTGGAAAAAGGTTTGCGATATAGATGAAGACTGCGGATGGATAAAAGGCAATCTGCTTAGTGATAGGCACCACGCAATGATAAAAGAAGATACTTATGGATATCAAAAACAGAGTGTAGACAGCAAGATTACTATGAAAATAGACAAGTTCGTTGTAATGAAAATAGAAAAATGCAACGAAGAATGGTGCTTTCTTTCCACCCCAAAACGTAAAGCATGGGTACAAAAAAAACATATATATGGGGTTGATTAGGCTGATAAAGGATCTGGATTAACACTAGTTTCCGGACCTTCTGTAGCAGGTGAAGCAGAGGATGCACTGACTTCTTCATGCTCTGGAGAATTACTCCCCTGTACAGGGCTATTACATTGTCCACAGAAACTCCTTAACATCTCCTCAGCGGATGAATCTAAAATTTGTACAATAGACTTTTCACTCTGCTCTTTTAGCGATTGATCCATTCTAGAAATCAACTTAAGAAACTCGCTACCTGATTTTTCAGCTTCACTGTTTATTTTACTTTCTATGCTTGCAATATTACCTTGATCAATTTCTTCTTTTGTTATGTTGAATGAATTTGCAACATCTTGATATCCAATCTTACAATTTCCACAACCAATTATGCAAAAAGCAATAGAGTCAGATATTTCACTTGCAGCCCACTTATGTATAGTGGTAGCTAAATAATTGTCATGGTATTTAATGCCAAATTGTTGTTCTATTAGTTCAGAAATTTTATTCTTTAGAGACATAAAGTACCCTCCTACATTCGTTATACCTTTTTGTTAAGATACACCATTTACTACATGCTTTGTTTTAATTAATTATTAAAACAAGGGAGTGTTAAATAAAGCATACGCGTCAAGTTAAGAGATTGTGAGTAAATTTAGAGAGGTTAAAGTGGATACACTAGCCCTTCTACGTTTGTCTTTTAATGAAAATCGTGACCAAGTTATAGTGAGTTTTTTAAGAAATGCTTTTAAACTATTAATTTTGGTTAATACTAAAAATAACTCTCTAACCCGTCTTTTTAGCTCAATAAATGCCTTTGTTAAACTGAGTTCTGTATTCTTTTTTAGTTTTGTACAACTCATGAAATATGAGAATTGCACATAATTTAGCATATAATTCACACAATATTCTATGCGGCTTCCCTTTTAGTTCATCAAGTCTTATATAGCTCTTGTATAGTTTAAATAACAACTCAATTTGCCACCTTACTCTGTAATACTTGCTCAGCACTAATTTTATCCTCTGGAACATTAGTTATGAATATTGACCAACTCAATAACTTTTGGTTCTTTCTAGAAGGTATATATCCATGCGATTTTGCCAATTTATTAGCTTTTCTTCTTCTGGCCATATTCAGTTAGTTTATAACATATAATCCTTACTCTAATCCTTGCTTCTTTTCCCAATAATACCTCAGTTTCTAAAAATAGCTTGTCCTCTAAACATTCCAATAACTCCATTTTTTGATTTAGCATATATATTGGTATCAACGACTAATAAAATAAGCTCCTGTTTCATTGATCTGTTTTTGGCACAAAATAACCAAGGTCAGATATTAGCAAATCGTCACTTGATATATCGCTCAAATGTTCCCTATACCCTTCTTATTCCCTCCGTTATGTTAAGTTGATCCAATGTCTGATTTAAGTAGTCAAAAACTAATTGTAACTTTATTCCAGATTTAGTATTGCTCTCATAACCTATGTAACTAGTGCCATACCCTTTGTACATGTTCTCCATACTGTTAGGTAGGCTAATATAGCTACTATCCAATAACTTGACGCTTTTAAATTGCTGCAAGATTCTGCAATCAACTTGCAAGATATTTTTAAATAAAGCCATAGATTCATTATACATTCTTTTCATAAATTCCACTGCTTCTTTAGTAAACCTGAAATCTAAACCCTGTTTCGTCATTACCACAGATTCTTCGTTTAATAATTGGCACATTGTATCTATGCTGCAATTTTCAATTCCTATATTGCCAAAAATTATAGCTTTGATGAATGATGAACCGCTCAGTTTTCTCTTCCTTTTCTGTTTCAATTGACACCTCATTTGCCCTTTCATTGAAAAATTTGTTGAGGTTATTTGATAGGCAAGTTATTTTATTCATCGTTAGTTCTCTCACTAAAAACATATCTGGGAGAACTTATACCTTATTATTCTATCTCCTTCATATCTTTTTTTCCTTAACTTGACGCGTATGGTTTATTTAACACTCCCTCACTATCAGAATTTTTATCCATATTTTCTATCACACTTGCCATAACAGTTTCTTGTTCTTCTTCTATTGGTTTTGTTTGTTTTTCAGTCTTATTACTGCTACTATCATTTTCTACGGTTACTTTTTTTACTTCTATATCTTCTTTAGCTTTCTCATTACTTTGCTTGCGTGTTTCATCTCCACGCAATTTTTCCTGCAGAGCTTTTTTCGTATCAGCATAATCATCACGATTGCTTTGCAAAGCTGGTTTATAACTACTGTTATCGTCCGCTTGCATTTGATCTATATAATTAGATTCTTCTTCCTGTATAGTATTTTTTGCGTTATCCTCACCAACCGTTCCTTTCTCCCCAGACTTGGCTTCACTCTCTACCACAACTTCTTCGTCTACTTGCTCATCATCAATTGTAAATTCAGTACCTATCTGATTGCTATCTTCCTCCAACTCATTAGATAATTTTTCAGATAGCTGATCACCACTCAAATATGGTTCCTTTGAATATTTAGCGTAATTATAGGGATCAGTGCTGTCTGCTGAATAAAACCCACTTTCAAAGTCTGAGTAGAAGCTTTGATTGAGCGCGAAAAATAAATTTTCATAATCAAGTAGCATGTCATAATCAGAGCTAACACAATGCAAGAATTCACTATCTTCATAATCTGCTATATAGAATTTTTCGGAATCAAGGGTAATTTCATTTGTTCCCTTACCTTCTGCAGTAAACTGTAAAACTACTGCTGAATGCCCGTTACCTACGTCATTACCTTTTACCACTTTAAACAAGGTAATTTCACCTTTTTCTATGAACTCCTTTAATTTCTCATTCTTTTGATCTAATTCTTCTTCTGCTTGTCTTTTCTCTCTTATCAATTTCTCCTCTTTTTCAGTAGCTCCATTTTGCAACTGTAAAAATATCTCTTGTGTGGTTAAGCTATTTGTGTTGCTGAAAAAATTATCTAACATATTTGATGCAATTGGTGACAATTCACCGTGATCATCAAACACTTTTTCCTTTGCCTTATCATAGTGATTTGGGTTATAGATTGCATAAAGAGGATAAAAGCCATAATCTGCTATTGACGCCCCATCAGATGATAGTTCCATTGAGAATCCATAGTGATTAAGTGGAAGATTGGAAGTTAAATATCTACCGTTATCATCCCTAACGTATAGCTCACTTCTACCATTGTGCTCACTATATTTATTGTAGTAGATATAAAAATTCTCATGGTTAAGATTGAAGTGGTCATCCAAGTTATCAAATTGAATTGTACTACCAAGCTTCTCACGCAAAAGATTTTTGCTTTCATCTGTAAGCCTCATACGTGCAGAAAAGTAGTATCGATCTATAGGTTCGCCTTTTTCTATCTCAAAGTTCAAAGTAATCTTATCGTCAACCATAAATGGCTTCCAAACATTATGTAAATCTATTCATTATTTTATTTATCAATCATACGGTGTGTGCTATGAAAAATGTGTTAAGTATTAAGATTTTTTTTCTGTATCTAGATAAGGTAACAGTAATCTGTCATTTCATCGCGTGAAGCTGGAATCCAGCTTTTTAAATCATGAGAGCTACGAAAAATTACTTGACAAACCTTGCCAGCCCCCTTATCATGAAACTGAAGCTAATTATTTATCTTCGCAATCTCTGCAGTGGATTAATGACAAAAAAACTTAATGTATTTGGCGTAAATCATGCTTAATTTTTCGCACTATGTGCACCTCATGTCTTTATAAAACTTTTAGGTTTCTACCTATACAAGCCGAAACGCGCTTATAAAGCGTTTAAGACAGCAAAAGACGTCAAATAGACAAGGGAGAATTTGAATACTAGCTACCCTAGGGTTTCTTTGCCTTTTTTTCTGCTTAGTAAATTTCTTAAACACTTGCAGTGTAGGTTAGTTGCAAGTTAAAAGCAGCTAAATCGCTCTTAATCAAGCGTTTAGAATAAAAAAACGCCAATATTTTGAAGTACATATAAATAACTAGTTAACCATGGGGCTTCTTTTGCCTTTTTTTTATTTGGTAAATTTCTTAATATTTATGGCTAAACGACAATCGTCATCCCACTGCTTGTTAGCGGGATCTATGTTAAGAGATACCGCGGCGGTATGACGTAGGGCTGCTGTCATTCCAGTGCTCCTTTTTTTGTCATCCGAGTAGCCCCTTTTTTGTCATCCCAGTGTCACGCACTGGCATTTGTTGTAAACTCACTTTTACTCTATGGTTATCTTTTTATACTACCTTGTCTACCTTATTTTGCCGCTCCGCTGAACGGATACTATTCCACACTGTGTCATTCAAGTAGCTGACACTGGCATCTAGAAAAAAAGAACCAATGTCTAGGAACTGCCGTCGTAAAGGAACCAGCATCAGCTACTTGAATTACAAAAGAAGAGATACTAACCTCTTGCATTCAAACTCACATAAATCATGTATTATGCATGTTTCACACGAAGGTTTTTGCGCTTTGCAAACATATCTACCATGCAAAACTAGCCAGTGATGAGCATAAAGTAGGTATTTTTTTGGAACCACATTCAAAAGAGATTGCTCTGTTTTAAATACATCTTTTTCTTTCACAAGCCCAACTCTATTGCTTACTCTAAAAACATGAGTATCAACTGCTAATGTTGGAACACCAAGTCCTGAATTTAAGAACACATTAGCGCTCTTTCTCCCAACCCCTGGTAAAGATACCAAATCATCGAAATCAGTAGGCACTTTGCTATTGTACTGCTCAATCAATATTTTGCTGAGCCCGATTATGTTTTTTGCTTTGGAATTATATAAACCAATACTGCTTATGTATTTTCTCAGCTCACTTTGCCCAAGATTCAGCATTTTTTCTGGAGTATCAGTGATACTAAATAGCTCCTTTGTAATTTTATTAACGCTTATATCAGTTGTTCGCGCTGATAGAACTATCGCAACTAATAACGTAAAATCATTGGTATAATTCAGCTCTATTTTTGGTGCAGGATTTGATTGTTGAAACTTTTCAAATATTAGTTCTACTTTTTTTGAGTCCATGCATAGAGCTAAAAGCTTATACTACACTGTTTGCTGTGCAAATTCAATTGCTTGAGGATTAGATAGTCCTTCAGTATTAACATCAGACATATCAGTTTTGACCTCATCAAAATTCCTCTCAGCAAATTCGCTTGCCACCTCCGCAAAACACTTTCTAACAAGAGGCATAATTATCGGCATTAATATCCTCTGTGGATCATACCGTCCTAACAGATCGGTTTCCTTTTGCACTCTATCTTTTGGATCCTCTTCTAATAAGTCTTTTGCATACTTTTCAGCATATATTTCACAGCTTTTTGAAAAGGTAGGACTAAATACTTCAGTAGCTAGCAGTGCTAACAATGACAAAGTACCAAATATTGTCACATCAACATAAAGACTATTAGAAATAAAACCCTCTATCATTAAAGAAGTAAAAAAGATAGGCAAAGGGTAAAAAACACAAAGCTTATAGCATAGGTAAATACAATTCATTCTACTTACATACTTGTCAATAGAAATCTCAGAGTTTTTGTATTTTTTTTCGTAATGTTCTGTTAACAAAGCCAAAAACTGCGCCATAATAAAATTTAATGCTACTAGTGGCAAGCATAAACACATCAAGGTATTACTGGCAATTAACCAAGTAGGCAAGAAATAATAACAATAACTTGCTTCAGCAAGAGCTAAAGGAAGTAAGGTATATACTTTAGCCTTAAAAACACTAGATAGCAAATCGTCTCTACGCTTTATAAACTTTTGCATTAGTGCTTGTTTGTCTTCCCTTATTAGACTCCTACACTTTTCTAAAGGAGAAATATAACTAAACAGTTGCATGTTAGGCTTCAATAAGTGCTTATCAATCTCATTTCTTAGCTTTTTGACTTCACAATCGAAAAGTGAGCCATATCTTGCCCAATAATTTATATCATAAATTAATTTATCTTTGTGTTCCAAGTCTTCTAGTGAGCTATTTTTCTTTTTCAATATGGAAGCAAGCTCAACAAAATTCTTTCCTACCACTTCCTCTTCAGTGATATTTAATTTTTCAAATAATTTCTTCCTATAATAAAATTCACGCGCTGTTAAACTCCCATCACTTTCAGCACCAACACTGACTTTAACACAAGGATTTCCTAATTCCAAAGGTTCAATATATTTTTTTAGCTCTTGATAGGCTTTATAAATTTGATCAAATCTATTTTTATCTCCACCCTTGTCAGGATGATTTACAAGAATTAACTTCTTATTCTGTTTCTTCAAAATTGCGCTAAGCTCTTCATAATTCTTGTCTACAACTTGCTTAGCCTTTATTTCTAATACTTTAAATAAGTAATGGTTATCATAAAATTCCTGACTAGTTAACTTAAAATGTTGACCCATTACTACATCTCACATAAATAAATTATATCTCTAGTATAATCTATTTAAATGTTTTATGCAATCATAAGAATGTCAAACGATCATTAAGAGAAAAACCCCTCTTTCCCATCATATAAATACAATTTATCCATCCTTACAACATCAAAATTGTGTTCTTCAAGTTTGATTAGCAAGTTATTTACATCACTATTTGTAATAGCTTGCTTTTCATTATTTGCGATAAACCTACAGGTTATTTGATCGCTTGAAGATTTTGAGCTTCTTGGCCAAATTGCCAGTCCTTTTGAGTATATTGCTATCATTTGCAGATTATTTAATCCTACTATTTGATCAAAATCGCTGGATTTGTCCCAAGCAAGCGTTATATCACTACCCACTAGCTTTTTAACTTTGTAATCTTGTTCGTAATTGTCTTGTACTTTATTTATTTTACTATCTGAACCACTGCTAATTATAAGCTCAGGTAATGTTGCAGGTTTCTTTCCTAGATTATTTATAACAGCTTCTGCAAATTCTTTTGTACCAACTTTCTGTTTACTTCTTTTCTCTTTATATAAATCGGCAGTGTGTATTCCATCTTCTAAGGTTTTTAACCATGCATTGTAAATTAGTTTTGCAGTGCTGGCTTGACCTACGTAAATTAACATATGCACTGCAGCATTTAAAAGCCCTGAAGGATTAGCCATGTTTTTTCCTGCAATATCAGGAGCAGAACCGTGCACTGCTTCAAACATTGCATATTCATTACCTATATTGCTACTTCCTGCAAGCCCTACAGAACCTGAGGTTTGTGCCACTATGTCTGATAATATGTCGCCATATAGATTTTCAGTTACTATAACATCGAAATTCTCGGGTTCTGTGGCAACACGTGCCATTCCAATATCAACTATATAATGTTCCGCCTTTATATCCGGATATTCTTTTGCAATACGATCAAACGCTGCATGAAAAGCGCCGTCGGTCATCTTCATTATGTTATCTTTAGTTAGGCAAGTTACTTTCTCTCTATTGTGTTTTTTCGCGTATTCAAAAGCGTACCTGCATATCTTCTCTGAGCCGGATCTAGTAATAATTTTAGTGCATTGGTAAGAGTCACCAGTGAGTCTATGCTCTATTCCGGTGTAAACGTCCTCTTCATTTTCACGTATTACTACAATATCAAACTTATCAAATTTATTTTCTATAACAGGATGATATGAAATACACGGTCTGATATTTGCATATAACCCTAGATTTTTTCTCAGTGCAACGTTCAAGCTTTTGCGGCCTTTACCTTGCGGAGTTGTTGTTGGAGACTTAAGTAATATCTTTGTCCTTTCAATAGACTCCCAGCCACTTGGAGAAATGCCGTGAGACCATTCCTTACTATAAACACGCTCCCCTATTTCAATAATATCTATTGAGATCTTCGCTTCTGCTTCACGCAATATCGACAGCACCGCTTCCATAATTTCCGGCCCGATACCGTCACCATATGCAACTGTGATTGGTGTTGACATAACTTCCCTAACTGTAAATGATTTAATGTTAATTCAAATAATAGAGTGGGTCAATATTATCCAAATTTACGGTTATTTAATAACGTATTTTTATACTAGTTACGTCACAGTAGAACATGGGCAGAGTATGGATACTAAAGTAAGTTATGCAGGGATGTTTAGGCGAGCTTTTGCATATGTAATTGATATTGTTTTATGGGTAATAATAGCCTTTATTATAATCTTTTTTCTATATTTTCTACATCATTCATCTACATCATACAATGATGCAGACGATACTTACAAGACAGTTATCCACATGATAGTTTTTATAGTGATACTACCAATATATACAATTTTTAATATACTAATGACAACAAGACTTGGCGGCACTCCAGGGAAATTACTGTGCGGCATATATATAAAAGATGCAAATACATTTACAAATGTTACCCTAAAGCAAGCAACAATAAGATACTTTTTTAAGGACGGCATTTGGACTATTTGTAATTTTCTATATGATCCTCTTCCTGGCTATGTTTCTGGATGTCTTTTTATCGTACAAGTCTCAGTTTTAATGTTTGCAATATTCGACCAGCGCAAGCAGACTTTTTATGATAAAATTGCAAACACGGTAGTAATAGATTATAAACCTAGTTGATATTTTCCTTTAGGTCTAGTAACTAAGGGCGTCATGAAAGCAGCCCCCCCTTCCGTCATCCCAGCGCGCGACGCTGGGATCTAGAAAAAAAGAAATTTAGATTTCAGACTGGAATGACAGGAAGAGGTGTTGAGATTCCAGTGTCAGCTACTCGGATGACACCATTATAGAGTGAACCAGTGTCAGCTACTTGAGTGACACCCTTTCTAGCAGAAACTGCTCCTCAAATCACAACGTTCGTACAGCTGCGTTTTAGATTAGGCACTAATGCATTACTTCCAATACCTTCTTACCAATCACTGCAGGGGTTTCAGCAATTGCAATCCCGGCGCTCCGCATAACTTCTAGTTTTGCACCAGCACTTCCACCACTGGAAGAGATGATTGCTCCAGCGTGTCCCATACGTCTTCCTGGAGGTGCTGTTTGACCTGCTACAAAACCAACGATTGGCTTTTTAGTTTTTTCTGTTTTCACAAAATGTGATACATCTTCTTCTTCGTTTCCACCTATTTCACCAATAACTACAATACCATGAGTACCGTCATCTTTTAAAAAGAGCTCCATACAGTCGACAAATGTCATACCATGAACTGGATCCCCCCCAATTCCGATACACGTGGATTGACCAAGACCAACAGCTGTTGTTTGTGCTACTGCCTCGTAAGTTAAAGTTCCGGAGCGAGACATAATTCCTATGTGTCCACGCTTATGGATATGGCCAGGCATAATTCCTATTTTGCACTCTTCAGGCGTAATAATTCCCGGGCAGTTGGGACCAACCAATCGACTTTTTGAATCAACAAGCGCGCGCTTAACTTTCACCATATCAAGTATAGGAATGCCCTCTGTAATACAAACTATCAATTCTATTTTTGCATCTATTGCTTCAAGTATTGCAGCAGCAGCAAATTTAGCAGGTACATATATTACCGTAGCATTCGCATCAGTTTTTTCTCTAGCTTCTGCTACAGTATTAAAAACCGGTAAATTAAGGTGAGTGCTATCACCTTTTCCAGGAGTTACACCGCCAACCATTTTCGTCCCGTAGTCAATAGCTTGCTCTGAATGAAACGTACCTTGTGCACCAGTAAAACCCTGGCATATTAATCTTGTATCTTTATTTACTAAAACGGACATGCTTTATTTTACCTCTTTTACTATCTTTTGCGCAGCTTCATCTAGCTCATCTGCAGCAATAATATTTAATCCCGACTCTTCTAAGATTTTTTTTCCTTCTTCAAAATTAGTACCTGATAATCTAACCACTAGAGGAACTTTAATGCTCATTTCTTTTGCAGCCGCAACAATTCCACTTGCGATAATATCGCAACGCATTATACCACCAAATATGTTAACCAGAATTCCTTTTACGTTGCTATCAGACAATATGATTTTAAATGCTTCAGTTACAGTTTCTTTACTCGCTCCACCACCAACATCCAAAAAGTTAGCAGGCTCTGCTCCGTAGTATTTTATTATATCCATTGTTGCCATAGCAAGACCTGCACCATTTACCATGCAACCAATACTGCCATCCATTTTGATGTAACTGAGCCCATACTTTGAAGCCTCTATCTCTTCTTTCACTTCTTCATCATAATCACGAAGTTCCATAACTTCTGGGTGACGATATAAAGCATTATCATCGAAATTGATTTTAGCATCGAGTGCAATAAAATCTCCAGAATTTGTTTCAACTAGTGGGTTGATTTCAATTTGGCTCGCATCAGTTGCAATAAACGCATCATATATATTTTTTGTAACATTTGTTATTTTTTCTATTTGTTCTGAACTCAAATTAAAACTGCTGCTTAACTTGCTGCTATCAAAACTTGTAGCAAGATCAATATCAAATTTCACAATTTTTGCGGGAGAATTTTTCGCCACTTCTTCGATGTCCATTCCACCTTCTGAGGAAAATATGAATATTGGCCTACTGAGCTTCGGGTCAATTACCAGGCTTAAGTAATACTCTTTCTTAATACTTGAGCCTTCTTCAATGTATACTCTTCTTACTTGCTGCCCGCTTGGCCCTGTTTGATGAGTAACTAAAGTCATACCAATCATGTCTTTTACAAACTGTTGAGCTTCTTCATCTGACTTTGCTAGCTTTACGCCACCGGCTTTACCCCTACCACCTGCATGAATTTGAGCTTTAACCACAAACACATCAGATTTTAATTGACTTACTTGAGTCTTTACTCCTTCTGCAGACATAGTGACAAAACCTTTTGGCACCGGGACATTAAATTTATGCAAAATCTCTTTTGCTTGATATTCGTGAATATTCATAAAACAACCAATGATAAACTATTAAAAAATTACCAACCGTAACGCTGCCTTCTGCATTCTTGCTGATGCCTCTTTTTTCTCGCTTCAGCTTTCTTTTTAGCTCTTTTTTCTGATTTTTTTTCATGATATTGTTTTTTCATTTTCAACCCTCTTCCTTCCTTTTGAATTGTTTTTTTCAATACTGGAAGAGCTCTGTCTACATCACCATAATGGACTGATACTTCAATCAAACTCTATACCTCCTTCGGTAATCATTTCAAAGTTTATTTATAAATTAGAAAATTAACATTGTCAATTATTTTATAAACTTGAGCGTTAAACTGCAATATGAATGAAATGCCTTTAAAAGCTCTAACTATTAAAAGCGTTAAAACTTCTGCTAGCATCGGGGCGGAGAGATTTGAACTCCCGACCCTTTGGTCCCAAACCAAATGCGCTACCAGGCTGCGCTACGCCCCGACTTCTTTACTCAGAGTATCAATAACTCAGGCAAAATGCAAGATTCATTTGTTTATTTTAGAAAAAATATAATATAAGATTTAATATTATTTTAGAATATGTTTTTTATTAGCTCCTCTTTAGTAGCAAACTGCTTCGCAGGCGGCCTATAGAGTTTGTACAGTTAGCGCGTGCAACACTGAATCAGATTTCTCTATGGCCCAAACCTTAGCCATATTTAAAAATCTAGCTACACCAATTGGTGAAAGTTAGTGCAGCAACCACAGCAGTATCGACCCTTAAAATTCTTTTTCCTAGACTCAATTTTTGACAAAACTTATCGGCAAGATCAAGTTCATAAGATGAAAAACCACCTTCAGGGCCAACAATAATAGCAACATTTTTCTTACCTTTCAGCACTTTATCAGCTTTACCTGTTTCATCACATAAAACAAAATTTTTACTCTGGGAATCAGGTAACTCACAAAAGTTAATAGGAGGCAAAATCTCTGGTATACTCATCCTACCGGATTGTTCCGCAGCTTCGATTGCCTGTAATTTTGCTCTACTTAGGTTAATGTTTTTTACTACTGTACGTTCCGTTGAAATAAATTGAATGCAGGTTACTCCCATTTCAGTTGCCTGTCTTACTATGTTGCCTAAAGCACCACTTTTTACCATGGCACAATATAAGTATAAATTTTCCTCATATTGCTGTTGTTTAGTGCATTCTTTGAGTGTAACTTTTGTTAATTTACGCGATATATTAACTACTTCCCCTAACCATTCTCCATCCTTTCCATTAAAAAGAGAGAGATTATCATACTTCTTAAGCCGCATTACATTGCAAATATAGTGACTTTGTTGTGGATTAAGTGCTAAACTCACGCCTTGTGATAAAGCTTCTTCAAAATAAAGCCTAATTTTTCCCATTCAAAACTTTAATTATATTCTACTTGAGTGACTCTTACGGGATTTGAACCCGTGTTACCACCGTGAAAGGGTGGTGTCCTAACCACTAGACGAAAGAGTCAATGCGAATTAACTCAAGTTATATTGATTATGCACATAAAGTCAATTATTTTATGACGCAAACGTCTTTCTCTATTCCATATTTAATATTCACTGAATTTATTTCAGATCTAGGAGTTTTAGATCCTAATTCTAATTGTTGTTCAACTTTTGTATCGGAATCATAGCCAGAATCGTAGCCAGAATCTCTACGCTCATATTTCTGCTTTATTTCTTCTACACTAAAGCCAGCCTTGGTCTTAATTTTTTGATCATTAGTCTGTTGCTGACTTATCGGCTTATTAGCACTTAGCTTCACTTGCTCTTGCCAATCATTCACTTTATCCTGCACTAACCCATGGTAAGTTCCAGAATTGGCTTTTACATCTTTTGCCTTCTTTTCTGCTCTTTTCTTGGACAAATCTACCCTAGCATAAATAGGTTCTGACGACTGTTCTGGCTCTTTCTGTTTTAGGCTAGTAGGCTTTTTTTGTTCTGAAAGATCATCTATAGTGCAATAAATAGGTTCTTCTGATATACTCAAATAACCACTATCGTTCAATGATGAATTTTCAGTAGATTTTTTATGTGAATCATATATTTCAGCATAAATAGATTTTTCTGATACGTTCAATTCCCCTAATGAGTTACTAACCTTAGTGTCATACACTTCAGCATAAATAGACTCTTTTGAAAGAAAATTACCATGGCCAGTACTCTTTGACTCATACTCAAAAGTTCTAGGAGGTTTTTTAGGTGGTATTACATTGTTGCTCACCTCAGCGTACATAGTTATTGGCTCATATTCAAAGGTTCTAGGAGGTTTTTTAGGCGGTATCATGTTACCAACTGAGTTAGCCTCAAGTTTCAGCTTTACTACTTCTTTAAACTCATCAAAACCTTCTCTTTCTTTGAAAATGTTCAATATTTTTTCCTTTTCTTCAACATTTCGAGGCATTGCACCATTTATTACTAACTCACCAAGTATAAAACAACATTTTTCCTTATAGTCTTTGAGATCATAGTGCATAACCCTTTTCTCATGAGCAAGCGCTCTCTCGTATTTATAAATTACACTTCCTATACTGTTGATGCCTATTGCATTAACGTTGGCGCCAGCATTAATAAGTAATTCCATTACATCATAATCAAGACTTTTTACTGCATATCCTAAAGCCTGATTTAAAGCTTGATTATTATTTATATCAAATGATCCTGTATTCTTGAGAGACATAGTCTTTGAAAAGAATTTTCTAAAACTATTTAGTGCATTGTAGAGACTTAGAGTCAGTTTAACACCTTTTATGTCATTGTTTTTGACAGATTTAATTAAAAAATTATCTATTATACCCATGATTATACCCCCTATATAAAAGTTCACTATCATGGTACAACTTTAAACTATGATGATTTATTTTCTGCTAATAGCGGCTCTCTATAACCACTTAACAAGTGGTGGCATTGACATCATAATTGCATCTGGATTGCCGTCAGTCATTAAACCAAACCTTGTGCCACGATCGTATAACAGATTGAATTCTACATATCTGCCACGTTTTATTAATTGATTTTCTCGTTGTTCTTTTGTCCAAGATTTTTGTATATGTTTACGTATGATGTGCAAATAAATTTCCAAAAAGGCTTCACCTACTGCTTTTGTGAACTCAAAATCATTTCTCCAATTGCCAGAACTCAGATTATCATAGAAAATACCACCAATGCCACGCGGCTCTTTTCTATGTGGCAAGAAAAAATAGTTGTCACATTGCTCTTTAAATTTTGGATAATATCCGGTGTCAAATCTATCACATGTCATTTTGATTGATTCATGAATATACTTGCAATCTTCTTCATTTTTATATATTGGCGTAAAATCCATCCCTCCACCAAACCATTGTTTTGAAGTATATATCAGCCTTGTGTTCATATGTGCTGCAGGGATAAGGGGCGATTGCATATGAGACACCAAAGATATACCGCTTGCCCAAAACTCTCCGTTACTTTCACTTGCACCAGGAATTTCATTAATGGCTGAATCTGCAAATTTTCCGTGTACTTTTGAAACGTTTACTCCAACTTTTTCAAAAACATTGCCAAAAATAATTGTAGATTCACCACCTCCACCACCTGGGCGATCCCACTTTCTTTTTTCGATCTTTGGCTCTGCGGATGATTGTTTTTCAATTAATAAGAAAGATTCTATGATCTTATCTCTTAGTGCACAGAACCACTCAAATGCTTGTGTTCTTTGTTTTTCCATAATATCCCCTCGCTAGCTTATTAACATTGTTATATCTGATATTTAAGGAACTTAATTAGATTTGGATGATAATTATCTATCAAAGACGTTAATAAATCTATAATAATTAAATCAATATAATAAAACATTTTCGTATGTACAACGATGCCAAGTAACAATAATGAGTAAAAGATACATAGATAACAAAAAAGAGAACAGGGTTGACTTCATACTAAGAAATTATGGAATGTCAATTGTTGTGATGGCAGTTATTATGCTCTTACCTCCAGTAGCAATATCGATACTCTACTTTTTTGATATATATAGTCAGCATATTAATATAGAGATTAATTTATTAGTTAGCATTCTAACAACTCTCTTTATGATATATAATGTAAAACGCTACAGACACCTACTTAATACTATAGAATTTCAAAATGCAATATTTGCAAATGCACTAAATCATAATACAGAATTTTGCCTTATTTTACATAGAGATGAGGGTATTATTTATGCTGATGCAAGGTTCTACGAAAGGTTTAAAGATCATATAGATGATGACATTACGTTAGGCAAGATTTTTGAAATAGGAGATGTTTCAGAAGAAGACAAAAAAGTACTCTATCATGCACTAAAAAATAACTCTTCTGTACAAGTATGCATTTCCTTAAACAAGAAGAATAGAGTATCTAACTTTCTTTTGCTCTTTGAGCCGATACCAGATAATCCCCAAATTGCTATAAATAGTAATAAGATTTTAAATTTATCATTAGTGCCAATAGCAAGGCCAGATGGGTATTTTGTGTTAAAAGCAACACAGATAAACAAGGAGCAGATATATGAAGAGTTAATAGAAAAACACAGTATAGGAACTTACATTGCAAATGCCAAAGGGGTGATTTTATCTGTAAATAAAAGATTTTTAGATATATTTGAACTGAAAAAACTGGAAAAAGGTAGCTCAATCAGTGATTTTATATCTCAATCTAAATATAACAATACAACAACCGATAATGAAATTTTGTTTTTTACTATAAGTGGTATTCCATTCAAGGCTTATATGAGCACTGCTATATTTTGTGATAAATACAACCATAGCTATATATATGGCTTTATAACACCAACCGAATCAAATATTGTTGATTATCAATTACACCCTTGTTTTGCAAATTCATCAATTGCTATTGCACAATGTGACATAAACGGCAACTTTGTAAAGAAAAATACGGCACTAATAAAGCTTGCAGGGTCAGATAATAATTCAATCTTTACATTGATATTAGATAGTTATCATGTGAAAATACGTGAATATTTTTCGAGTAATAGAATAAATAATGCGTCCTTTGATGTACAGCTCAACGGCGATAATAACATAAAAATATATTTCAATAAGTTTCTTCATAATAAAATGATCTTCATACTTTGTTATTTTATTGACAATACTGAACACAAAAACCTAGAGATAAAGCTTGAGCATTATCAAAAGATGCAAGCTATAGGGCAGTTAGCAGGTGGTATTGCACATGATTTCAACAATATATTGACTGGGATAATAGGATTTTGCGATTTGCTTTTACTCCAACATTCAGCTGGTGATCCATCTTTTGGAGATATAATACAGATACAGCAAAATGCAAAGCGTGGATCAAATTTAGTAAGACAATTGCTTGCTTTTTCAAGAAGACAGACCTTGCAGCCAAAAATTATTGATGTAAATAGTACTATAGCTAATCTTTATGAAATGATAAAAAGATTAATAGGTGAAAATATAAAGTTTAATATTTATTATGGTAGAGACTTGGGTGCTGTTAGGGCTGATCAAGGGCAATTAGAGCAAGTTATACTTAACTTAGCAGTCAATGCTAGTGCTGCCATGGAAAAGGGCGGAGAATTAACTATACGAACCTTTAATCAAAAGATTGACTCATTAAATTCTACATCTCAGGACATGTTTTCTCCAGACAAGGAAACGATCGAACATGGAAATTATGTTGTGATTGAAGTAATTGATACTGGATGTGGAATGACAAGTGATACAATTGAAAAGGCATTTGACCCATTTTTTTCTACCAAAGATATTACCTCTGGTACAGGTCTTGGCCTCTCTACTGTATATGGCATTATTAAACAAACTGAAGGATACATCTATGTTGCTAGCAAAGTAAATCATGGAACTAAATTTAGCATATTTTTGCCCATGGTTTACATATCAGATGAAAATCTGATAGAGGAAGATAGTGAAGAAATAGAAAGACCGGTAGTAAGTGAAATTAAAGGTAATGGTATAATTTTATTGATTGAAGATGAAAATTCAGTAAGGGAATTCATCTCTAAAGCACTCAAAAGAAAAGGATTTGATGTAATAGAAGCGAGCATAGGCAGCGAGGCGCTAGAAATAATCAGTAAAAAAAATCAACACATAGATCTAATAATCACTGATGTAATCATGCCAGAGGTGAGTGGTCCAGAAATAGTTAAAGAAGCATTGATCCATAGGCCAAATATCAACGTTATTTTTATTTCTGGGTATGCAGAAGATGCTTTTTTAAAGAGTGATGACATCAATATAGAAGATTTTCACTTTTTGCCAAAACCATTCACTCTGAATGAATTAGGAAACAAGGTTCAAAGTGTGTTACACAAAGCAAAAAAGACAGTCTAATTTTAGTGTGATTAGCAACAAAAAAATTTTCTAATGCAAAAGTTTCTTGCATATATACAATAGAATTATTTTATACATAAGATAAAAGGCGTGAGCAAGATTATTGCAATAGTAAATCAAAAGGGTGGAGTTGGCAAAACCACAACTAGTATAAATTTATCGACAGCCTTTGCTGCTGTGGGAAAAAGCACTTTATTGGTAGATCTTGATCCTCAAGGAAATGCTAGCACCGGACTCGGGATTTCTTATCGTAGTAGGGAAGAAAAAAATATATACAAAATACTACTGAGCAGCGAAAATAAATTGATAGAATCGGCAATTTTCAATATAAAGGAAATTCCAAATTTATCACTAATTTCGTCAGTAGTTGATCTGTCAGCTGCAGAAATTGAATTATCGCAACTTGAGCGAGGAAAATTTGTGCTAAAAAGCGCATTAGAGAAGATACGCGATAATTATGAGTATATAATCATCGATTGCCCTCCATCTCTTGGGCTTCTAACCATAAATGCTTTGACTGCTGCTAATTCTATTATTGTTCCTCTTCAGTGTGAGTTTTTTGCTCTGGAAGGATTAAGCCATTTAGTTAAAACTGTAGAACTGATAAAAAGGAATAACCTAAACCCTTTTTTGGCAATAGAAGGGATCGTGTTAACAATGTATGACAGGCGCAACAAACTCAGTGAACAGATTAAAAACGATATTTGCCAGTATTTAAATGATAAAGTATACAAAACTATCATCCCATTGTATGAGACTGTTATTCCACGTAACGTACGGTTATCAGAAGCGCCTTCTCATGGAAAACCCGCTATTGTGTATGATCTTAAGTGTCCTGGTGCACAAGCATATATAAGTTTGGCAAGGGAAATTTTAAAAAAGCACGCGAGCAGTTGTAAGGAGAAGAAGCTAGTGAGTGAGGGCGTGGTATGAAGGATGATAGACGCCTCGGCAGAGGTCTTGCTGGTCTCATAGGCGATAATTATGATAATAAAGAAGATCGACAAGAGTATCTGCCTATTTCATTACTGCACCCAAGCAAATTTCAACCGAGGAAACATTTTGACGAGGAGTCATTAAGAGAACTTGCAAATTCGATAAAGAAAAGTGGCATTATACAGCCTATCGTGGTACGCAAAGATTCAAATGATGATGGTTACGAAATAATAGCTGGGGAACGTCGTTGGCGAGCAAGCAAGATTGCAAATCTTGATAGTGCACCCGTTATCATAAAAGATCTAAGCGACAAGGAATGCTTGGAAGTATCCATTATTGAGAATATACAAAGGCAAGATATTAATCCAATAGAAGAAGGTGAAGCGTATAAGAGACTGATAGATGAGTTTTCCTATACACATGAAGAATTAGCTTCAACTATAGGCAAAAGCCGCAGTCACATAACTAATATGATTCGGATGTTGTCACTTCCTGATGGAGTAAAAACAATAATCAACGAAAAAAAACTATCTATGGGCCATGCAAGAGCGTTGATTAATGTTGAAAATGCGGAAAGTATTGCAGAAAGAATAGTTTCTCAGGGCCTGAGCGTTAGACAAACTGAAAAATTGATAAAAGACTTACAACAAAATAATGATCAAAAAGAGCATAAGTGTACTAAAAATCAAGATATGGCAGCACTAGAAGGTGCTATATCTTCTCAACTTGGTTTAAAGATCAAAATTAATGACAGTAATTCTAAGGGTAAAGTTATGATACGGTATAATAATCCAAATGAATTGAATTTAATATTAAAAATTTTAAATAGGAAACTTGAGTGCTAGTAGAGCAAAAAGATAATATAAAATACAACTGTTGGTGTCACCCAGGTAGCCCGCAGAAACGAAAAAC
The DNA here is from genome assembly GCA_000688735.1 of Glossina austeni. NCBI lineage: Eukaryota > Metazoa > Arthropoda > Insecta > Diptera > Glossinidae > Glossina > Glossina austeni. The sequence goes on from KK502453.1 coordinate 1,014,383, forward strand.
TTACTTGACAAACTCCGCCAGCGCCCTTATCATGAAAGTGAAGCTATTTATTTATCTTCGCAATCTCTGCAGTGGATTAATGACAAAAAACTTAATGTATTTGGCGTAAATCATGCTTAATTTTTGCACTATGTGCACCTCATGTCTTTATAAAACTTCTAGGTTTCTACCTATATAAGCTGAAACGCGCTTATAAAGCGTTTAAGACAGTGAAAGACGTCAAATAGACAAGGGAGAATTTGAATACTAGCCACCCTGGGGTTTCTTTGCCTTTTTTTCCGCTCAGTAAATTTCTTAACGTTTATAATTTAGGTTATTAAAAGCGGCTGAATCGTAGCGTTTAGAATAAAAAACGCCAATATTTTGAAGTACATATAAATAACTAGTCACCAACGGGGCTTCTTTTGCCTTTTTTTTCGTTTGGTAAATTTCTTAATGTTTATAGCTAAAGTAACTTAGGTTCACCGACAATCATCATCCCACTACGTGTTAGCGGGATCTATGCTAAGGAGATACCGCGGCGGTATGACGGTTCGTGGCGGTATATTCGTCATCCCGCTACTTGTTAGCGGGATCTCTTGTTAGCGGCTGAGATACCGCGGCGGTATGACGGTTAATTATTCCGCTACTCGTTAGCGCCACGGTGGTATGACGTCTTAGCTATAGTTAACAATAGAAGCAAAAACTCATCATTTTGGAAGAGGAGGAGATTTTTTCGGACCCTCAGCAGGGACTGCGTTTGGATTTGAGAATTCTGTTTTAACATATTCACCTTTTTCATTATATAAATCATGGAAATCATTCATTTGCACGTCAGTTTGAACTTCCACTTCCTTAGTCTCTCTTTGGTCTGTTGAAGATGATGCATCAACTCCTGCATTTTGAGTAGCTTTTTGTTTTAGTTGTTTATTTTCTTCTTGCGATTGTTCCAAAAGTCCCTCTAATTTTTTAATCTTATTCACATTCTGCTTTAATTGTTCTAACATTTGATTATTGAATTCAGCTTGTGAACCTTGGTCTTGCTGCCGCATGCTTGTTCCTCTACTTTCATATTCAACTTCAGTTTGAGTTGCCTGACCTTTTTCCTGCTGTAATATGTTCTGCAGTTGCTCTAGACTCTCTTTGACAGATGCCAGCTCTTCCTGTGTACACGTTAACATCCCTTCCTTTTCCTTAAGTTGATATTGAAGTTTTTCTATTTCCCTCTTCGTATTTTCTTCGCTTAGCTCATCTGCAAGTGATCTTCCAGGTTCAAGTTGTCGAATTTCCCTCTCTAAATCTTCCTTTTCTCTCTGTAATTCATTTAATTCTTTAGACAATCGGTTCGCCGTTTCAGCCAATGTATTGTTTTCCTTTTTTGTTTCCATTAACTGTTCTGCCAACTGCTTTTTATGATCATCCTTTAAACCTTCCACTATTTTCTTTAGATCATTCTCCAAATTTGCATTCTTTTCCTTTAGTACAGTTAAATTAGCTTCTCTTTGCTTTAATTTCTTCTGTAGTTCTTTATTTGCCTCGTTTGTTTCACCTTCCTTATCTTTCAACTGATCATTTAAGCTCTCTATTACGTTATTTTTATCCTGCAGTTCTTTCTCTAGCGCCTTTATCTCTTGTGTTAACTGCTCAATATTTTGATTCTTCCAAGCTAATTCTTGCGCCATCCTTTTCAATTCAGCTTTAAGTCTTTCAGCTTCTTCTTCCCAAATTTGTTTTCCCTCACTTAATGCGCTTATTTGTGTATCACCTTCCTTTTCTATCTTTTGATTAAGTTCTCCTAATTTTTCGAGTTTCTCTATAAGTGACTCAATAGAAGCATCTTGTTCCTTTATTCTTTGATCTCTTTCAAATATCGCTCGCTGTTGTTCATTAACTTTATCTCTCAAGGAGTTGCGTTCTAATCTTAGATTGTCACGCTGCTCTGCAAGTTTGTTAATTTCATTTATAGCCTCATCTACACCTTGTAATCCTTCTTGTTCATACTTTTTCTTATAATCTTTGTGTATTTCTTGTTCATCGTAGTCATCGTCAATGTATTCATCAGTAATTTCAGACTCTTCATCACCAATCTCACTTTCAACAGAAAAAGAACTTCTACGTAAAGAAGGTGTGCTAGGAGAGGAATACCCACTGCTGCTTGGTGTAGGTGACTGATGTGGATCTTTTGTAAATATTTCCTCTGCTAATACTCGCTGATTGCCCACACCTTTGCCTATGTTAGCGAAAGCCTGATATAGAGTTTTTCCGTTAATAAAAGCTTCTTTATTCTGTTCAACTAACTTTAATATTTTATCTTTTGTTTCCTCTGGTGTGAACTTTAAATCACCAAATTTTGGCTTACCAATCACTCTTTTTATGCCCTTAGAACTCACTTCTACAGTCATGCTACAATCTACGCTGTTGCCTTCAGAATCCTTAGCCTGCCAATTAATGGTCATTTCACATGAACCAGAGCCAGCAAGATCATAGTGCCTTTCACTGCCTTTTTTGGTTGCAGTTATTTGACTATCTTTCCCTAAAGATATGTTATAAACCTTACCTTCACTGCTGGCCCTTAAAATATTGCTAATTTCTATTGATTTTTCTTCATTTTCAAATCTAATTTTGAAATCATTATCTTTTGTTGAATACGCTAAGAAATTTTGACCATATAGAGGCAACTTAAGTTCTTTATGCGTTGCATCTATTGATTGCTCAAATTTTTGGAACTCCTTTTCCCACTTTAAATTTATCTGTCCTGTAATGTCCTCATCTTTGCGTAAAGGACCAATAAAGTACCAGATTAAGTTTTTTTTCTCCAATTGTTTTATAGTCTCCTGAAAGCTGCTGCAAGATTCAATCACATCTAAGATGTCCTTTTTCTGCTGTTCACCTACATTTAGACTTTGACTTTCAGCTATAAATACATTTTCGTTTTCCTGCGGCATAATTTTACATCTTTAAAAGATATACTATAATATTAACAGATTTTTTTTAAAAAGTCAACTAATCGTTGAGTAAATAAACTTGAGCACTTGTCCATTATGTTATATAGTAATTACTCCTTAAGCAGTGCAGTATGGACAACACCATTATAAGAAAATACGATATTAGAGGTATAGTAGGCAAAGATTTGCAGATTAATGATGGGTACGAGGTAGGTAGAAAGTTTGGCCAAACCGTAGCTAGTGTTTGTGTCGGCTACGACAGCAGAATAGATTCACCGGGTATAGAAAGAGAATTAATTAGGGGTTTAACTTTATCTGGAGTAAATGTTATACGCGTTGGGCTATGCTCTTCACCTATGCTCTACGCTGCAACACAAATCACACAGGCGGATCTGGGTATCATAATAACTGCCTCTCATAACCCCAGCGAATATAATGGCTTTAAATTTTTTAGTAATAAAAAAGTCTTCTCAGATCAAGAAACAAAGGAAATTATAAGCAATCCAATTAAAGACAGTACAAGAATTGGAAGCTTAATTAACATAAATATATATAGTGAGTACATTCGCATATTAAAAAGTGCAGTGAAGAATAATACTACACAGAAATTAAAAATAGCCTGGGATTGTGGAAATAGTCCAGCAAGTGGAATTATAAGGTGTATTGAAAAGATCTTGCCTGGTCATACGCATATCGTAACCAATAACTCTATAGATGGGGCATTTCCACTGCATGATCCAGATCCCATAGAGGAAAAAAATCTCGCTCAATTAATTGACATTGTGAAGGAATATGGATGTGATCTTGGCATTGCGCTAGATGGCGATAGCGATAGGGTGCGCTTAATTGATAGTAAAGGCAACGTTGTTTCCAATGACCATTTATTTATAATTTTTGCACGTGAAGTGCTGGAGGAATATCCAAAAAGCAAAGTTATTGCTAACGTAAAAATGAGTATGAAGGTGCATGATTTTGTTAGTAAGTTAGGAGGGCAAGTTATTACCTGCGCTACTGGACATTCACTAGTTAAGAAGAAGATGGTAGAGGAAGAGGCAAGGTTTGCTGGTGAGTTAAGCGGGCACTTCTTCTTTTCTGAGCTAGGTTTTGATGATGGGCTATATTCTGCTGTTAAAGCAGTTGACATTTTGCTTAAGAAAAACCAAAGCCTATCTCAGGTGATTGAGGATTTACCGAAGTTATATATCACTCATGAAGTAAAGATTGTAGTGAAAGATGAGAAAAAATTTCAAATAATTGAATCAATAAAGAAAACACTAGAGAAGCAAAATATTGTATTTTCAGATCTTGATGGTGTTAAAGTAACCGATAATAAAGGTTGGTGGCTTCTTAGGGTATCAAATACGCAAAACTGCATTACAGCAAGATGCGAAGGAGAGACTTTAGAAGGTTTTGAACTTACTAAAAAGGTTTTGTTCCATTACATTGATGAAGCAAGGTCTTTAAATTGTAGCTGCTCATAGAAAAATTAACCCTATCTCTTAAATAGAGCCACTTAAGGTGGCTGCTCCTGAAACCCGATTTTGAAGGACTTTCCTTCGTCTTCAATAAAATAAACATTACTTTGTTTGTTACTGCAGCACACCATTATTCTTAGATGTACAGTTCCAGAGTGTGATGGTAAGGATTTAGTATAAACAATTCAGGAGCACTGAGAACATATAAATTCAAAAGGAGTAAGACCATTAAGAGTTTTGAGTCTCTTTGCATAATTGTAAGCCATGACAAAGTCATAAAGATGCTTTGTGAGTTGCTGATGTGAAATGTTATGTCTTTGTAAACAGCGATACAGGCTAGAAGTGCGGAATTGTAGACTGCAAGGCAATCATCTAATGGTAGAAGTGTATGCTTCCGAAATGCGACCTTCTTCTTCTAAAGTTAGAACAGTTGATCTTGGATGTTTTGAGCGTCTTTAGTGAATGAGCGTTTTCTCCATTTGACAATAGTTTTTGGATTAAGGTTTGGAGAGTTTTGCTATACTATTTTGTATTGCTCTACGCTGTTGTCCGGGCGCACCCATGTAACCATAATTCCTCCTTCGATGGTATTTTTTTCTTACATTTTATCATACCATCACACTCTGGGACTGTACATCTAGATTTGAGAAATCTTATAGGCTTTTGTTCTCATGAAAATTATGTTCTCATGAGTAAATTAATGTTATCCTTTTTTGTTGATCTAAAGTTTTTTATGTTCATACACTTACGTGTTCATAGTGTTTATTCGCTGCTTGAAAGCTCGGTTAAAATTGAGGAGCTGATAGGCCTTTGTTTGCGAAATAAAATGCCAGCGGTTGCAATTACTGATTCAGGCAACTTGTTTGGCTCGCTCGAATTTTCAGAATATGCAGCAAGTAGGGGAATACAGCTAATAATAGGGTGCAATATTATAGTTAAACATTCAGAACAAAATTTACCTATATTATTGCTTGCAAAAAATGAGCAAGGGTACACTAATTTAGTCACTTTGGTGAGTGAGTCTTTTAAAAAGCGCAAGAATAACAGCGATATTCCTTACGTTGATTTTAATGAGCTATTGAATTCAAGTATGGGTCTGATCGCTTTAACCGGTGGATGTTTGGCTCAACTATTGTTGGGGCAAGATAAAGAAACGGTTGAAAAACTGCTTTCAGCATTCGATGGTCATTTATATGTTGAATTGCAGCGTCATGGGCTGAATAAAGAGCTAGAGCTTGAAGAAGCTTTAATAGATTTTGCTTATCAGCGCAATGTACCACTGGTTGCAACGAACGATGTGTTTTTTCCAAATAGGTCTGATTATGAGGCTTATGACATATTAACGTGCATATCGGAGGGGAGTTATGCCCTGGAGAATAACAGAAAGAAGTTAGCTACCGAGCATTACTTCAAATCTGTGGCAGAAATGGAGGAACTGTTCAGCGACATTCCCGAAGCAATTCATAACACTTTAGTGATAGCTAAGCGGTGCTCTTACATGCCAAGAAGCAGGCAGCCTATCTTGCCTAAATTTCCTTGTCGAGAAAATAAAACTGAGAATGAAGAACTGAGGGAGCAGGCAGTTGCAGGGTTGAAGCTGCGTATTGCAAAATCCTCTTCTGTCACCAGAACACCCTCCACTGTCATCCCAGTACTTGATACTGGGATCCAGAGAGATTCCAGCGTCACGCGCTGGAATGACACCAAACCAGATGATGACACACAACATGATATCGATATCAAGCAATACTACGACCGGTTAGATTATGAACTAAGTGTAATAACTTCAATGAACTATGCTGGTTATTTTCTAATAGTTTCTGATTTCATTCGTTGGAGCAAAGCAAATGGCATTCCAGTTGGGCCAGGAAGAGGTTCAGGAGCTGGATCAATTGTTGCTTGGGGCTTACAGATTACAGACCTTGACCCAATAAAGTTTGGCCTAATATTTGAAAGATTTTTGAATCCTGATCGTGTATCAATGCCTGACTTTGATATCGATTTCTGCCAAGAGAAAAGGGACCTGGTTATTGATTATGTTCAGAAAAAGTACGGTTATGTTGCTCAAATAATCACTTTTGGAAAATTGCAAGCAAGGGCAGTATTGCGTGATGTTGGTAGAGTATTGCAAATGCCTTACTCTCAAGTGGATAAAATATCTAAAATGGTTCCATTTAATCCAGTAAATCCTGTAACTTTATCGCAAGCGATAGAGCTTGATCAAAACCTGCAGAAAGAACGAGATAGTGATGAGGTAATTGCAAAGCTTCTTGATATATCACTAAAGCTCGAAGGAATATATCGTCACGTTTCAACTCATGCTGCTGGAATTGTAATATGTGATCAAAAGTTGGAAAATTTTGTTCCTGTGTACTACGATCCAAATTCGGCTCTGCCAATCACTCAATACAGCATGAAATATGTGGAGAAAGCTGGGTTAATAAAATTTGATTTTCTTGGACTTGGTACGCTAACACTAATAGATCATGTATGTCGTTTAATTAATCGTGATGAAAAAAAGATCGATATTTCTTCAGTTCCTTTGAATGATCAAAAAACCTATGAGATGCTCTCTAGCGGTGATTCAATTGGAGTGTTCCAGCTTGAAAGTTCGGGAATGAGAGAAGCTTTAATCAAATTAAAGCCAGATTGCATTGAAGATATTATTGCTTTAATTTCCCTTTATCGTCCAGGACCTATGGATAACATTCCAACTTATGTTGCAAGAAAGCATGGCCTTGAAAAGCCAGATTATATTCATCCGTTACTTGAAGGAGTGTTAAAAGAAACATTTGGGGTAATAATCTACCAGGAGCAGGTGATGGAAATAGCCCGTATTCTCTCTGGATATAGTCTTGCAGAAGCAGATTTGCTGAGACGTGCCATGGGTAAGAAAATTAAGGAAGAGATGGATAAACAACGTGCACTTTTCATCCAAGGGGCAACGAAGAATGGCGTTGATTATGACAGGGCAAGTTATATCTTTGACCTTGTTGCAAAATTTGCTGGTTATGGATTTAATAAATCTCACGCAGCTGCATATGCGGTTATATCTTATCAAACGGCTTACCTTAAAGCTAATTATCCATTAGAATTTTTTACAGCACTAATGAATCTAAATATTGATGATAGAGATAAACTGAATTTATTTTATCATGCAGCAAAGTTTAGTGGTGTTACCGTTCTTCCACCTGATATAAACAAGTCTCAAGCTGAATTCTCAATAGAGGGTGAGTGCATACGTTATGGTATTGCTGCCTTGAGGAATGTTGGTTTTTCTATAGCAGAAGGAATAGTGAACACACGTTCAAGCGCTTATAAGGACATATGGGAATTCATTCAAAATTCAGGTCATATGACAAATAAGAGGGCGCTAGAAAGCCTGATTAAATCCGGAGCATTCGATAGCGTGCATAAGAACAGGAAGCAGCTATATGAGTCAATGGACACACTGATTTACTTTGCAAATAAAAACAAACAGGATAGAGAATCAAGTCAAGCTGCTTTGTTTGGTAGTCTTGATGTCCTCAAACCGAAATTTGAGAATGTGGAAAATTTTGATGAAGAGGAAAAATTAGAGCATGAGTTATTTTCACTAGGATTTTATTTAACTAATCATCCACTTGAAAAATTTAGAATTCTTCTGGAAAAGTTAAATATTGGGTTTATCGGAGAAAATAGAACAGCAAAAACTGCTGGGGTAATATTAAATGCACGTATGAGAACTTCAGAGCGTGGAAGGTTTGTTATACTCACACTTTCTGATCCCCATAACGTTTCTGAAATAGCATTTTATAATAATGAAATAATAGAAGAAAAAAGAGATTTATTTTCACCAGGAACATTTGTGATAATTGATCTTGAAGCTTCGGAAAATACGACAAGATTAGCAGGCAAGGATATATCTGAGTTTACAAAAAGAATCACTTCTACAATAAAAGAATTAGTTCTCACCACTGAGTGCACGGATTCGCAAAAAGCCGCTATGGAATTAAACACAATATTGAAAGATGAAGGCAGAACCAAAATAATGCTAAAACTTCTTCTCGAAAAACATAAAGTGAGCATCTTATTACCAGGTGCATACTCAATTGCTCCTCAAGTTATTTATGAAATATCTAACTTAAGCTGGATTAAAGGCGTAGAAATTAATACAAATAACTTGCTTATATAAAAAAGCTTTATATAATGAAATATTTAACCGGTATTAAAGGAAGATATAGTGAATCTTTATGAATTTACTTTTATAGCACAACAAGGATTGTTACAGCAAGAAGTAGAGGAGATGGTCCAAGAGCTAGCTGTTTCATTAAAAAATATTAAAGCAGATGTTATTTTCCAGAAGATCAAGAGTCTTATGGAAAGGCAAAATAGTACGCTTACAAAACAAGAGTTAGAAACGCGTGCTGAAAACATTAAAGAAGGTCTAGTTGCTTACTCTGATTTCTTGGAAGATCTTACAAAAATTTTATGGGTTGAATTGGAAGAAGATCTTTCAAATTTGAAAGAAGTGAAGTCAAAAATCGATAAAGAGTTGAAAGATGACCTAAAAGATTTAAGAATAACGCAAGATTTTATAAAATTTCTAGGAGGCAGTGAGCAAATTACTAAAAGTGCGTTTATCCATAATGCAGTAAATGCTTTGAAGAGAAATATTTCAGAACATCTAATAAAGATTTTTCAAGATATTTTGAAAGATTTTAGAATAAACGGTCCAACTCAATCGAGCAAAGCATTGGAAATGCTTTTGGAAAACATTGAAGCATCAGGATTAATCAAGTATGAACATTGGGGTCTTTTGGATTTTGCATATCCAATAAATAAGATGAAGAGCGGTCATTATTGCATAATGTGCATAAGTTCTACTGCAAACATTCTGGATGAATTTGTGCGTAGAATGAAACTTAATGAGAACGTTATTCGCCACTTGTCTGTGCAGGTTGATAAATTTTTTGAAGGTAAATCTTATATGATGAATAAACAAATTGAGGAGCAAAACGCATAATGATGAAAAGACGAAATAGTTTTAATAATTCTTACGTATCTGTAAATAATAGGACTGGCTTTAGGCGTTCTAAAGTTTGCCCTCTTGCTACGTCTAAAGATGAAGACATAGATTATAAGAATACAGATTTATTATCCAAGTTTACCTCTGACTATGGTAGGATATTACCTAGAAGGTTAACAGGCGTATGTGCAAAAAAACAAAGGAAGTTACGCTTAGCAGTCATAAGGGCACGTTTTTTAGCTCTTGTTCCTTACTGTACTAAAAAAGTTTAGGTAATTTATGTTGATAATTTTAAAGGAAAATATAAGGACTTTAGGTAAGCTTGGTGAAGTTGTCAAAGTTAAACCAGGTTATGCACGTAATTTTCTTTTTCCACAAAGAAAAGCGGTGAAGGCTACCAAGGAGAATTTAGCAAAACTAGAAGAACAACGTTTATTGCTGGAGGAAGAGAATACAAAAAGATTAAATGTAGCAAAAGAGCTTGCATTGTTACTACATGATAAGTTTGTGGTATTGATAAAGCAAGCTTCAGAGGATGGTAAAATTTTTGGTTCTGTAACAACACGTGAAATTGCGAAAGTTTTACTACAAGAAGGACATGCGATAGATCACCGTAGTTTATCTTTTGGTGGAATAAGCATCAAAAACTTGGGTGAATACCAAGTAAATGTAGAATTACATAGTGAAGTAGTAGTACCAATTACTATATATGTCGTGAAATCCGAAACAGATGCAAATGAGCTAAGGCAAGTAAAATTGCAAAATCAGAAGTCGCAGCAACAAGAGGCAGGGCAAGGTGTGAATAAAGAAGCTACTGATGGTGGTGAAGCTGATTAAAGATGATCCCTCGTTGTAGCCGTAAAGAAATGTCTGCCATGGCTAAGCTGGTGTCATCCCAGTGCGTGATACTGGGATCTAGCATGTTCAAAGATAAGACGGTGGTCATTTAATGATCCCGCGCTATAGCCAAAAAGAAATGTCTTCCATTTGGGAGGAAAATAATAAATTTAATATATGGCTTAAAATAGAAAAATTAGCGTGTGAAGCTCAAGCAGAGTTAGGAGTGATTCCAAATAGTGTTGCTCAGAAGCTCTCTGGTGCTATTGAATTTGATATTGAACGTATCAACGAAATTGAATCCATTGTAAAACATGATGTTATAGCTTTTCTGACATATGTTGCTGAAAAAGCGGGAGTTGATGTTCGTTATCTCCACTATGGAATGACAAGTTCTGATGTTTTGGATACATGCCTTGCGGTGCAGTTGAAAGAGTCATGTGATATTTTACTCGGGAATCTAAAAAATTTACTTGCAGTATTAAAAAAAAAAGCTGAGGACTATAAAGATATTGTTTGTGTTGGGCGCAGTCATGGAATGCATGCAGAACCAACAACTCTTGGATTAAAATTTGCTAGATTTTATGCTGAATTTAAACGCAATTATCAGAGATTAATTAGCGCGCAAAAAGAGATCTCAATTTGTAAAATATCAGGTGCAGTAGGTAATTTTGCAAATGTTGATCCGTTTGTTGAAGAGTATGTAGCGAAAGAAATGGGACTCATACCTGAAACCATATCGTCTCAAGTCATTCCTCGTGATAGACATGCCATGTTCTTTTCGGTTTTGGGAGTGATTGCAAGCTCAATAGAAAATATTGCAATTGAAATTCGTCATTTGCAAAGAACTGAAATCGGCGAAATTTCTGAGCATTTTTCCATTGGGCAGAAGGGAAGCTCTGCTATGCCACACAAATGTAATCCTATTTTAAGTGAAAATCTGACGGGACTCTCACGTTTAATACGCAGTTATGTTTTTCCTGCGTTAGAAAATGTTGCATTGTGGCACGAACGTGATATATCACACTCGTCTGTGGAAAGATGCATTGCTCCTGATGCTTGTATAACAATGGATTTTGCTTTAGTGCGATTAACAGATTTGATAGATAAATTGGTAATCAATAAGGAAAACATTGAAAAGAACTTAAATTCTTCAAAAGGTTTAGTTTTCTCACAGCGTGTATTGCTTGAGTTAGTAAATAGTGGTTTGGCGAGGGAAGAGGCGTATAAAATTGTTCAGAGCAATGCAATGAAAGTGAAACAAAACAACAGTGATTTTCTGGCCGAATTGAAACAAGATAAACCTTTACTTAAGGTTATTAACTCGGAAAAACTTGAATCTTTGTTTGATTTGAAATATTATACAAAGCATGTAGGTCACATATATAGCAAGGTTTTCAATTAGGCTGAGTAGCTCAGTTGGTAGAGCAGGAGGATCATAATCTCTTGGTCGGGGGTTCGAGTCCCTCCTCAGCCACTCGAACTAAACTATGTTTAGCAAGATAGTGCTATTGGTGAAGTAGTGCGATCCAGTGTCAGCTACTTGGAATGGTTACGTTCAGTCACTTAGGTGTACAGTTTAGAGGACAATGGATAAGAGATTGTGAAAAGGGTTTAGCTTTTGGCCTATGATCTCTTTAAATGACAGAATTTCACTACAAAACTTAACTTTCTTCTATGCAATTAGCTAAGTCAAGAAAGGTGAATCTATCTCTTGTTGCAAAGGCAAGATCGACCACTTTATAATATTGTTCTTTATTCCAACTGAGGTGCTCTGGTAAGTGTGGAATTGATAGATCTTCAAATATTTTTTGCAGGTATTTTGCAGGTAGTAAATTTTGCTTAATTAAATTGGAAATATTAGTCCATTCTTTACAAATAATCTCTTGGATTTTTTGCTGCATAATTTGCTTCTGTTCTAGAATTTTTATAAATTCGGTATTACCAAAGCACTGAGTTATATGTTTTACATCTAAAGTGGTCGGGTTGATAATCGGGTTTTGTATTGATAATATCTTTTCCTGCAAATTAGCCATGGTAATCGTCGTAACAGCAATTTTTTCGCCATGTAGTGAGGAATGATCTCTTGTTACCATTTCCATTGCGTGAGCTATCATATGCTCTCCTTGGCTTGCAGAATAGCTGCCTTTTGATATTACCATTCCAAGTCCTGAAATTAGTAGAACTTCCATAAGTAATAGGACCACTTTTCTACTTCTTTTAGTAAGCGCCGTATACTCTCTTAGCAAAATTTGCTCCAAATCGCGAACAAGTGTAAAAGGTAATTCATTGTATTCTGTGCCAAGCAACAAATGAGATAGTAGCCAGTCAGCCTGAACTGTCGAACGGCAGATGAAATCTGCAAATCCGCTTAATGTGAGGCGCAGTGGTGCATTGGTAAGTATGTCTATATCTATATATATCGCTCTTGGAAGATGTGCTTTGAACGATTTTTTGTATCCATTTACTAATATTGAAGCATTTGCGGATGTATATCCATTCATGGAAGCGGCTGTTGGGAACGATATATAATCTTTTTTCTCGAGGTAGCTTGCATATTTGCAGATGTCGTTAACGGTGCCGCTACCAAATGCAACTATTAAGTCACTGTCTTTTGCTTTGTTTCTAACTAGATTTACGGTTTCAAGAGAGGCAAGTGAAAGATTAGTACCCATGGTTGGTGTCATTCCAGCGCGTGACGCTGATTTTTTTTCCTGGATCCCAGTCTCGGAGGACTGGGATGATAAAATGTAGGGAGCATCCGAAATGATATGAGGTTTTGCAAGAGGCCTAATGGTATTGCTCGGGATAATTAAGTGAGAAATTTTATTAAATACATTTTTGTTTAAAAGTTTTGCTGTATTTTCATCTGCAACTAGAAAGATGTTGTTTCCGTGTCGTGTGCATATTTTATAGATATCATCAGCAAGGTGGTAATCTGTTATTACTTCCCTTAGAAAAGTTTGTTCGGCTTGATGTAATATTTGTTTTAAATAGTGCATAGAGTGTTTACAATATAGCAATATAGTATTTTAAGATTGACATGAAAATTGACCCTGTAGAGCTAACTAAGAAATTGATCTCTTTTGAGAGTATAACACCAGAAGACAGCGGGGCAATAGAGTATATAGCAACAATCTTCAAGAAGAGCGGCTTTGATTGTGAGATTTTAGAATTTGGTGATAAAGTTAAAAATCTTTATGCGAAATATATAAATGGAGTACCAAATTTGTGCTTTGCTGGGCACGTTGATGTTGTACCACCGGGTCAGTTAAAAGATTGGGCATTTGGTCCATTTAATCCAGAAGTGAGGGATGGAATGCTATATGGAAGAGGAGCAGCTGATATGAAAAGCGGAATAGCTGCATTTATTGCTGCTATGGCAAATTTAATTGCAGAAAAGTTTCAATTTAATGGTTCGATAAGTGCATTGATTACCAGTGCTGAAGAAAGCACGGAAGAATATGGAACAAAGGCAGTTTTGGAATGGATGAAAAGTAAGCAAAAAAAAATAGATTTTTGTGTAGTTGCCGAACCAACCAGTAGTGAGAAATTAGGTGATACCATAAAAATAGGCAGAAGAGGTTCTGTAACATTTGAATTAATTTGCCATGGAAAACAAGGACACGTTGCCTACCCAGACCTAGCAGATAATCCAATATATAAGGTAATATCGATATTGAGTAAGGTAAAAAATACTACTTTTGATCATGGTAATAAATATTTTCAGCCTTCACATTGCGAAGTTACTACTATCGATGTTGGAAATAATACTAGCAATCTAATACCTAGTTCAGCAACTACACGTTTTAGCATTCGATATAACGATACACAAACACCTGACGGCTTATATAAGCTGATTGATGAAATATGCTCCAGTGTAACTAACGATTATAAACTTTCTATGCATAGCAGCAGGGACGTTTTCCTCTCTACTCCTGATAGAAATACTGATATTATGCTTGATGCGATAAATAAAGTTACCAGTATTGATGCTGTGCTGAGCACAAGTGGTGGCACATCTGACGCTGCGTTTATCAAAGATGTTTGTCCAGTGATTGAATTTGGTATAATCAACAAAACCGCACATCAGATAAACGAATGCGTATTAGTAAATGATATACACAAATTAACAGCTATATATAAGGAATTTATAGAAAATTATTTCAATCCCACTAATAAAATATTGAATCAGGTCAACGTAGTTAGTAATATATCTAGTGGGCCATTGTTAGCTTAGATGTAATCAGATCTCTTGCATAACTGTTGTTTGAGTAACAACTGCCAGCGTGTGACGCAAAAACCATGAGAGCTACAAAAACCACTTGACAAACTCCGCCAGCTCCCTTATCATGGAAGTGAAGCTATTGTATTTGCTTTCGCCAATCTGCAGATTAAAAGGTAAGGATTACTTAATGTATCGGCGTCTTATGTTTAATTTTTTGCAGTATATAGATACTGTATGTCTTTACAAAACTTCATCTACATCTAGGTTTTTATCTAAATAAGCTGAACGCGCTTATAAAGCGTTACAAGACATCAAAAAATGCCAATACTCGACAGAGATAGTAAAAGACTAGCTAACTCGGGAATTCTTTGTCTTTTTTTCTGCTTAGTAAATTTCTTAAACATTTGCAGCGTAGGTTAGTTGCAATTAAAAGCAGCTGAATTTCGCTTGTCAAGCGTTTAAAACATAAAAAACGCCAATATTTTAAAGCGGATAATAACCACGGGGCTTCTTTTGCCTTTTTTTTATTTGGTGAATTTCTTAATGTTTGTAGCTGGAGACTCTCATCTTTAGCGAGCTTCAAGGTAATTGGTTGCTATTTGCGAAAATATTCGCATAATTTAAGTAACATTACTTAATAAAAATTAACTATGGAGCTTAATAAGATTGCAGCATCGATTTTACTTTCTGGGCTAATCATTATGATAGTCAGCAACGTAGTTGATATGTTGCATAGTCCAGAGGAATATAAGATTGAACACCAAACGATAGTAACTGCTGGTAACAATGAGTTCCAGCAAAAAATCGAGCAAGTGGCGCTCGATATTGGAGCGCTCATGCAGAATGCTAGTTTTGAGAAAGGTAAATCAGCAGCAAAAAAATGCATAGCCTGCCATAGTTTTGAGAAAGGTGGAATGAATAAAGTAGGACCAAACTTATGGAACGTAGTTGGAAACAAAAAGGCCCATCTTGGCAACTCATTCAATTACTCAAAAGCAGTGCTTGAAAGAGGTGGAAAATGGGGGTATGAGGAGCTATTTGCCTTTTTAAAGAACCCAAAAGCCTATATAAAAGGTACACGTATGGCATTTGCAGGTATTTCCAATCCACAAGAAATTGCAGATCTAGTCAGCTATTTGCGTTCGATGAGCGATAGTCCGGTTGCTTTGCCAAAGTAGTATGAATTATTGTAAATTGTTTGATGGAAATAATGGTCACATAGCATATCGAAAGCTACAAGGGAAGAAAGCTTCTATAGTTTTTTTTGGTGGATTTGCATCTAATATGGATGGAACTAAAGCAACTGCTATTTACAAATTTTGCCAAGAAAATGACGTAGCACTTGTGCTATTTGATTATTTTGGTCACGGTCATTCAAGCGGTAATTTTGCTGATTATACAATAAGTGATTGGCAAAAAAATTGTGCTAAAGTGATAAGTGAATTAACTAGCGATAAACAAATAATTATAGGTTCAAGTATGGGAGGATGGCTGATGCTGCTCATTGCCCTTCAATTTCCAGAAAAAATTGCAGCATTAATCGGCATATCGTCTGCTCCTGATTTTACTGAAGATTTGATATTCAAGCAATTGTCAGGCAAGCAAAAAGAAGAACTAGGTTCTAAAGGTGTAATAGATTTTACTTCAGAGCATTGTACATACAAAATAACTAAAAATTTGATCGAAGATGGCAGAAAGAACCTTCTTTTAAACAGAGAAGCAATAGATATAAACTGTCCTGTGCGCTTACTGCATAGCATTAATGATAAAGATGTTCCTTATCAAACTTCATTGAATTTAGCTGAAAAAATTAAGTCAACCGATGTTGAAGTATACTTGATGAAATCAGCAGAGCACAACATGTCTGACAATCACTCACTGAAAGTTTTATTTAAGACCATTAGAGAATTTTTGCCAGCAAAAACATATAGGTAACCGTTCACACTTAATTCTTCAATCTCACTAATAGAAAGGCCAGTAAACTTGACAATAGTGTTGACATCAACATTATTAGCCAGCATTGCTTTTGCGACTTCAATTTTTCCTTTCTCTATACCTTTCTCTTCAGCAAGATCAAGTCTGTATTCAAGAATGGCTTCTTCTTTCCGTAGATCCATTATTCTTTCTTCGTAAGCTACTAAATCTTTTTCGTTCCAACGAAACTTGTCTAATTCATCATATGCTAGCTTTATTATTGGCGCTTTTTCTGCTATCTCTTTTAAGTCCTCTTCTGTTGTTTCTTCTGCGTATTTAAAAAAGAAACACCACCTTTCTACTATACTTTCTAACTGCTCTACTTTACTTTTTGAAAATTTGGGCAATTCTATAAAGATAAATTGAAAATCTTTTAAGTAATGGCCGTTAGTTTTTATATCACGTATATTATGAGTAGAAATATAATCAACTTCTTCAGGAAGTAAGTTACAATTGGAAATAGCAATAAAGAAGACTTTCTTTAAATCAATGTAGTTGCCAGATTTATCTAATTGTCTTGAGTAGGCTTTAGCGGCATATAGTTGAGCGCGTTTCTCAAAACCCTTATCACGAGCCAGCTGCATCTCAACCACAAACCTATTACCAAGAGAATCCTTGCAGAGAACATCAACAATACTTTGTTTATCAGAGGCAACTTCGGGATCCATAATAGTGCTAAGAAACTCAACTTCTTGTATTGCATTTATCTCAGTAAACCCTAAAATATCGTTCAAAAAGTGGATAAGAATATTTTTATTTTTTTCCGTTCCAAAGATTTTTTTGAAACACAAATCATTCCGAGGATCGAGAAATTTTGAAAGAGCCATAATGCTTAGAAAACATTAATAATTATACACACAATTATTCAACTATATTTTTGAAGATAGCTAGTTTCTGTATTTACTTTAAATTGAAAAAAACTCAAATGAAAGATCGTGTTTTTCACAGAATGCAGTCTGGTTACTATATAATTTTTTGATTTTCACTTTTCTTTTAACCTTGCAATGATGTTTTCTTTGCCGATAAAAATTAATAATTTAGCAAGTTCTGGGCCTGTTTCTGTTCCTGTTAAAGCTGAACGCAACTGCATAAATAAGTCTTTTGCCTTTATATCCACTGTCTGTCGAATAGCTTTTACCCACTCTGATAATGTGTTTTCGTTACAATCGCCTTGAGGCAATGCATTGAACGCAATTTTTATAAGCTCCTTATCAAAAATCACAGGCTCTATATCAGATTTGCATATTTTCCACCACTTGGCCACCTCAGAAAACCTTTCTATATTGTTCCTTATAAAATACCAAAACTCTGAGGAGTCCACTCCAATTTGATTTAAACGGTCTTGCACCATTTCAAATGGCATTTGTTGCAGCACTTTGCTATTTAGCTTGTATACTTCACTCAAGCTGAATTGTACAGATGCTGAGCTAAATTTTTTAATGTCAAATGAGTCAATCAAAGATTGCATACAGGCGCAAGCTTCAATTGGATTGGATGTTCCGAGCTTCACTAAATAACTAACTAGCGCCATTGGTTCAGTCTCATCTTCTCTTATGGACTTGATATTCAGCCCGCCTTTCCGTTTCGATATCTTGCTATCATCAAAATGTAGTAGAGAAAGGTGAGTAAATATAGGGATTTTCGCTTTTAATGCTTTAATCATTTGGATTTGCACTGCAGTATTAGTTACATGATCTTCCCCACGTACAACATGGGTTACATTAAGGTCAACGTCATCAATAACAGAAGGTAGCATGTATGTGTAAATTCCATCTTCTCTTTTTACCACAGGGTCACTGACGCTACTGGTTGCAATATTTATTTCACCTTTAACTTCATCATTCCATTTAACAACTTCATTTCTATCCAATCTAAACCTGAAATGTGGTCTTCGTCCTTCTTGCTCATAATGGATTTTCTCTTGCTCAGTTAGAAGCAATGCACTTCTGTCATAAACAGGAGGAAGTCCTTGTTTTAATTGCAACTTTCGTTTAATTTCTAACTCTTCTCTTGTTTCATAGCATGCATAAATATGCCCTTCTTTTATTAACTGCAAGAACACCTCGTTATAGCGCTCAAAGCGCTCTGATTGCTTAAAACTTGCATCCCAATCGATACCAATCCATTTTAGGTCTTCTATGATATTATTTATATATTTGACATCTGAACGCTGAAGGTCAGTATCATCAAAACGGAGTAAAAATTTTCCGTTTTGATTGCGTGTGTACATCCAACAAACCAAGGCAGTTCGTACGTTTCCTACGTGGAGGTAGCCAGTTGGGCTTGGAGCGAATCTTGTTAGCATTTAAACGGCAATATTATAAAATAATAACTTATTTACTCTAATTTATTTTAATTTTATATAAATATATGGCTAAAGCAAGCGAGATCTGCTAATACAATTGAGCAAGAGAAGAATAAGTATGGCTATAGCATTGTGGCACCTTTGATATTTGATGGATTAAGACCATATGATAAATTCAAGAAAATTCACAACTTGACGACAAAGGCTAATGTAGCATTATATTGGTATCATGACTAACTTAGAAAAGATGAGAGAAAAACTGCCAGATCAAATAAATTATCATAATGTTTTGTATCACCAAAAAAATAAGCCAGAAATAAGTGATGCTGAATATGATGAACTGAAGAAAAAGTTAGCTGAAATAGAGCCAGAAATTTATGCAACACAAGATAGTGTTGGTGCTCCACCTGATGAGAGGTTTTCTAAGGTGGAACATCAAGAACCTATGCTTTCTCTTGAGAATGCTTATGATGAACAAGGTGTAGAGAAATTTTTGTCTAAAATAAAGAGGTTTTTAATTGAGGACAAAATAGAGATATTATGTGAGCCCAAAATTGATGGGTTGTCGTTTTCTGCAATTTATGAGGATGGGAGATTTGTTAAAGCTGCAACTCGAGGTGACGGTTTTGTAGGGGAAGATGTCACTCACAATGTTGCAACAATAAAAGGCTTTCCTAAGTTTTTGCAAGGTATGCAAGGAAGACTAGAAGTAAGAGGTGAAATATACATCAGTAACAGCGACTTTTTAAAGTTAAATGAAAACGATGAATTTGCCAATCCTCGAAATGCAGCTGCTGGTTCTCTAAAGCAATTGGATGCAAACATTACAGCAAGTAGACCTCTTAGATATTTTGCTTATTCTTTGATTGGTGGAGCAGAGAAAAGTCAAAGTGAAATACTAAATAAGCTTGAGGCACTTGGTTTTTGCGTAAATGAGCGTCAGTCCTTAACGAGTAGTTTGGATGGAATGCTGAAGTTCTATAACGAGGTCTATAATTGTCGCTATAACTTGGATTATGATATTGATGGAATAGTCTATAAAGTAAATGATTTGGTACTACAAAATCGTCTAGGGAATACTCACAAAGCACCGCGCTCAGCACTTGCATACAAGTTTTCTGCAGTTTATGCAAAAACAAAGTTAAATAAGATATTTATACAGGTGGGTAGAACAGGGGTTTTAACTCCAGTTGCAGATTTAGTGCCAGTCAATATTGGTGGGGTGCTAGTTAGTAGAGCAAGTCTGCATAACCAAGATGAGATAAAACGTAAAGACATAAGAGAGGGAGATATTGTAACAATCAAAAGGGCAGGAGATGTAATTCCCCAGATCATTGAAGTAAGCAGAGATTCTCGTCTTCCAAATACACCTGAATTTGTGTTTCCTGGAGTATGCCCTGAATGTGGTAGTAAAGTACGTCAGGTTGAGGGAGAAGCGGCAGTAAGATGTCCTGAGGAATTTGCCTGTAAAGCTCAAATAATAGAAAAACTAAAGCATTTTGTATCGAAAGATGCATTTGACATTGTTGGCCTTGGTGATAAGCAGATAGAGTTTTTTTACGACCTTGATCTGATAAAACAAATCCATGATATTTTTACTTTAGAAGAAAAATTGGGTGAATTTAATCTGGAAGGACAGTCTGGCTGGGGCGAGAAATCTATAGCTAATTTGTTAAATTCTATACAAAGCAGAAGGGTAATAACTCTAGATAGGTTTATATTTTCTTTAGGTATTAGATTTATTGGTCAAGTTGCAGCAGAATTGCTTGCAGATTATTATGTTTCTTATTATAATTGGTATAATTCGATGATTGAACTGTCATCAGATAATACTGAGCTAGTCGGTATAGACGGCATAGGAAAAAAAGGGGCTGAATCTTTGGAATCATTTTTTTCTAAGGAACATAACATCAAAATGTTAAATGATCTTACTGCTTGTCTTCAAATTCTTCCTGTGAGCTCCAACTCTAGTAACTCTGTTTTAAATAATAAAATTATAGTGTTTACTGGTAAGCTACTTGCTATGAGTAGAGGAGAGGCAAAAGTAAGAGCCAAAACTCTAGGAGCAAAGGTCAGCTCACATCTTTCTGCTAAAACTGACTACCTAATTGCAGGAGAAAAACCAGGATCCAAATATAAAAAGGCAGTGGAATTAGGTATAGAAATTTTAGATGAAGACCAGTGGCATAAAGTGATAAGTTTGGGAGTGTTCAAATGAAACTTGGATTGTATATTAAATCAAAGTTGCAAGACTATAATGAGCAAGCTGTTAATTGGATTACCACAAAAAAACTCCTTTCTTTCTCTCCATTTTTTCTGGGTAAGGTCATGGTGCTGGTACAGATCCTATAGCTGACCCAAGCAACACGTCATACCGCCGCAGTATCTCAGCATAGATTCCGCTAACAAGTAGCGGGATGACGATTGTCGGTGAACCTAAGTTACTTTAGCTATAGATCTGGTGTACCTTATAGCTTAAGATATTAAAATTGTGTAGACTGAAATGCGCTTAAAGTCAATTAGAAACCCTCAACTATAAAATTGACATTGATTACAAGATTATGTACCATAAAGGATTAATCAATAAAAAGGGGATTTATGCCTGATCAAAAAAAGTTTGCATCATATGCAGCAATAGCCATAGGGTCTGTAGGGCTTATAGCTAGTATCACAGCTCTTAAATATTGTCCTAGTTTACCGCCTTTGATCGCAGGGGGGATGATTGGCTCTATGCTCCCGCTAGTTGCGTGTACGCTTGTTGGCGTTTTATCGCTTATAGATAGAAGCTCTCTCGATAAAATATATGGTGGTATGTATGATCAAGAAAGGATAAATGAAAAAGCTGAATCGTTTGATAAATTGAGTAAGTGTGTTGTACCTCTTATAGCAGGGGCTGTTGTTTCTTTTGGAGTTGGAGCAGGCTTAGTTGCTCTTGGTGTGTATCCGTTCAGCGGAGCGGTAAAATAAAAAGTAGACAAGGAGTGCTAAAAACATAATATCACAAGTAGTATGTGTGGTAAATATGTCTGATCTACTAGCTAGTCTTCTCAAGCTCTGCGAAAGCTTTAAAATAGAGATAGAGCAACTAAAAGCAGAGATAAAGAGGTTAGAGATAGAAAACGAAAATTGTTAGATCTGAGAATAAGGCGCTAAGAATCGAAAATGCTGAATTGAAAGAGAGACTAGGTCTGAATTCACAAAATTCATCGATAACGAGCTCAAAAGAGCTATACAAGCTAAAGAAGAAAAAGAAAAAAAGTGACAGGAAAATAGGGGCACAGATTGGGCATGAAGGAAAGTATCGCCCTAAAATGGAAGCAGATGAAGTGGTGAAAATAGAGTTCTTGCGAGTGCGGAGGAGAAATTGCGATATCGAAAGAGCCATACATTGATCAAAAAGTTGATTTGCCAGAAATCAAGCCTTATGTTAAGGAATACCAATGGCCGCTGTTGCAAGTGTGGAAAAAGAAAAAGTAGCAGGCTACCAGAAGGTGTTACTGCGGATACATTTGGTCCAAAAGTTAAGTCAACAATCGCGGCGCTGAGCGGATTTTACAAGAACTCGAAAAGAGAAATAGCAAATATTATAAAAAATATTTTCAACCTGGACATCAGTGTTGGTAGCGTGTCAAATAGCGAGGCTAGAGTTGCAGAAAAATGCCAAGAAGCATATGAGCAGATTGAACAAGAGATAAGTAGGAGTAAAGTTCTACATATTGATGAAACGAGCCATTATAACAAAGGTAAACTCGCTTGGTGCTGGATGTTTGCCAGTAATACAGCAAGTTTTATAAAATTGACAGAGTCAAGAGGAATGAAGGTTTTACAAAATAGTAAGTTCTGCAATCGCAATAGCTTAGTAGTAACCGACAGGTACGCAGCATACAACTACTTTGCCGATAAGAACAGTGTTGGATCAAGAGATTTTGAAAGGTTAGCGGATAGTTGGAACATTGAAGTTAAAGTTCTTGGCTGTTACTTAAGAAACGTAGCCACTGAATTATTTGCACTAAAAAAAGCTTTATTAAAAAATGAGATAGATGTTTTTAGATTTACCAGACGTGCCAGAAAGTTGCAAAAACGTACAAGGTATTACTTGAAGCCGTTTACCTGAAGCAATTGGAGCTTCTCGAGTTGCAAAAAATATTTTGAAATCTGAAAGAATGATGTGGAATTTTTTGAATGATTCAGAAAACATTCCGCTGACAAACAACCATGCTGAACGGCAAATTCGGCATTATGTCGTTTACCGCAAAAATTCGTATTTTACACAATCAGAACGAGGAAACACATTCCTCGAACGGACAATTTCATTATACTTAACTTGGAAACAAAAGGGGCTTTCCAAAACCTCTTATCTATTGTCTCTTAAACCACTCTGCTGAACGGATACCTCAAGGAAGAAATATCACAGTGATCTTTGTAGTTGCTTGTCTACTGTTGGATCATTTAAACAGGTTCTAGGTTTATCGTCTGTTTTCCTTGGTAACTGACTTTCTGACCGGCTAACGTTAGCGAAAGAAGCAATAGTAGGATTATCAGTTATAAAATGAGCACTGTTACATAATTTCTGCTTACGTATTTGCTTTGCTTCTTCAATTTTACGTTTTGGACCTATAGAAGAAAATTCTTTCTCTTTCTTATCTAAAAATTCTTCTATACTGGTTTCTAAACGGCTCAGAAATTTCTTGGTTTGCTTACGCTCTGGGCATGCTTGTTTTGCAGACGAATACAAGGTTTTCGATATTTCAGAAAATTTCCCATTTCTTAGTTGTCCAACTATATCTGATTGTGGTTTCATAGGATCAAAATTTAAATTTGTTACTGATATTCCTGATTTAACTGCTGTTTCCTTCAATACTTTTTCAAACCCATTTATAATATCTGATGCATAGCACTGTGCTTGTGGTAAGGATATTGTAGGCTGGTCTGCTGTAGAAATGTACTTTTGACCTGTAATTTTCCTTATGAATACATCCAACAGAAGAAGTGTACCATTTGTATCGATACTTTGGGTTGTCATCGCTTTAGAAGATTGAGAATGCTCCATATCTATAGCTGGCTTGAAAGGAGAAAAGATAAACTTAGAAACACCTTTAACAGCATCTACCATAGTATTAGCAAAAACATTTATCCATGAAGATTTCTGATTCGCACTACTTGCTGCTATCTCAGGTTGGTTACTTAAATCTGTAGCAAGAAGCTTACGCAATGAGTGATGATGAAGGTGATCTCCATGGTGATGACGACGCTTACGTTGTACAGGCCCCTCGCTTTGTTTTTCCCTTAAAAAATCCGCTATTTCTGGGTTACCAGCTTTATTTGCTGTCTCTGGAAGTTTCTCACATCCATAATTTTCAGGACAAATATTAACTCCCTTACTTACAAGTTCTTTTACTAAATTTAGGTCCCCAAGATGAACAGCCAATTCCAAAGGCCATATATTATTCTTACCTCTATTATTAACATCAGCACCCATCTCAAGAAGAAAGTAAACAATATAATCTTTTTTGCAATCAAGAGAATAGGTTAAAGCTGTAAAACCACTTTTTTCAGCTTCAATTTCAGCACCCTTGTCGAGAAAATCTTTCACATCATTAAAATTTCCATTCTCTATAGCTTCAAATAAAAGGCTATTATAGTTCTCTCGCTCTCCAGCACTAATACCAGTACCATTATTAAGAATAAGTTTAATTTGATTTATATTATTAACAGCATAGTGCAGTGTTATATCACCTTTAATTAACTCTATTTGAGATACTATAATACCCAAGTTTTTACTGCTATCTGCAATTTCTTTTGCAAATACGTAAGCCGTGGTATTTTCTGAACCTGGAATATCTGCGATTATCACTGCTTTTGATCTTTTTTTACTATTGTCCATAATTTTCCTATTAACATAGGTTCCTGAGTGATTTAGCTTTATTTGATATGCCATATCTCCTATTATATCGGGTAGAGATTTATTCTGTACTATAATTGTTTTTGTTATTCCTACTTTTTTCAGTTGAATTACTAACTTTTCAAAACTATCTATTTCAACGCTTACAATTGTACCTTGTTCACCACAATCTAGAATGTCTAGTCTGTAGCCAGTTTGATATTCATTTATTCTTAATCGTGCAATATCAATATTTTCTATCGATATTATGTCTAAATTTTTCTTTGATTCAAGATTATTAAAACGTATACTAGCACCACTACCACTGCTTTCATCAACGATAAATATTGTTCGTTTTATGCTTCTAAAGTGTGTATCATTCTTTCTAACCTTTCTTACTTCATAGTCTTCGTCTTGACAGTTAACATCATGATGTTGTATAAAATTACTTCCTCCACCCTCCCCTGCATCAACATATCTTGTTTTGCAGCCAGTAGTAATATTCTGGTTGGCTGTAGAGTGAGAAACGTAGCTATGTATATTAAGTAGCCCTATTCCTGGTTGTGAATCCTCCATAATAATGGATCCATATTGATGTAATACTACAGAAATGGTAGAGGCATTATAATTCATTACTACAGTATTATTGCTTTCCGTCCCTCCAATAAGATGACCATGAGTATCATAATTGATAATAAAGGTATTATTATGATATTTTGAACCTTCATAATCTACCCACCTTCCGGAACAAACATCATTGCTGGATAGTTTTCTGCTGCTGTTAACTGATTAGGCCCTGACAGATATAGTATTGGAGACAAAATACTCGCTCGTTCATTAGCAAAAATGAAAGGCCTGCCTGAAAGAGTAAAGGTTTGCGTACATTCCCTATAAACCTTATCAGAATTGCATTTGTTATTCTGAGGATGCAAGCAGTGTCCATTCGATATATATTCTTTATTTATTACACCACTGCATGTTGGACTATTTGCGTGAAAATGAGATGGCACGCTTACAACTCTTAAACCATTATTATATTCATCTAGAGTAATATGAGGAAGATGCTTGATATTCTCATCGATAAGATAAACTTCTTCGCCATCTAAAGTAGAATGTTCCAATGGTAGTACTTTAGATATATCTAATGAAATCAAACTTACCTCTCTGCCAATACTACTAAAAGTAATATCACCATATTTTTTTTCAAATTTGCAAATTTCTCCAGTGTTACAGTTATCGAGTCTCTGGTCACATGATTCTCCTCCCTCGAACTTAATCACTTCAGAATATTTTTCCTCAATACTATTTACACCTTGAACAACTGCAGCTATATTAGAGTTTTCTCTTAGTATCTTTTCTGCTGCTTTTTTGATATGATCTAAATAACTTTTGATTTTTATAATATTTTCATAATGCTGTCCAAGTGGTTTGTTCCCTGCAATCTCTTGGATAACAAGATATAATAGTGAGAATTCTCTTGAAATGCGGTCAAGAGACAATGCAACCTGTTCAATATCCGATAGTGGTATCTTACCTGCTATTGTCTTTACATATTCTACTGTTTCATATGTGGTTATGTCAATTGCAATTACAGTGTCAATAACTGCGGTAACTACCGAGAGCTTCCCTAAAATCTTACTTACAGTTGATATTACTCTTAAAACTTTAGTTGTCGCGCTGAGCCCCTTTACTGCAGCACTAACTCCCATGCTGATAGGCTTCATACTCATACTTGCAAGTTTTATACCACTACTAGCTGTCCAATAATAGTTTAATGGATGATGATTACCTTTTACTACTTCATTTATGCTATATCCAAATTGATAAGCAATAGTTGCAAATGTTACACCTTCAACTATGGGATTACTGATAACTTTAACAAAAGCTTCACGCATACCCCGTGGTATTTTGCTAATTAATTTCCCTACTCCACTATTACGAGAAATACTTATACTGCTTCTCACATCATTCATAGCATCCAGTATACCATTTACACCAAATACTATTTTTAAAAAATCTTTATCATGCCCAAGTGTTTCTAGGTCCTTCACACTATCAAGTAAATCATATATAGCCATGACGGAAAAAAGCTTGCCAACTTTAGCTCCTTTCGATTTTGCTGAATTGAACTTGCTTCCGTCAAATCCGATATTGTTTTTCGTCAGTTCCTTTGATATATCATTTACATATTTCTTGAAAACTTCTTCATTAACATAGTCAAGCTGCTTTTTAAATTGATCAAAGATACTTTCACTTACTCCTTTTTGTGACAAACTTTGTTTAATCTCATCTACGATATCATTGTAATCCTGGTCAGTTATTTCAGCATCGCTTATCTCTTCAACATCTTTCTTACTTGCCAATAATTCTAGCCCATGTAATCTACTATGAATCGCTTTTTTTATGTCTTTAGTAAAGCTACTAATTATATTACCAATCTTCACTTTATGCCCACCAGGGATATTTAAATAATGTTTAACGTGCTCTTCTTCTAATTCTTGTGTTATAGTATACTCTTTATCACCATCTACTCTGAGTTTGATCTCAGAAGTTTCCTCATCTAATATATAATTTTCTGTGTTCCGTATGCCTGTAATGTAACCTATCACCACTTTTTGATGATTGCCATTATTATCCTTCACTTCCACATATACTTCAACTCCATCAGCAAATACCTGAGTAGAATGTATAGTTATTACTTCCTTATCATAAGCCTCAGCTTCTGCATAAAAGTCTTTAATATCACTATCGCTAAAGTAACCCTTTATGTTCATGATATTGAATTCACTATTACTTTCATTTTTCAATAAATAATATGAGTCATGTGCTACACTAAATAACTTATTACCACGAACCCTACTTTCTAGTGCACTCAAACGACTTCCGCGGATATAATTTTTGTGATCATGAATGAGTGTGCCAATATCAATCAATACATTGTAATACGCCTTTTCTTGTAATTCCGTAGATATTTTACTTTTTCGACTCATCAACAATAGCATTTTACTTAGTTTTAAAGACTGTAATGCGTTACTTAACATATCACTCTTATTTACGTCGTAAGTAGCAACATTTTTTATTTTTTCATGTCTACTTAAAACCTCATCATTTATTTTACTTTCTAATTCTTTAAGCAGTTCTTTAATACGTTGTTCTTTATCACGTGAGTCTATGCATAATCCTTTTGTACTTCTTTTCTTTCTATTACCTTGTTCTAAACAATCATCTAAATCTAGCATCTCGATATCATCTAAATCACCTGATAATAATGCATCAATCTCCATATCACCTAAATCACTTGGTTGTGACTCCCCCATATAGTAATCGATAAGATCCTCTACACCAGGATTCTGTCTATTCGTCTGCGCTAAGATTAATTGATGGTCACTAATAGGTCTAATATTCGGATTCCCAGCTACTCTATCTATATTACTTAGTACAACTTCTTGTACTTCCATTTGTACTTCCATACTTAATACACCTTGTTGTAGTGTATCATCTATTGAATGTAATATTTGATTGGATGACCACATAAAACTGGTACTCCTTCCTGAAGCAAGCGATTGCCTTTGCCATCCTTCGATTTCCCGCAGTTGTCTCTTCTGCTCATCATTAAACGATACTATTCTTTCTTCTTCGCTCTTAGAGAAATCCACTACATGTATTGGATATAAATATTCGCCAGTTTTTTTTGGCCATAAATTCAGATTTATCGTCGCAGCTCTTGAACTAATACTCTCATCAGGATGATTGGGAGTAGCGTGCACTAATCTCCTGTCTTTCACAACGTATACCACTCCTGGCGGTAAGGATTTAGCTACGTTAATCGAAATAACATTAACCCTTTCACGACAATAATAGATCTGCTTTAAAACTTGATTAATGTTATTATCAGACACTAGATATCTTCCACTTTCATCAACAGTGACACGATCTCTTCCTCCATATACATGTATGTCTATCTTATTTTCAGAAGAAAATTGTTTCAGTATTTGATCAATAAATTTAAGCGGTCCTGAGTATCTATCAAAATGAGACAGAACAACTTTGTCTGTTTTTGTATCGTGAGCAACTACTGCTACACATTGCTGAATATTGTATGTGCCAATATTTTTATTGTAAGCTATTCCCATTTCACGTTGTAACACTACATGAGCACTATTATCCAGATCACCTTGAGTAAGTTTATATGCCTCACTATAATGAAAAGATTGTTTCCACTTGACATGTTTTGGATCTAATCCGAGGCTTGATTCTAATTGTCGTTCTGTTACTACTGAGTAAATTCCAGCTAACGCCAAATGAGAACACAGCTTGTCTATACTACGTGCATTACTACCCTCTATGGTTTGTATATGACTATTCATATAGCCCTTCCCAATATCACGAAAATCTAGATTTATCCTTGCTAATTGCTGATAAGGATGCTCTAGAAGATCATACCTCTCTGCTGATTTATACCATTCAATACTTATCTCTATATTGAGTATTGCTTGGTCTTCTCGAGAAGATTTCATATATATTAAGCCTAATAACCAATAGGCATTACCTAGTTCAACTTTTTTATCAGGTGAGTTCAATCCACCTGCTTTATAATTCTCAATAGAAAGTTTTAGTGATGCGATAGCTATCACATATCCTCCTCTTTCGTTCAAGGACAATCCTTCTTCATACAATCTCTTTGCTTCATCTAGATATGCATTTCCATAGTCTTGAGGCACATCAGGAGGGCTTGGAAAACTAGATTTTGAACCTAATTCTTTTGTCTTCCAACTTTGATAGTCTGATTGTCTTAAAATAAACAGTGTTCTTCCATACTTAGAACTTGTCCCTGATACTTGTACTGTTTGCTCAATTAATTTAACCGCTGTTCTTCCAAATTTATCTTGAATATCTAAATCCTTTTGTGTAGCAACACGGACTAAAAGCTCTAAAATCTCTTGTTCATTTCTAGCAGCAGCTTCGTGAATAGCAGTCCTACCTGCCAAATTCTGTATGGATAGAATTTCCATTTGAGGAAATAAGTAATCCCTTTTAAGGAAAAGCTCAACTATATACCTATTACCATTTGTTACTGCTTCATGCAGCGGAGTATTCCCTAGATAATTTTTTTTACTGATATCACCCATAGCTCGAGCAAGAACTTCAGCTAAATCGCGTTCTTGTTGCATCTCTTCATTTGTTTTTCCTTCATCACCTATACCTATAATGTTAGCAATGTAGTGTAATGGTGTATTTCCATGACTAAAATCCAATCGCTCTAAATCCACTTTATTAATCATGTCTAAAAGCACAGGTATTCTTCTGTAAATCATAGCAAAAGTAAAAGGGGTATTAGTATGCAAAAACCCTACATGTTTTTGATTACCTTCCTTTGAAAGTGAACTACCTGAAAATTGTTCATATATAGATAGTTTATCATCACTTGCTAATGAACTCACAATTGGTTTATTAGGATCTGCTCCTTTAGCAATAAGCTCTTTTGCAATTCTATCCATTGAATAATTGATTTCTCTTACGATCTGAGGCTCCGAATGAATAAGATTTACTAAAATATCCCTCGTATCTGAAGTAAGTTCTCCATTAATGTACCTTTCTATAGGATTAAGGATTTCGATAAAAAAACCTTTAGTAACACTTGATTGTCCACCAACAGAAGCAAAATGCAGCGGTGTCCAATCTTCATGAGTAATAGCAGCGCTAATATCGATTCCTTTATAAATGTAATAGTTTATTAGAGAAATAGCATAATCAGCTCTACCTTCGATAATTGCTTGATCTAAAAATGAAATTCCTTGCTCTGCATCAAGAGAAGTAATGTCAACCTCATTGTTATCTAAGAATTTTCCAATGTCTTGATTAATTTCATTGGAATCTTGATTACTCCCTATAATCTTTAGTAGACCCTCATACAACTTCCTTGAATTGTCGTCTCTTAACTCATCACTCATTTTACTTCTATTGGATATCTTTTTATATAGATCTATATCACTAAATAAACCTCGAAGCGCTTCTCTTTCTTCATCAGAAAACTGATCGATTCCACTATTATGATATAGTCCAAGTTTACCTAGCAAATTCGCTCCACCAGATGGTACAGGTATACTAAGTAATTCCCGCAATCCATTTAAAATTCGTCTCTCCTTCCCATTATCTATATTTTCCACCTCCTTCATACTTTCTCCTTTAGCCTGTTCAATCGCTTTCCTACATTGATCTATAATAGATTCAGAATCTCCTTCTCGACTCTGTCCATAAACAAGATAATATCTTAATACTATCATAAAATCTTCTCTTATTTCTTGTAGCTTTTCTCTACTTGGACGATAATCCTCCACCTGAAAAAGTTGTTCATCATTATCAGATTGTATATCTTCACTCATCATTCTTGCATTTTCTAAAGCAAAGATTCCACAGTTAAATGAATCTTCTTGCTGTCTCACACGAAAATCAAGATTATTAATGACCTCTTCCACCATTACCCGCTTAACCCAACTAGGAGCATCATTACCAAGAGAATCAATATAATAAGCTGAAAGAGATCGTTGATTGTGGAAAGTAACAACCAATGTTACCCAGTGACTTCCTTCTGGATTGGCCTCACTTCCTCCTAAGTTGATAATAAGCGCCAGTGATTGTCTATTATGTTCCACTAATCTATCTTTGTATTTTTGTAATTGTTGCCTCAGACGTTCTTCTGATCCAACTACTTCAAATATCACGTCGCCATTATCTCCATACCATCCATATCGAAACTTTGCTATATTAGCAATGTCCTCTTGACTTAACCAATAAGTGTAATCTCCACTCTCAGTTGCGCTGATGAAAGCACTAGATCTAAGATCAGAGTTTTCATTCCTAGAATCTGCCTGCCCAGGAGAACGACGAGACCTATGTCCTTTTAATAAAAGCTTATGAAAATCTTGAGTATGATTTCTTGGACTTACTGTTGTTTCAACGTTTAAATCAGTTTTGTTACCTACATCGGAAACATTATTCAGAATATCGTGCATTGGCCTTATTAAAAATATAAATGGACCTGCTTGTTACCATAGATTAAGTCCATTTTCAACAAGAATATTCTCTTGCAATATATATTTTCACTTTTTTACCACAGTTAGATCAAATAAAGCATTAATAGCAATACTCAAAGGATAATCTCATTAAGAAAAAATGGTCTTATTGCATAGCAAGTTGATAAATAAGATAATGCTTTGATTTTTGAGAAAGTTTTAATTTTAAATTAGATAATTCTTCCTTCTTTTTACTACATTAACTTGAGCACATAGATCTTTTAACATCTTCTACTAAAAATTATCGTGCTTTCAAAACAAAAAAAATTGATTATTACTTCTTCTGCAATAAATCCATATGGTTATTCAGAAAGAACGTGATAACCAGTTGCTAAATGTTTCTCAATGTTTGGATTATCAAGTCCTCTGCTTTGTTTTATAGCTTTTACAAATGCTTGCAACTCCAATCTAGGAACATGCCTCTTTTTAACATCCTTAAAATCCACAAATTCAATCAGAGATTTTTCTATTTTTAGGAAATCTACTACAATATCATTCTTGTAAATTTCAAAAAAAGCTTTTATACGAGTAAATGTCATGCTTTTAATATCATGCCCACACTTTGTCAACAAAATATCAATTAATGGTTTGTGATTATATAGAAAAATTTCTTTTTTTACTTCATTAGCTTTGTGAATTAAAATATGAGCATACTCTGGATATCGCTCTTTTATGTCTGTATCTCTTTCATTGTTAAATTTGCTGGATATATTTTCATTTGCTTCCCATATGCTAACTAGTTTATTAATGTTGCTCTCCTTCAAAAACTCACATAATGACTTATCTTCTTTTGGAAGTTTTTCAACATCTTCCTTACACTTTCGCAAACTTGCTTCATAGCTACTAGCTATAGTCCTATTATGCCCTGGTTGAGCACGATTTATAAGTTTATTTTTTAATTGTAAATTCGCTTGATTAATATGTAAGCCAGCAACTTCTAGTTTCGCTATGTGATTTACTATGCACTGACAAGCAGCTATTTCGTTTGTTCTTATGGCAGGATGTAATGGAACGAATCCTACTCTATCTCCTTTATTAATATCTGCACCTTTGTCTATTAGAGCTTGTACTATTTCTACATAGCCAGCTTCAGCAGCTAACATCAAAGGGGTATGCCCATCTTCAGTTGGTTCATTAACATCTACTCCTCCGTCTATTAGAACTTTCGCTATTTCTAGATGATGATCGACAATAGCCAAAATTAATAAGGGAAATCTAGTGCGTTCGAATGCTTTAATAATAGTTTTTCCTTTGTCTATTAAAACTCTTAATATTTCTAAATTGCCACTTTCAATAGCTAACAGTAATGGAGCCCATTTATGCTGATGTGCTTTGTTAATATCTGGGCCTATACTTATTAGAACATTTACTACATTTGTACAGTTACTTTTAATGGCTAAGTTGAATAATGTATGATCATCAATATTATTACCGTCAGTAACTTTAAACAGATGACCTACATCGAAATTGGTGTCTTTCCACTCACAATATTCCTTCAAGCTTTCCAAGCTTAACTTTTCTTTTATTCTTTCAACTATGTTACCTTTATCTAGATCATTGTCAGCATTTATAGCACTTAATATCTCTTTCCATATTCCGTATTCCCTCAAAAGAAAATTTTACTTATATCATGTATTAGTAAAATAGTCAAATCTTTTCTTCTAGAGATAAGCTTTGTCAATACTCTTATAAAACGTTACTGTAGTAAATATGTAATGGGGTTATCATAACGCTAACTATATCTCAAATGAATTATCATTACACAATATTAATAAATTAATAATACAGTCATTTCCAGCAACCAAAACCAGCAAGCGTGAGAGGTGTTCGGTTTGGAATCGCGTGGTCTGACTACTTGGATCCAGGAAAAAGAATGATGTCATGAAAGTAGCCTCCTTCTCCTGTCATCCGAGTAGCCTCTTATAATGTCATCCCAGTGCTTGACACTGGGATGACATCATCCTTTTTTGGGGATTCCAGCGTCACGCGCTGGAATGACACCTTACTTAACCGTCATACCGCCGCGGTATCTCTTAACATAGATCCCGCTAACACGTAGCGGGATGACGAATATACCGCCACGAACCGTCA
Source organism: Glossina austeni (assembly GCA_000688735.1). Classification (NCBI taxonomy): domain Eukaryota; kingdom Metazoa; phylum Arthropoda; class Insecta; order Diptera; family Glossinidae; genus Glossina; species Glossina austeni. The sequence continues at coordinate 1,048,179 of KK502453.1, forward strand.
TACCGCCGCGGTATCTCCTTAGCATAGATCCCGCTAACACGTAGCAGACCGTCATACCGCGATTCATTCGCGGTATCTCATCCGCTAACAAGTAGCGGGATACTTGACCTTTACAGGGATGACGGTTGTCGGTAGGCCTAAGTTACTTTAGCTATAAATATTAAGAAATTTACCAAACGAAAAAAAAGGCAAAAGAAGCCCCATGGTTAACTAGTTATTTATATGTACTTCAAAATATTGGCGTTTTTTTATTCTAAACGCTTAATAACCGCGATTCAGCCGCTTTTAAATGCGACTAACCTAAATTACAAACATTAAGAAATTTACTAAGTGGAAAAAAAGGCAAAGAAACCCTAGGGTAGCTAGTATTCAAATTCTCCCTTGTCTATTTGACGTCTTTTGCTGTCTTAAACGCTTTATAAGCGCGTTTCGGCTTGTATAGGTAGAAACCTAGAAGTTTTATAAAGACATGAGGTGCACATAGTGCAAAAATTAAGCATGATTTACGCCAAATACATTAAGTTTTTTGTCATTAATCCACTGCAGAGATTGCGAAGATAAATAAATAGCTTCACTTTCATGATAAGGGGGCTGGTGGAGTTTGTCAAGTAAGTTTTTTCGTTTCTATGGGTTAGTTGGTACGCGCTTTGCCTTTTAACAGATGTAAAAGCACAATTATTACGAACAACATTCCACCAATAACTGATATAGCTCCACCCGCAATAAAACAAGCACGTGCCAACATTGATGAAATACTTGGCAGATTTGCAACTTTTCTTAAGGCACCATATCCACCAAGCCAAACAAGGCCAGTAATATGGAGAAAATGCCCCACACTGTACGCATAAATCTGTAATCTTACCATGACCTCTTTATAGTTTAATTTAGGTAATAGCCAATAAACAAAGTTCATAAAAGCTATAGTAATGCCAACTACAGAACCGTGATAATGTGCAGGAATGGTGACATTTCCCTCAATAGTCAGCACTCCAAGCATACCTCCATAAGTGAACAACAAAAATGAATGTAATAAATAGTTGCTTTTATCATTAATAAAAGTCCTGATGTTGCAGCACACTAATATTACCAAAAAGCACGGCAAAACTGCTCCAGCAATCCTCATATGCCAAGTAAAAAACTGTATTAACTTGGCACTATCAACTGGATAAACAAAATATACAAACGGTGCACCTATAGCCAAAATCGTGTTTATAAACAGCGGTAAAATAGTAATTTTATTGCTTGAAGCTAAACTAACATCACTGATTATTAAATACACTAAAAACATTCCTTGAGTAAAAGCAAACTGCAATAAATGTCCACCTCCCCAAAAGAGATATTCGTAAAACAAATTCTTATCTGAGTTATATAGACCTGGAGGCATATTTTGATATGCTAAAACAAAGCAAAGAAATGACGATACAAGTATAATAACCAGCCCAATTTGCCCCACAGAGAGAAATGAAACCTCTTTTTTTGACATATATGCAAGAACTGCATTTATTAATATGCTGGCAATAAATAAACTGAGTCCAAGTAAAAATAATTTGTTTTGTAACACGGGAATATAATTACTTTTGATAACTTCAGTGTTTGGAACGAATGCGGATATAAACATGAGCAGCATCGAAAGGGTTGATAGAACCCATGAAAAGTTAAACCAACTATTGGTATTTTGTAGGTTTATGATAAAGAGCAGAGATATTATAGAGCACATCCACACCAAAATTGACAAGTTCACGTGTATCACCAGCGCATTATCAAAGATATATTGTGCAGAAGGAACAAGAGAGGAGATAAAAGGCAATCGTAAAAAAATAACAATTATTGACAGCAATCCAGAGCAAGCAAGGGCACATACTGCTAAGAATATCCATTTTCTACAGAGTGGAGCGTTATTTTGTATGTTGAGCATGGTCTTTCTTACTTTTGATTGCTATAATACAAGACAGTGTACATTTTTTAAAGTGATATGCGTAGCTCAAATGAATGACATAACAACAAAGCAGGTCATATCTTTCATCCTGAAAATGCTGCGTCCGTTCCTATTTCCTATTATAATAGTGTTACTAGCAGCATTAATCTGGGCTGTCGATGTTTCCTTTAGTCCATACTTGATAAAAATTATTATAGATCGTGCTTCAATATCAGCTGCGGACAATCTTTTTCATAACATAGCAATTCCTGCCATATTCTATGTGCTAATCTTATTTGTGCTTGAGTGTATTGCTAGATTATACAACTATTTTTTTGAAATTAAGATGATTCCCAATCTCCGTAAAAACATTGTTGAATCAAGTATTTCCATATTATTAAATCAAGATAATAGCTACTACCAAAATAACTTCTCTGGCAGCCTTGCCAACAAGGTTAATGATTTGACAAATTATATTCCAGATATCGTACAAATTACGATTGATAGGTTTGTAAGTCGCGCGCTAGCACTTGGTATCGGAATTTATTTTTTATGGCAAGTGAATATCAGCTTTGCTTTATTGATGTTGACTTGGTCAGCATTATTTGTTCTGTCTTCTTTCTTGCTTGCGGAGAAGGTAACGCGTTTTGCAGATGCATGGTCAGAGCTTGGCTCAAGCATTACTGGCAAAATGGTGGATGTATTCTCAAATATCATGTCTGTAAGGTTGTTTGCAAGTAAGTACCAGGAAAAATTATCTTTGCTGGCTACTCATAGTGAAGCTGTTAAAGCAGAGCAAAGACTTCAGTGGCTGTATACGTGGATTTTTGCTTTCTATGGCTTTTCGTTTTTAATCATGCAAATACTTAATTTGCATTTCTTAGTTAAAGGAAGAGAACAAGAATTGATTACTACTGGAGATTTTGCTTTCGTTATGACTGTTAACATAGCAATAGCTAATTTTCTTTGGATGATAGCTAAAGATTTCTCGCAGTTCTCTAAATCATGGGGAAGGATTACTCAGGCTTTGAGGACAATTACTGTGATTCCTGAAATCCAAGATCAGCCAGATGCAGTAGATTTGGTCATTAAAAGAGGGGAAATTATTTTTAATCAAGTTCATTTTTACTATAAAAATGCAGAACCAATATTTGAAGACAAATCCATAATAATTAAGTCTGGTCAAAAAGTAGGGCTTGTTGGTTATTCAGGTAGTGGTAAATCGACATTTGTGAATCTTATCCTCCGGCTTTATGATGTCAAGTCTGGAAAAATTTCAATTGACGGACAAGATATTCGTAATGTAAGCCAGGATTCTCTACACAAAAGTATTGGAATGATTCCACAAGATCCATCGCTTTTTCATAGGACTCTGATGGAAAATATTCGCTACGGCAAAGCAGATGCTAGTGATGATGAAGTGGTAGAGGCTGCCAAACGTGCGCATGCCCATGAATTTATTTCAAAATTACCCCAGGGTTATGAGTCACTCGTTGGCGAAAGAGGTGTAAAACTTTCAGGAGGACAAAGGCAACGCATCGCAATTGCCAGAGCTATTTTAAAAGATGCCCCTATATTAATTCTAGATGAAGCAACTTCACAACTTGATTCTGTGACTGAAAGTGATATTCAAAAGTCTCTATGGGAGTTGATGCAAGGCAAAACTACAATAGTAATAGCCCATCGCTTGTCTACACTTTTACATATGGATCGTATTTTAGTGTTTGACCAGGGTAAGATTATAGAAGACGGCACGCACCAAGCATTGCTCGATAAAAGTGGAATGTATAAAACTCTGTGGGATGCACAAGTTGGTGGATTTTTGCCGGACAAAAGAGAAATGGAGATTGTATAATATCTTCTTAATCTAATGCTTCAATGTTTCCGACATAGGAAAAGTATCATCTTTATTTTCTATAGAGGAAGGCACACTATTTTGATTATCATCACCATCAATTGGAGTAGTAGGGTGCATTAAAGCAACTTTCATAACTTCATCAATATTCTTAGCAAAAACTACGTTGATCCCCTCTTTGATGCTTGCAGGAATCTCTTGCATATCTTTCTCATTTTCACTTGGTATAATCACAGTTTTGATTGATCCTCTGAGTGCTGCAAGCAATTTTTCTCTCAAGCCCCCAATAGCTAAAACTCTACCACGCAATGTCACTTCGCCTGTCATAGCAACATTTTTGTTAACTGGTATATTTGTCATAAGAGAAACAATAGACGTACATACCGCGCCGCCAGCAGAAGGGCCATCTTTTGGTACAGCACCCTCAGGTACATGCAAATGTATATCATTATTTTGGAATTTTTCGGGCTTTATACCAAAAAATAAGCAATTTGATCGAATATAACTATACGCAGCTTTTATAGATTCTTGCATAACCTCTCCAAGCTTTCCTGTGTATTTTATTTCTCCCTTGCCTGGAATTAGTACTGATTCTATCATCAAAATATCACCACCTGTTTCAGTATAGGCGAGCCCAGTTACTACTCCCACTAAACTCTCATTTTCTGCAATACCAAAGGTATATTTACGTACCCCTAAATAATCTTGTAAATTGTTAACCCCTACGGATATCTTCTTATTTTTATCAGTCAATATTTCTTTAACTGCCTTTCTCATGAGCTTTGCAAGCTCCCTTTCCATACTCCGCACACCACTCTCACGTGTATATAAACGTATCAATTCATATAGCGCCTCATTAGTTATGCTCCACTCCTTCTGATGCAAACCATGCTCCTTCTTTAACTTCGGAATAAGGTGGTGTGTAGCAATACTGATTTTTTCATCTTCAGTATACCCGGACAATTGTATAATTTCCATCCTATCACGCAAAGGATGTGGCAAATTTAAGCTATTTGCCGTAGCTACAAACATTACACTTGAAAGATCAAACTCAACTTCCAAGTAATGATCCGTAAAGTGTTTATTGTGCTCAGTATCTAAAACCTCAAGTAATGCAGATGCAGGATCGCCACGCGAATCAGAACCCATCTTATCTATTTCATCAAGCAGAAAAAGCGGGTTGCATGAATTAGCTTTTTTCATATGTTGAATAATTTTACCAGGCATTGAGCCAATATAAGTTTTCCTATGCCCTCGTATCTCGGACTCGTCACGCACACCACCAAGAGCTATGCGAACAAAATCTCTTCCTACTGCTCCTGCCATAGACTTAGCTAAAGAAGTTTTACCAACACCTGGCGGTCCAACCAAGCAAAGTATAGGACCTTTTATCTCTTTTACTCTTTTTAATACTGCTAAAAATTCTATTATTCTATCTTTTACTTTCTCTATGCCATAATGATTTTCATCTAAGATTTTTTTAGCTGCATTTAAGTTAATTTTTGCATCTTTGTACTTTCCCCACGGCAAATCAAGTAACCAATGCAAGTAACTAGATATAACTGTAGCTTCAGGAGAAATGGGATTCATTTTCTTGTATCTCTTCAAATCAGTTATAGCTTTCTCTCTTGCTTCCTGAGAAAGCTTTGTTTCATTTATCTTTTTTTCAAATTCATTGAGTATATTCCCTTCATCACCATTCTCAAATTCGCCTAATTCTTTCTGTATAGCTTTCAATTGCTCGTTAAGGTAGTAAACTTTCTGAGTGCTTTCAACTTGCGATTTAATTGTCTTATATAAACAGTTTTGTGCGTTCAAAATACTTATTTCTCTCTCAATAAAAGCAAAAGCTTTTTTTAAACGCTCTTTTGGGTCATAAGCCTCAAGTATGCTTTGTTTATCCGATACTTTTATATTTAAATGTGAAGCTACCGTATCTACAAGTTGATCAACTTCTTTGATTTGATCAATGGGGTTCATGGCAACTTCAGGCTGATTTTTCTTGTTTAGCTTATACCAGCTATCGAACGCGTCTATAACAGATCGCCTTAAAGCTTCTAAATCAATATTGTCTTCATCTTCCTTATAATGATTGTCTAACTCTACCCTGGCTTGTAATAAAGCATGAGAGCTAATATATTCTACAACTTTTCCCCTTCTTATCCCACGGATTATAACTTTTACTGCATTGTCAGGCAATTTTATTAATGGTTGTATAATGTTTGCTAACACACCTACTTCATAAAGATCTTCAGGCTCTGGATTATCAACAGAGCCATCTTTCTGTGCTACAAGAAAAATCTCATTTTGGTGACTACTACTACTTGTTGCATATTCTAGTGCATTAACAGATTTTTCTCTACCTATGAATAAAGGCACCATTATATTTGGAAAAATTACTACATCTCTTAAAGGTAATACTGGCAATGCAGTAAAACTAGAGCTCACAGCACGTTCAATGTTCATAATATATGCCTCAAATTAATCATTAACCGTTATAACATTGCCATTATTATTATGATTAACCGTTGCTTTTCCTAATTCTACCATTTTCTTAGTGATTACTATAGTGCTACCTTCAAAATCTCCGTTTCCAGCTGTATACATAACGTCAAGCAAAAGTGACTCCAAGATAGCACGTAACATTCTTGCACCTGTTTTATAGCTTATAGCCTTTTTAGCAATAGCTGATATTGCTTCATCTGAAAACTCAAGGTTTACTTTGCTAAATGCAAGCAATGCTTTGTACTGTTTTATTAGTGCATTCCTTGGCTCTGTCAACACATGTATTAAATCTTCATGATCCAACTCATCTAAAACAGCAGTTATTGGAACCCGCCCTACAAATTCGGGTATTAAACCGAATTTGATTAAATCTTCAGGTTGAACATCATGTAAAGCATTCTTTTTCTTTTGCTCTTTAGACTGACTTATATCTGCTCCAAAGCCAACTGACGTTCCCTTTTTTCTCGCTTCAATAATCTTATCGAGGCCTTCAAAAGCTCCTCCACAAATAAATAGTATGTTACTAGTATCCACTTGTATAAACTCTTGTTGTGGGTGTTTTCGCCCTCCTTGTGGCGGAACATAAGCAACTGTACCCTCCATAATCTTAAGCAGAGCTTGCTGGACCCCTTCACCTGAAACGTCACGGGTTATTGAAGTGCTTTCAGATTTTCTTGTAATCTTGTCTATTTCATCTATAAACACTATACCACGCTGTGCTTTTGCAACGTCATAATTTGCAGCTTGTAATAAACGCGACAACACGCTTTCTACATCATCACCCACATAACCTGCCTCAGTTAAAGTTGTCGCATCAGCCATAGCAAATGGCACATCTGAAACTTTAGCAAGTGTTTTGGCTAGCAAAGTCTTACCAGAACCAGTGGGACCAATAAGCATTATATTTGACTTCTCGATTTCAATATCACTTATGGCATGAAATTGTACCATAGATTGACAATGGTTATACATAGCTACAGATAAAACGTGTTGCGCGTGTTCTTGACCTACAACATGCTTGCTGAGAAAATTTTTTATATCCTCAGGTTTCTTTAGTAATAGCTTCATATCAGATATACGATCTGGATTAAAAGATCTATCTTTCTTTTGATTTATTGCTTTATGGGATAATTCTATGCACTCATTACAAATAAACACCTTTAAACCATCCGAGGAGTTAGTAATCAATTTATCTACTTCATCTTGCGCCTTGTTGCAAAAAGAACAGTAGTGTAAATCATTATTGTTATCCATTAAACCACCTTTTGTTTAACTTTAATATTTTCAATTTCAATATCTGTACGCTCAGCTATCACCCTGTCAATTAAGCCAATTTTCCTTGCTTCTTCAGGATCCATGAATTTATCTCTTTCCATCATTCCTTCAATTTTCTTTAGTGAATTTCCAGTATGTTTTTCATAAATTTGATTTAGTTTTTTCTTAACTCGCAAAATTTCATTAGCATGTATTTCTATATCAGTTGCTTGACCATGATAACCACCTGATGGCTGATGTATCATAATTCTTGAATGAGGTAGAGAGTAGCGCTTACCTTTCGCACCAGCTGCAAGCAATAAAGAACCCATAGATGCAGCTTGACCTATACACAAGGTTGAAACGTCTGGATTTATATACTGCATTGTATCGTAGATCGACAAACCAGCAGTTACAACACCACCTGGTGAGTTAATATACATACAAATGTCTTTATCGGGATTTTCTGATTCTAAAAATAAAAGCTGTGCTACTATTACGCTGGCCATATTATCTTCAATAGGGCCAGTTACGAAAATTATTCTTTCTTTTACTAGCCTTGAATATATGTCATAAGCGCGCTCACCGCGACTAGTTTGTTCAACTACAATTGGTATAAGAGTCATACCTTTTCCTATCAAATATTATCAAATAATTCCTTTAATTCTTTCACAGAAATAATCTGCTCCTCTTTATTAACTTTTTCTATTATATAATCTGTCACTTTATACTCAAGCGCTTGCCCTCTAACTAATTCTTGAAATTGTTTATTTGATTCAAAGTGCTTAAGTACTCTGTCAAACGGTACATCCTTACTGACATATTGATTTACAATAACATTCAAAACATCATTTTGAGTTAATGATATTTTATTTTCTGCACTAAATTTCATAAATAACATAGCAAGCTTTACACGTTTTTCAGCTTCTTTACAAGAATCATTTTGAGCACCCAGTTCTCCTTCCATTCTTTGTTGCTCCTGTTTTACTATGTCTGTGGGTAAATCAAAACTATAATTAGCATCCAAATAATCAAATAGCTCCTTTTTAATTAAGAGATTTCTCATTTCGGTGCACTGATCACCAATCATTTTTTTTGCATGACTTATTAGCAAAGAATAATCTTTAAAACCAATACTCTTAGCTATTTCATCATCATTTTCAAAATCTTTGGCAATTTGAATCTCATTAACTCGCACAGAAAAATCAGCTTCCTGTCCTGCAAGGGAAATGGCTTGGTAATTTTCAGGAAATTTCAACTTAAAGTCCTTTGTTTCTCCCTTTTTCATACCAGTTAATTGATCTTCAAAACCATTAATAAATGTGCCAGACCCTAAATTAACGGCAAAATTTTTGCTACTTCCACCCTGAAAGAGCTTATTCCTAATCCGCCCTTCAAAATCAATTATCAATTTATCCCCATCTTTCGCTTGATAAGAAGCATCATCAACAGAGGCGAAATTGGGGAACTTTGTTTTAATAGAATCAATAAATTCTTTTATATCTTCCTCTTCAATCTTTGCTTCAATTTTCTTTAAGTTTATTTTGTCAAGATCTATCATCGGTACTTCAGGCATCGACTCAAAAGATAGCTTGTATACAAAATTGCCCTCCTCATTTTCTTTGCCCAGATCTGGTAATGATATAACATCAACCTTAGGATAAATGTGAGACTTGACTTCAATTTTTTTCATCAAATCACTTGAGCAATAATCAATTGTATTATTTATCACATATTCCAAAGCTTCGTTTTTATAATTTGCAACAACAAGGTCATAGGGCATCTTTCCAGCCCTAAATCCAGGTGATTTTGCATTTTCTGCTATCTCTTGCAACCTGGAATTTACCTTTTGTTTTATATAATCACTACCAACTGTGATTTCATACTCATACTTTAGTTTATCTATACTAAGCTCTTTATAGGTATATACGCTACTTACTTCGACTGTATTTTGAGGTATATTATTAGACATCATAATTCATTTATTAACATTTTAACCCATATCTTAATAGAGTCATTTTACCAGAATTTAAGTTAAACACAATCCTTAAGAACAGGTTTTTATACAAACAAAAGTGTATTTAGTGATTATAAATTTTCCCTTAAAACCTAAGTTACATGACTTTAAAGTGCGGATAGAGGGACTTGAACCCCCACGAGCAAGCTCACCAGGACCTAAACCTGGCACGTCTACCAATTCCGCCATATCCGCAAGAAATTTTCAGTACCCTATTATAGGTATTCCATTAAAAATATTCAAGGTTTAAAGTCTTACTTAATTTATAGTATTTACACAATCAAAAAAGCTTATTAACATTTCTTAATGAAAGCTCTAAATCCTGAAAATCAATAATGAGATTAATAACAAGCTTCTTACTTGCAATTTTTTTGATTACACAAAGTGGTTGCACAACCCTTATAATAGGTGGTGTGGTGGCTACAGCGACAGCAATAACAATGCAGGACAAATCCTTGGGAAATATCATTGATGATACGACTATGGTCATCAGAATTAATAAGGGGCTCTTAAAACATGGGCTATTTTCATCCATAAAAGTTAAAGTAAGTGAAGGAAGAGTATTGCTCATTGGAAGTGTTGACACTCCTGAAAAACAACTTACAGCAGAAAAAATAGCTTGGCAGCAAAAAGAAATTAAAGAAGTGATAAATGAAATAAGAGTAATACCAATTCAAATGGCTTCCATGCTAGACACCACTGTAGATGGCATGATAACAGCGGAAATAAGAACAAGACTTCTGGGGAAAAGAAATATTAAATCAATTAATTATAGCGTTAATACGGTTGATAGAGTTGTTTATTTGATGGGTATAGCCCAAAATAAAGCGGAATTAAAAGCTGTAATATCAATTGCAAGAAAAGTAAAGGGAGTAAAACAAGTTGTAAGTTATGTACGATATAAGTACAGTAAATTACGCCATTAGGCAAAAATCGCCTTCAAATTATAACATTTGTACAGTTGTGACAATAGGTGGAGAACATAAATGAAAGTTGCCTTTCAGATGGATGAAAATATAAATTTTGAAACTGACACTACATTCGTGCTAATAAAGGAAGCACAAAGGAGGGGGCATGAAGTTTTTGTCTATGCTCCTAACAATTTAGCACTAAAGCTAAACCATCCAATTGCTCTTGCTCAGAAAGTCAGCATTGATGATTTTAGTTTTATCTCTAAAGAGGATGTAGCAATCAACTTGAATGAAATGGACATCATATTTATCAGACAGGATCCACCCTTTGATATGCGCTACATTACAACAACCTATATCTTAGAAAAAACCAGCGCATTGGTAATTAACAATCCAACAGAAATAAGGAATTGTCCTGAAAAATTGATAACTTCATTATTTCCAGAGCTAATCCCGCCAACTTTGATAACTGAAAATATATCGATGATTAGAGATTTTTACTGCAGTTATAAAGATATTATTCTGAAGCCGTTGTATAGTTATGGAGGAAACGATGTAATAAGAATACGAGATGAAAACAGCATTCAAGTGGTAGTGGATCTCATGATAGCAAAATATGAATGTCCTGTAATTGTGCAATCATTTTGTAAAAACATAGATAAAGATAAAAGAATATTGCTACTTTATGGTCAACCAATTGGAGTAATAAAACGAGTTCCAAAAGTTAGTGGAGAGATCAGAACAAACATGCGACTTGGAGCAAGTTTTGAACCCGCTCAAATGAATGATAGAGACAATCAAATATGTAACAAAATTGGTCCTGAATTAAAGAAAAGGGGGCTAATATTTGTTGGTATTGATATTATAGATGACTTCCTGCTCGAAATTAACACCACTTCACCCACGGGAGTAGTTTATATCAATAAATTATATAATATATCACTAGAAAAAGACCTTTGGGATGTGTTTGAAGAAAAAGCAAGCAGCCATCAACTAAACCTGTGAACAATTACCTTAACAAACTCAGTAGTCCCATTCTTTATCCCTGTTTTTTTTGTATTATTGGTCATATCACGCAATTTTTGAGAATTATTTAATAGATCAAATAGTACCTCTGTTAGATTTTTTTTTGCTTCACTATTCTGCTCAACTATTACAGCTGCTCCCGAATCTTCAATATATTTTGCGTTATAAAATTGGTGATTATCTTTTGAGTCAGGGTAAGGAATGTATATAGCAGCGCGCCTAGCAAGAGTGATCTCTGCTATTGAAGTTGCTCCTGCTCTGCTAATTACCAAGTGAGCATTGGCCAATCTATTTTCCATATCATCAAAAAATTCACTCAATTCACAATCGATCTTTTCACTTTTGTATAGACTCTTGACCTTGTTTACATTTTTCTTCGTACATTGCTGCGTCACTCTAATTTTCTTTTTCATTTTAATAGGTAAATCACAAATTACGCTGCTTACTACATCATCAAAAAAATTTGCACCTTGGCTGCCTGCTATGACCAATATATTTAGGATTTTCTCAGTGCTAGAATGGCTCTGTGCTTTTATATCAACAAAATTTCCTGTAAAAATACATTTATTGCCCTCTGCATATTTAGTCTCCGGAAAGCTGGTTGCAATTAATTTTGCACTCTTGAAAAAGAATCTATTTACTCTTCCTAAAACTGTATTTTGTTCATGTAAAATTATAGGTATAGAAAGAACCCTTGCTGCAAGAAGAGTTGGAAAAGAAGCATAGCTACCAAAACCAATTACTAATCTTGGCTTCAATTTTCTGATTTTATATATTGCTAGCACACAACTATACATTAATAAAAGGAAAAACTTAAATTTGTTGCCGCTTGGTCTACGTAATGGTAAAATATAGCTTTCTATGTCGATATTTTTATTTGTTTTTTTATCAGTGAATAATATGCAATTGTATCCTTGTGTCTTTAGTGCTTTTGCTAAGGCTATGGCCGGAAAGATATGCCCACCTGTGCCACCTGTTGCTAAAATAATATCCATCTGTAAATCTAGATTGTTAACTGTTATTTAATAATTTGCACGTAGAATTTTATTAAGCTTTATGATAGTTGAGTTAAAAATGCCTAAAAGTAATAGTAAAAAAGAACCTAATGAGAAAAATAAATCTCAAGAACAAAGAAAAGGCAGAAGCGGAGGTTTTTTAGAACTGCTAAAAAATATAATAAAAATTCTTTTCAATTCGGTTGTTGACCTACCTGAGCACGAGCAGCATAATAAAATGAAAAGCACTAATCTACAACAAGGTTTGGATACTAAAGGAAAAGGCCCAGAAGATCTTCATCCAAAGGCAAAGCTTGAAGTCAAAAAAGCAGCTAAGGGATTGAAAGAAGAGTTACAGAATTCTGATGCTGGTGGTAATCAATCTATTGAAACTAAAGCGCCTAATCAAACTGCTACCCAAGACATTGACAACTCTAAAACAATGGAACGTTAGTTCAACTATTTAACATCTGCAGCAAGCACTGATTCGTGTATCATCTCTGAAATGGTTGGATGAGGAAAAATCGTAGATTTTATGTCGAAGTCTGTTCCTTCTAGTTGCTTTGCAAGAGCAAAATTGCTAATTAACTCCGTTACTTCTGCACCTATCATGTGGCTACCCAGAAGTTCGCCTGTCTTTTTGTCTATAATTGTTTTCACTAACCCTTCAGTTTCACTGAGTGCAATAGACTTACCATTAAAGTTAGAGTGAAATTTTCCTATTTTTACATCATACCCACCTTTTATTGCCTGTTCCTCAGTAAGGCCGATGCTCGCTATTTGTGGATGAGAATAAGTGCAATTTGGTATGCATTCTTTTTTTAACGCATGAGCATTTTTACCAGCAATCTTTTCAACGCAGATCACAGCTTCATGGCTCGCTTTATGTGCTAAACATGGTGGGCCAGCTACATCACCTATTGCATACACATTTGATTCACTAGTTTCATACCATTCATTCATTTCAATAAAACCAGAAGGGCTTAATTTAATTTTTGTATTTTCTAAACCTATATTTTCAATATTTGCTTGAATTCCAACCGCAACAATCACCCTATCAAATTCTTTGCTCTCACCACTACTTAGTAGCACTTGAGCAGAGTCTTTACTTTTAGTAAGAGCTTTTACGCTACTGTTTGTATATATTTTTATCCCCTGTTTTGTGAATATTTCTTGTGCTAAATCTGAAATGTCTTTATCCTCCAGCGGCAAAATAGTGCTCTTTATCTCTATGATTGTTACATCAACCCCCAAAGTACTATAAAAACTTGCAAACTCTATTCCAATTGCACCAGATCCTATGATTAGTAGTGATTTTGGTAATTTGCCCGGCATCATAGCATGCTGCGCATTCCATATTAAATCTCCATCTGCCTCTATTCCAGGCAGATTCCGTGCCCTCACTCCTGTTGCTAAAATGATATGCTTGGAAACAATTTCTTGTTCTTCCTTATCGCCAGCAACTTTTATAGTACTATTGCCTGCAAGTTTACCAAAGCCTTGATGAACTTTGATGTTATTTTTTTTCATCAAATATGCAACACCGCTTGACAATTTATCAACAACATTTCTTGAGTATTTCACTATTGATTGTATATCAAAACTCGCTCCCTTTACTTCTATACCGAACTCTTTTGATCTTTTCATTAGCCTATAAATCTCAGATGCTCTAAGTAGTGATTTTGTTGGTATACATCCCCAATTTAAGCATATACCGCCTAAATTTTTTTCTTTTTCTACAATTGCAGTTTTAAACCCAAGCTGTGCCGCCCTAATTGCTGCTATATAACCACCAGGACCGCTACCTATAACCGTAATATCATACTCATTCATCAGTTTTCTTCGTATTCAAAAAGATTATATATAACAGATGGAAACCGTATGATCAATATTCAGGTAGCTGACAACATAGAAACGAAAAAACTTACTTGACAAACTCCACCAGCCCCCTTATCATGAAAGTGAAGCTATTTATTTATCTTCGCAATCTCTGCAGTGGATTAATGACAAAAAAACTTAATGTATTTGGCGTAAATCATGCTTAATTTTTGCACTATGTGCACCTCATGTCTTTATAAAACTTCTAGGTTTCTACCTATATAAGCTGAAACGCGCTTATAAAGCGTTTAAGACAGCAAAAAACGTCAAATTGACAAGGGAGAATTTGAATACTAGCTACCCTAGGGTTTCTTTGCCTTTTTTCCTGCTTAGTAAATTTCTTAAACACTTGCTGTGTAGGTTAGTTGCAAGTTAAAAGCAGCTAAATCGCTCTTAATCAAGCGTTTTAGAATAAAAAAAACGCCAATATTTTGAAGTACATATAAATAACTAGTCACCAACGGGGCTTCTTTTGCCTTTTTTCATTTGGTAAATTTCTTAATGTTTATAGCTAAACGACAACCGTCATCCCGCTACGTGTTAGCGGGATCTATGTTAAGAGATACCGCGGCGGTATAGTAACTCGTCATTCCGCTACTTGTTAGAGGCTAAGAGATACCGCGGTGGCATGACGATAAGGTTCCAGTATCAGCTACTTGAATGACACAGTTTTTGCTTAAACCCGTAACGTTCGTATATTTTGCTAAAAGTTCAAATATCAACATCATGCACGTTGAGTGCATTGCTATTAATAAAATCACGGCGTGGTTCAACTATATCACCCATTAATATTGAAAATATGGAATCAGCTTCTTCACAATCTTTTATTTCAACCTTCAATAAAGTTCTAGCCTCAGGATTTAACGTAGTATCCCATAGCTGATCAGCATTCATTTCACCAAGACCTTTAAATCTCTGCAGAGTTAAACCCTTTTTACCATAGTCCATTATTATTTTTGCAAGCGTACTTGGAGAAGTGATTCTTATTTCAGTTTCTTGTGACTTTAAAAATGAATCACCATTAAATAAATTACTTATACCATCAAGCAAACTTAATATGTTTTGCATATCTTTGCCTTCAAGCATACTAAGTGCAAATATATATTTGTCTGCCAATCCTTGAAATAATTTAGAGATGTGAATTTCTTTTTCTTCATCTTTTATTTCTACTTCCCAAGTGTATTCGCTATACATTAACTTCAAATATTTTAATATTTCATTAGCAGATAACAGTGCTTTCTTTTTGCTTAAAATTAGCAATGATTCTAAGAGATTTTGTGGTATTTCTCTATCATAATTTTTGCTAATATTAGAAATGCTAACGCATTTATTCAAAATAAGGCGCAAGTTGTTAAATTCTGTAGCTGTACCACTTAGTGTTAATCTTTTAACTGCTGAGTTTATTATATACTCTTCAAAAGTTTCGTCATCTTTAATATAAGTGTCTTTAGCATTCTTTGTAACTTTATAGAGGGGTGGCTGTGCTATGTATAAGTAGCCTTTTTCAATAACTTCACGCATGTGTCTAAAAAAGAAAGTTAGAATCAAAGTTCTGATATGTGAACCATCAACATCTGCATCTGTCATGATGATAATTTTATGATATCTAGCTTTTTCAATATCGAAGTGTTCACTCCCTATTCCAGCACCAATTGCAGTAATTAAAGAGCCTATTTCTGCAGATGAAAAAATACGATCTAAACTTACACGTTCTACGTTTAGAATTTTTCCTCTTAAGGCAAGCACTGCCTGTGTTTTACGATTACGCCCCTGCTTTGCAGTACCACCTGCTGAATTACCCTCTACTATAAATAATTCCGATAACTCAGGGGCTTTTTCCTGGCAATCAGCAAGCTTTCCTGGCAGAGTTGCAATATCAATATTGTTTTTGCTTTTAACTAACTCCCGTGCTTTTCTTGCGGCTTCTCTTCCTTTTGCTGACCTGATTACTCTTTCTACTATGCTTGCTGCCAATTTTGGATCAGTTTCAAGTATCGTGCTTAATTTATCAGAAACTACGCTCTCCACAACTGCACGTGCTTCAGAACTAACTAGTTTATCTTTTGTTTGTGAAGAAAACTTAGGATCAGGCATCTTGAGAGATAAAACACAAGTTAAGCCTTCTCTAACATCCTCTCCAGTTAAATTTACTTTTGCTTTCTTTAAAAACCCTTCATTAGTTGCATAGTTATTGATACATCTAGTTAGTGCAGATCTAAATCCTGCCAAATGCGTACCACCATCTCGTTGCCTTATATTATTCGTGAAGCATAACATATGTTCATAGTAGGAATCATTCCATTCCATCGATATTTCCAAGCTGATGCCAAGATCTTCTGCATCTCCTTTCATACTGGCAATTTTAGTTACATGTGTCTTATTCTTATCTAAGTACCGCACAAAATTCGCTGTACCAAAATTGTCTTTAGATTGATTGCTCTGATTGAAATGAGATTCTGTATATGGTTCATTGCGCAGATCACGTAAAGTAATGTCGATATTTGAATTTAAAAATGCTAATTCTCTTATACGACTTTCAAGCGTTGAGTAACTGAAATTAATGCCATTAAAAGTCTCTGTTGATGGCATGAACGTGACTTTAGTTCCTCTTTTGTTTGTATTTTCGTTGACTACCTTTAAAGGTTCAATAGACTCACCATCTTCAAAGCGCATAAAGTGTTCTTTCTTATTGCGCCAAATAGTTAATTCCAACCAGCTTGATAATGCATTCACAACTGAGATTCCAACACCATGTAATCCCCCAGAAACTTTATAGGTATTACTGTCAAATTTACCACCAGCATGGAGTTGAGTCATTATTACCTCTGCTGCTGATATTCCTTCTTCTTCATGAAGGTCAGTTGGAATGCCACGACCATTATCAGTTACAGATACTGAACCATCTTTATTTATGCTAACTTCAATTTTATCACAATATCCAGCTAAAGATTCATCTATTGCGTTATCAACAACCTCATATACCATGTGGTGCAAGCCAGATCCATCGTCAGTGTCACCAATGTACATACCTGGACGTTTCCTTACAGCATCAAGACCCCTTAAGATTTTTATTGCATCGGCATTATAACTATTTTCCATGGTATTGCTTCGTTTATGAATGTTAATTAATATTACATTCATATATGCTGATTAGCAACATTTTTAAACTGATAACCTATATTAAAAGCACAACTTTACGAACATTTATTTTTGAAGACAGCAAATAGTGTCATTCCAATGCGTCTTCCCGGTGGAGATTAAATTATAATGCTCATGCAGTTGCGTGCTCGACTAATTAACAGAAAAATCTATAATTTCAGTTTACGTATTTTCTTATCTCAGCCAAAATCTTATCCGATTGACTTTCATCTGAATTTAAATCAGCTGCAAAGTGTGTAACATATTTTCCTCCAGGGCCAATAAGATATATTATCGAAGAATGGTTGATTTCTTCTTCTCCGTCTACTTTGCTTGCATATACTTTATATTTCGCAACTACTTCGTCTATTTTTTCTCTTTCACCAGTTAACATTTGTATTCTATGGTCAAATTGCTGCTGAAATTCTTTAAGTCTTTCCGTGCTATCGCGTTCAGGATCAACTGTGATGAAGAATGTTTGTAGCTTGTTGTTAGTTTTCTCATCTAACTTTGCAAGTGTTTCTGAAATTATCCCAAGGTTCATAGGACAAATTCTTTTACATGAGGAAAATCCAAAGAAAATCATCATGTATTTATCTTTAAAATCACTACTGCGCAGAATCTGTCCGTCCTGATTAATTAAAGAAAAATCTCCGCCTATCTTAACTTCTGCGTTGTGAATCGCTGCTGGAGCAAATATGCCTTTTTTAGTGAAATAACAATAACCTAAAAAAACAACTGCTAATGCTGCTAGCACATTAGATAACAATCTTATAAACCTTACCATTAGAATGCTCTCAGTAAAATCAAATTGTATCTTTATTGGTTAACCTATTCAATATATTTATTCCAAAGTGTATTGTTAATTTTGTCTAACAGTTTCTTATGTTCATCAATTTCTTCACTATTTGGTGAATGTTCTCTGGGAGTTAGATTACGCACTTTATGCTGAACGAATGTAGAGTTACTGTCCTGATTGCATTCATTATCAAACAGAAAGGTTTGTAACCCTCCTGTAAGTTCAACATATACCTTTGCAAGCAATTGAGCATCAACTAGTGCTCCGTGCAATTCTCTATTCTCTAGCGATATATCAAAACGCTTACATAATGCATTCAAAGAAGCAGGTGATCCTACGAATTTTTTCCTCGCAAGAGGTAATGTATCTAGCACTCTATCTGAGGAAATTAACCCAGCATTCAGCTTGCTTAACTCCATGTTAAGGAACTTAACATCGAATTCAGCGTTGTGAATTACCAAAATATCATTAGATATAAAGTCAAGAAATTCAAGTGCAACATCTGAGAATAATGGTTTATCTTCTAAAAATTCTTCACTAATACCGTGAATCTTAAACGAGTGATAAGGTATATCTCTTTCTGGGTTAAGGTACCGATGGAATACTTTACCTGTTGGAATACGATTAATTAATTCCACACACCCTATTTCAATAATTCGATGACCAGATCCAGTGTCAAGACCTGTCGTTTCAGTGTCAAGTACTATTTCGCGTAGCTTGCTTTCCATGGTTAACTCTAAATAAAACTAATCTTACTTGTCATTTGTCTTATCGTTATTTGTCTTTTTATAGTTAATAGAAACAAGCAACCAGCTTGGGTCTGATGAATTAACATTTTTTTTGAATTGCCATACATCCTCAACTTTATTAATGGTGGATGTACTACCTGATATGATATCTCCTTCATTGTTCTTAACGAAGTTAATTTGCTCTGAAAGGAAATATACTGCAATAAACACTGTGTTTTTTACTAGCTTTATTTCTAAAATCTTTTGTGAAACGATAGAAACAATTATAGACTCGTGCACCTCTTTACGATGTTTAATCTTCTCTGCAAAATTATCATATAAGTCTTTATCGAGAAGTGGTTTTAACTGAGATAAATTTCCTTGATTGAAATACTTTATTATTAATTCAAAAGCTATGCTTGAACCTTCTATAAAGTGGGAAATAGAAAAATCTTTGTTTTTTTTTAATATTTGTTCATAAGTAACTTTTATTGAATTTTTATCATTGCTATCAATATAACTCTCAATGTTTTCTACTACATCTTCTTTACTTCGACTTACATCCAATACATTAGTTAGCTTTTTTAGGTTGAGATTGGTTGACCTTCCTAAAGAATTATACAAACGTGAAAAAATGAATGCCGCTAATAAAGCATATATTACAAGCTCTATCATAGTAACTCAACTCCTTGGCATATAAAGTATCTGAACATTATTAATTATTAATGAAAATATGTTTTTCATATCAACTTATAATCAGGTTTGCTATTCATTTGTAAATGAATATATTATATAAGAAAGTATTAAATATCTCAACTCAATTAAAGGAGACGTAAGAAATGCCACAACAAAAAATGAGAATTCACGGTCAATATGTTAAAGATCTATCGTTTGAGAATCCGAATTCGCCATTCCTTTCTTCAAATAAAGCTCCCGATATTAATGTAATGGTTAATATCAATTCAGCGAAATTAGAAGGAATGGAAAACAAAGAAGGAGTAAATGAAGAAAAATCTTTCCATGAAATTACTTTGCATATAGAAGTTAGAGCAACGATAAAAGATGAAGGTATAAAAGATGGCGTAGCTTTCATTTGTGAAACGAAATACTGTGGCATTTTTTCAATAGAAAATCTAAAAGAGTTGAGTGAGGAAGAGGTAAGACAAGCTTTGTTTATTGGTGGCCCTACTTTTCTTTTCCCTTTTGCAAGAGAAATAATTGCAAGAGTTACAAGCAGTGGTGGATTTCCCCCACTAATGCTAGATCCTATAGATTTTGAAACTATGTACGAGCAGCAAAGTCAACAAAAAAGAAGTAACGGTAGTAATTCCAATTTTAACTAATATGATGTAACCTGATGAATAATTCTTTAAACGCAAAAACAACTTTAAACATTGACGGGAAATCATACAACTATTTTAGCCTAAGTAGTGCTAGTGAATTTTTAGGAATAGATGTGACTAAATTGCCCTGCTCACTTAAGGTTCTGCTTGAAAATTTATTGCGCAATGAAGATGGAGTAAACATAAAGCTGGATGATATAAAAATACTAGCAAGTTGCGTTAATAAACACGCTAATCATGAAATTAGCTACAAGCCAGCAAGGGTGTTGATGCAAGATTTTACAGGGGTTCCTGCTGTCGTCGATTTAGCTTCTATGCGGAGTTATGTCAAGAAAAATGGAGGCGATCCAAGCAGCATAAATCCGTCTGTGCCCGTTGATCTTGTGATCGACCATTCTGTTCAAGTAGATAGTTATGGAAGTGTTTACGCATTCAGTAAGAATGTTGAGCTAGAAGTAAAAAGAAATTTGGAGAGATATCAATTCTTAAAGTGGGGAGAATCATCCTTCACAAATTTTAGAGTAGTACCGCCAGGTACTGGAATTTGCCACCAAGTGAATCTTGAGTATTTAGCGCAAGTTGTATGTAATAAGGATGGGGTTTTGTATCCTGATACTTTGGTTGGTACGGATAGCCATACTACGATGATTAACGGGTTATCAGTCCTTGGTTGGGGTGTTGGAGGCATAGAAGCTGAGTCTGTGATGCTTGGTCAACCAATTAGTATGGTGATTCCAGAAGTAGTTGGATTTAAATTAATTGGCAGACTGCCGGAAGGAGTAACTGCGACTGATTTAGTGCTGACGGTTACCAATATCCTAAGAACAAAGGGTGTTGTTGGTAAGTTTGTAGAATTTTATGGTGATGGTTTAGATTATTTATCTTTGGCAGATAGGGCAACTATAGCAAACATGGCCCCAGAGTATGGCGCAACTTGTGGATTTTTTCCAATTGATCAGAAAACGCTAGATTATTTAAGCTTAACCGGAAGGCCAGAAAAGCTAGTTGAGGCTTATGCGAAAGAGCAAGGATTGTGGCGTGGCAATAATGAGTTAGCATTTTTTGACACACTAGAGCTTGATTTATCAAGCGTGAAGCCAGTAATGGCTGGTCCCAAAAGACCACAAGATAAGGTTTTTCTTTCACAAGTGACAGAGTCTTTTTCTAAATCATTTTCAGTTGACGAATCAAAGGAAAGTGATAAGCTTCAAGATGGAAGTGTAGTTAGTGCAGCAATAACAAGCTGCACTAACACCTCAAATCCAAGTGTAATGATTGCTGCAGGTCTTATAGCTCGTAATGCAATTAAACTTGGATTAAAATCAAAGCCTTGGGTTAAAACTTCTCTTGCTCCAGGGTCACAAGTTGTAACAGAATATTTAGAAAAGTCTGGATTGCAGGTAGATCTAAATGCTTTGGGTTTTAATCTAGTTGGATATGGTTGCACAACTTGCATTGGGAATTCTGGTCCACTAAATAGTGATATAGAAGATGGCATTAAAAACAAAAATTTAACTGTTGCTGCAGTTTTATCTGGTAATCGTAACTTTGAAGGAAGAATTCATCCGTTAGTCAAAGCTAATTACTTGGCATCTCCGCCACTTGTTGTTGCATATGCACTTGCTGGTACTGTGCAAACTGATTTGACAAAAGATTCAATATGCAAAGATAAGAATGGAAATGATGTCTATCTCAAAGATATATGGCCAACAAACAATGAAATCGAAGATTGTGTTAAAAATGTGGTAACACGTGAGATGTTTAT
Source organism: Glossina austeni (assembly GCA_000688735.1). Classification (NCBI taxonomy): domain Eukaryota; kingdom Metazoa; phylum Arthropoda; class Insecta; order Diptera; family Glossinidae; genus Glossina; species Glossina austeni. Next base: position 1,070,308 of record KK502453.1, read on the forward strand.
ACAAAAGTATAAGGATGTTTTTTCTGGTGATGAACATTGGCGAAAGATAAAGTGTGAAAAAAGTGAAATCTATAATTGGGATGCAAACAGCACTTACATACAAGATCCGCCCTATTTTGATAATTTATCACCTAAAAATAATAAAATCGATATAAAAGGTGCACAAATATTGGCAATGTTTGGCGATAGCGTAACTACTGATCACATTTCCCCTGCTGGAAATATTGCCTCAAGTAGTCCTGCAGGTATATATTTAAAAAATCTTGGAATTGAGCCACAGGACTTTAATTCATATGGGTCTCGTCGTGGTAACCACAATGTAATGATGCGTGGAACTTTTGCTAACATTAGAATAAAAAATGAAATGGTAAGCATCGAAGGCAGCTATACAAAATATATTCCTTCTCAAGAAACTATGTCGATTTTTGATGCAGCAACGCGCTACAAAGAAAGTAATGTTCCTCTCATCATTGTGGCAGGAAAGGAGTATGGCACAGGTTCAAGTAGGGATTGGGCAGCAAAAGGTGCTTTATTGTTGGGGATTAAAGTTGTAATTGCAGAAAGCTTTGAGCGTATACATAGGGCCAACTTAGTCGGTATGGGTGTTCTTCCACTTATATTCCAAAATGGAATAACCAGAAAGATATTTGATGGTAGTGAGATAATAAGCATAAAAGGTGAAATAGTGCCAAATGGAAATCTAGAATGTATCATTAAAAGACAGGATAGTTCTGAACAATCAATTCAACTCAAATGCTGTGTACAAACTGCAACTGAGGTTAAATACTTAGTGAGTGGTGGAGTATTGAGCTACATACTTCTCTTGACTTAGTAAAGTTAAGTAAGTACTAGACTTCTTTTAGCCAGCCCTAGCCCTTTTATAAATAATAATTTATTCTATGCGAAGTTATGATATAATTTTACCTTACATATGGTAACAGAGTGTTTTATAGATAATTATGATTAGCTCTATACAAGAACCTAATGAACTAAAGAAACGTTTACAAGGATTTTATCGTACTGATGAAAAAAGCTATGTACGTTATCTTGTAGAAAAAGCAGAGCTTTCAGCCGATTCAAAAAGTAGAATTTATAATATTGCAAAACAAGTTATTGAAAAAATCAAACACAATAAATTAAGTATTGTAGATTCCTTTATGCAGCAATACTCGCTTTCCAATGATGAAGGAATAGCATTGATGTGCCTTGCTGAATCACTACTTAGAATACCAGATGATTATACAATAGACGAAATAATCAAAGATAAAATTGCCAATCAGGAATGGAATAAATATTTAGGGCACTCTTCTTCGTTGTTTGTCAATGCTTCCACATGGAGCTTGATGATAGGTAGCAGTATATTGAGAGATAATGAAGGCGATTCGAAGTTCTATTACGCAATTTCTAAGTTACTTAAGAATTTAGGAGAACCGATCATTCGCAAAGCAGTAAAACAAGCAATGTCTATGCTTGGTAATCATTTTGTTGTTGGAGAAACCATAGAAGAAGCTTTAAGGTATGCAAAACTAGATGACAATAGTAAGTTTTTATACTCTTTTGATATGCTTGGCGAAGCTGCTCACACAGCTGAAGATGCAGAAGAGTATTTTAATTCATACATGCACTCAATAAAAGCTATAGGTGAATCCACTGAAATAAATGATTGTTTTAAATCGCATGGAGTTTCAATCAAATTGTCTGCGTTACATCCACGTTATGAATTTGGTCAATTCGATAATATAGCTGAAGAGTTGAGAGCTAAACTGCTAGAGCTTTGTCATGAAGCAAAAAAATACAACATTTCATTATGCATAGATGCAGAAGAAACAGAAAGGCTTGAAATGTCCTTAATCTTGTTTGAACAATTACGGCTTGATGAATCACTTTCTGAGTGGGAAGGGCTTGGCTTGGCTGTACAAGCATATCAAAAACGTGCTTTGTCTGTCCTTGACTTTGTAGAGGATGTTGCTATTCGATCAAATCATAAAATTATGGTCAGACTTGTAAAAGGTGCATATTGGGATTCAGAAATCAAGCGTACGCAAGAATTGGGATTAAATGATTACTCAGTATTTACAAGAAAAAGCTATACTGACGTATCTTACCTCGCGTGCGCACAGAAACTTTTGAGTAAACCAAACAGCTTTTACCCATGCTTTGGAACTCATAACGCCTATACTTTTGCTTCTATCATGGAGCTTGCTGATAAAAATCATCCTGGATTTGAATTTCAACGTTTACATGGCATGGCAAAAGACTTATATGATTATGCAATGTCAGAGCTTGCAACAAATGTTAGCTGTCGTGTCTACGCACCAGTTGGTAAACATAGTGACTTGTTGCCTTATCTTATAAGATGCCTTCTTGAAAATGGAGCTAATAGTTCGTTTGTTAATCAAATAAATGATTCTAACATTAAAATTGATGAGTTAATTTCAGATCCACTGGAAAAAGCTATAAGTTTCAATTATGAATCTCATCCAGGCATTCCATTACCACAAGATATTTTGGGACCAGAAAGAAAAAATTCTTTGGGAATGGATATTAGTGACTCGGTGATAGTCTCACAATTTGCAGATGATATAAAGAGCTTTAGTGAAAAAAAATGGCAAGTTGGGCCAATAATTGACGGACAGTCACTTTTTGATGATGCCAAATTTATTGAAGTAGTGAATCCTGCACATTTAGAAAATGTAATTGGAGAAGTGTTAAATACAACAAGTGCTCAAGCTTTAAACGCTCTTGAAATAGCACATAATGCTTTTACTAAGTGGCAGAATGTTTCAGCAGAAAAGCGCGCTAAATGCCTTGAAAAAGCTGCAGATTTGCTTGAAGAAAGGATGAAAGAGTTGATTTACATTCTGATCGTAGAAGCAGGAAAAATTTTATCTGATGCAATAGCGGAAGTAAGAGAGGCAGTGGATTTCTTACGTTACTACGCAACGATAGCAAAAAATGAACTGAGCGACTGGAAAAAATTGCCAGGTCCAACAGGTGAAGATAACTTCATCTTTTTTGAAGGTAGGGGAGTTTTCCTGTGTATATCACCGTGGAATTTTCCACTTGCTATCTTCATTGGGCAGGTTTCAGCTGCACTTGCAGCAGGTAATGCAGTGCTGGCAAAACCGGCAGAGCAAACGCCGATTATTGCCTACGAAGCTGTTAAGATACTACATGAAGCTGGGATACCAAAAAATGTGTTACACCTCATTCCTGGAGATGGTGGATATTTAGGCAAAATATTAGTTCCAGACAATAGAATTGCTGGAGTAGCTTTTACTGGCTCAACACAAACTGCTCAAATAATTAACAAAATGCTTGCAGATAGGGATGGGCCTATTGTGCCGCTTATTGCTGAAACAGGAGGGCTCAATGCTATGATTGTTGATAGCTCCGCTCTCTTAGAGCAAGTGACTACAGATGTTGTACTTTCTGCGTTTCGCAGTGCCGGCCAACGCTGTTCTGCACTTAGAGTGCTGTTTATTCAAGAGGACATAGCAGAGAAGCAGATAAAAATGATATGTGGTGCAGCGCAAGAACTCAAGATTGGTGATCCAATGCACTTAAGTACCGATATTGGGCCAATCATTGACAAAACGTCTCTTGATGTGCTGATCCAACATACGCAAAAAATGTCAGAGGACGAAGATTCAAATCTGTTATTTAAAGTACCCATGGATACAAATTCTCATAATGGTTATTTCTTTCCTCCATATATTTATGAGATACAAAAAATTTCGCAATTAAAGCAAGAAGTATTTGGGCCTATTTTGCATATCATACGTTTTAACAAGTCACAATTAAATGAAGTTATAAGTGATATAAACAATACAGGATATGGGCTTACATTTTCTTTGCAGAGCCGTATACAAAATCAGATCGATTTAATAAGCAAAAAAATATCAGTTGGAAATGTCTACATCAACCGTAACCAGATAGGTGCAGCAGTTGGGATACAACCATTTGGTGGTAGAGGACTATCTGGCACTGGGCCAAAAGCTGGTGGTCCTCATTATTTACAGCGTTTTTCTACAGAAAAAGTTGTAAGTGTTAACAATACAGCATTCGGTGGTAACACTACACTTATGTGTTTGGATTAATTTGCGGGCCCTAATTTTTCTTACCCCTAAACTAGACGTTCGTGCAGACAGCGCTAAGATCCGAAAAGGACCAGCTCATGCACTAGACTTCTTGCATAACCTAAACTAAGCAGAAAAAAGGTGTCATCCGAGTAGCTGACACTGGTTCCTTTATGAAGGCAGTGCCTTCTCCTGTCATCCGAGTAGCCGTATCCGTTCAGCAGAGTGGTTTAAGAGACAATAGATAAGAGGTTTTGGAAAGCCCCTTTTGTTTCCAAGTTAAGTATAATGAAATTGTCCGTTCGAGGAATGTGTTTCCTCGTTCTGATTGTGTAAAATACGAATTTTTGCGGTAAACGACATAATGCCGAATTTGCCGTTCAGCATGGTTGTTTGTCAGCGGAATGTTTTCTGAATCATTCAAAAAATTCCACATCATTCTTTCAGATTTCAAAATATTTTTTGCAACTCGAGAAGCTCCAATTGCTTCAGGTAAACGGCTTCAAGTAATACCTTGTACGTTTTTGCAACTTTCTGGCACGTCTGGTAAATCTAAAAACATCTATCTCATTTTTTAATAAAGCTTTTTTTAGTGCAAATAATTCAGTGGCTACGTTTCTTAAGTAACAGCCAAGAACTTTAACTTCAATGTTCCAACTATCCGCTAACCTTTCAAAATCTCTTGATCCAACACTGTTCTTATCGGCAAAGTAGTTGTATGCTGCGTACCTGTCGGTTACTACTAAGCTATTGCGATTGCAGAACTTACTATTTTGTAAAACCTTCATTCCTCTTGACTCTGTCAATTTTATAAAACTTGCTGTATTACTGGCAAACATCCAGCACCAAGCGAGTTTACCTTTGTTATAATGGCTCGTTTCATCAATATGTAGAACTTTACTCCTACTTATCTCTTGTTCAATCTGCTCATATGCTTCTTGGCATTTTTCTGCAACTCTAGCCTCGCTATTTGACACGCTACCAACACTGATGTCCAGGTTGAAAATATTTTTTATAATATTTGCTATTTCTCTTTTCGAGTTCTTGTAAAATCCGCTCAGCGCCGCGATTGTTGACTTAACTTTTGGACCAAATGTATCCGCAGTAACACCTTCTGGTAGCCTGCTACTTTTTCTTTTTCCACACTTGCAACAGCGGCCATTGGTATTCCTTAACATAAGGCTTGATTTCTGGCAAATCAACTTTTTGATCAATGTATGGCTCTTTCGATATCGCAATTTCTCCTCCGCACTCGCAAGAACTCTATTTTCACCACTTCATCTGCTTCCATTTTAGGGCGATACTTTCCTTCATGCCCAATCTGTGCCCCTATTTTCCTGTCACTTTTTTTCTTTTTCTTCTTTAGCTTGTATAGCTCTTTTGAGCTCGTTATCGATGAATTTTGTGAATTCAGACCTAGTCTCTCTTTCAATTCAGCATTTTCGATTCTTAGCGCCTTATTCTCAGATCTAACAATTTTCGTTTTCTATCTCTAACCTCTTTATCTCTGCTTTTAGTTGCTCTATCTCTATTTTAAAGCTTTCGCAGAGCTTGAGAAGACTAGCTAGTAGATCAGACATATTTACCACACATACTACTTGTGATATTATGTTTTTAGCACTCCTTGTCTACTTTTTATTTTACCGCTCCGCTGAACGGATACGAATATGGAGTTGTACCTGCTAAGAGAGCAGAAGATTGCACACTAGTTCCAGAAAATAGTTTCTATAAGTCTGTACATTATGTTGATAATGTATTAGGCCCTGTGAAAGATGTAATTTGTGGAGCTGGAAGTAAAGACGATTATAACAAGTATTATAAAAATAATGATAAATGTGAATACGTGGGCCACAGAGCAGAGAGAGTGTATTCATTGTGTGAACTGGGTGCTGTTTTAGCAGCTAGCATAATATTGCAACCTTTATTTTTGATAGTGGCATATTCGTCATACTTTCCAGCCAAGTTATTGTCAAAAATAACAGGGGACTATTGTTTAAAAGCAAGTACAAAATCGTTAGTTGATCATTCAAATGCATTTTTAAGTGCTGGGCAAGATTGTGCTAGTGCAGTAGCTGAAGTATTTAACAAGATTGTAAGTTATGCTTGCGCTGCTATCATTTGGGCTGCCGCGTCAATGATAACGCCACTTGTGTGGGCTTGTGACAAAGTGCAAAGTAAGTTGAGTGAAATACAGGAGCCAGAAAAACATCAGCTTTTGTCTCATCGGAGTGACTCGAAGACTACTTTAGCCAATGGTATACCGCAAACTGAGTTATAAGTTCTGCTTTTTCAGCAGTGGCTCAGTTTGAATTACATTGAGATGAAATAAAAAGTGAAAGAGTGTAAGCACAAGTTACTTTAGCTATACTATATAAATTATCTTATAATATATTTAATTAATTCATGAGTTGTGAACTTTCTCTTACTAAAAAAAGCTATAAATCTTATATTTCCGAACGTATGCGTAAGTTGCGAATATATCATTGATGAAAATCTTAATCTGTGTAGTGAATGCAACAAAAAAATCAATTTTCTAACTAAGCATTACTGCAATGTTTGTGGCGTAGTAATCTCAGACAATATTCATACGTGTGGTAAGTGCATCATCAATCCTCCACCGTTTAAAGTATTAAGATCAGTTTTTGCTTATGATCAACATAGTAAAAACATGATTATAAATTTTAAATTTTTTGATAATTTACATTATGTAAAAATCTACGCGAAGTGGATGTACCAAGCTAATCAGGACGTGTTTCAGAATGCAGAGGTCATAATTCCTATACCGTTACATAAAATGCGCTTATTCAAGCGTAAATATAATCAAGCAGCATTGCTTGCAAAAGAGTTGAGTAAGTTGTCCAATTTATCCTATACGCCATTTGCAATAAAACGTATTCGCCATACTGTGCCTCAAGCTGGTCTTTCACTTAAACAGCGTGAAAAAAACTTAAAGAAGGCTTTTAAAACAAGCAACAAAGAAATTATCAAAAATAAAATCGTGATATTAGTTGATGATGTTGTAACAACCGGAGCAACTGTAAGATCTTGCTCTCAAGAAATTTTAAACTCCGGTGCAAAAGAAGTGAGAGTGCTATCGCTTGCAAGAACGGTGAATGATTGTGAAAATCAGCATGTTAAAACGTGATTTTTAATAACCTCAACATCACTAAACTCGAAGGTTTGATTCCCTATGATTTGAAATCTTTCGTGCCCCTTTCCTGCAACTAGCAGAATCATACCCTCGTTATAGGCAATATCTACTCCTTTCTCTATAGCTTCTCTTCTACCTTCTATCTCTAGCGCATTAGGGCAATGTAGTAAAATACCACGACGAATTTCTGCAGGATTCTCATCACGCGGATTATCATCTGTGACTATCACTTTATCTGCATACATTCGTGCTATTTTACCCATTTCTGAACGCTTTTTCCGATCACGATTGCCACCGCATCCAAAAACTAGAATTATTTTTTTATTGAAGTGCCATTTTAAAGACAATAGGGCTTGTTTAAGCGCACTTGGAGTATGAGCGTAATCCACAAATGCAAAAGGTTTCACTTTTTCCATTCTTCCTGGTGGAGAAACGAGTTTTTCTACGCATATTTCTCTGTAATTCAGTCCAGACGAGGTAACTATACCCATTGCACACAACAGATTATATGCTTGGAATTGCCCCAGAACCGGAAAAAACATGTCATAAATCTCATCGCCAATTTTAATTGTCAGGTGTTGACCGTTTGGTGCTGGTGTTTGCTTTAACAAAGTAATATCAGAGCCTTTTTTCCCATAGGTGATAACTTTGTTGCTGCGTTTTTCAGCTATCTTAAGCAATGCACAGTATTCATCTATATCCGCATTTAAAATCGCTGTTTTTCCTTCTGGTAATACCTCGTAAAACAACCTTTTTTTAGTTTCTAAATATTCACCAAGATTTTTATGGTAATCTAAATGATCTTGCGAGAAATTAGTAAAAGCTGCAGCACTCAACTTTAATCCATGGATTCTGTATTGATCAATCCCATGACTTGATGATTCCAACACTAAGCGTTCTACATTTATACCACGCAACGTTGCGTAAAGGTCATCTGCACCTAGAGTGGTAAGACTGTTGCTATTACCTTTTCTACCATTATTGATGCATGTTCCAAGTGTTCCAATAGACGCAGCATTATAGCCAGCATTCTGCCAGATCTGACGGCAAAATTCTACTACTGAAGTTTTACCATTCGTACCCGTTACAGCAGCAACATATTTTGGCTGTTTGAATTGATAAAACCTGCTGACTATCTCGCTGTATATTTCTTGAGGGTTGGGGTGGTCAAGCACTGCAAAACTCGGAGTATTTGTCATTCCAGTGCTTGACACTGGAATCCAGTTTTTATTATGCAATTGCTTAGTGTGTTCATTTGCAATTAAATTTTCTGGATCCCAGTGTCTGGGCACTGGGATGACATCTTTTTTGGTTCCTTGTATGACAACGTCTACACAGTCGTGTGCGTGATACTGGGATCCAGTAGGAAGAATCTGGACACGTGCTGGTTTTCTAGATTCCAGCGTCATGCGCTGAGCAGATACACAAACGAAAAGATAACCTTCCTTGACTCTCTTGGGATTACATGTAACGCCCTTGATTTCAACGTCAAAGTTAACATCAACAATATCATGCAGTAATTCTCTCAGTTTCATGTCCTACTTCATCGTTTTTAAAGTCTAAGCATGATAACCTTTTTAGTGCATCATTAAGGTCAAAGATTAAATCTTCAGGATCTTCCAGTCCACAAAATATCCGTATAAAACTTCCACCATAATCTGAATTCATTACAGATCTTGACATAGATCTACGATCTATTGGTAATATTAAACTATCGCACCCTCCCCAAGAAGCACCAATACTAAAAATTTTCATATGATCAACCATGCAGCTTAGTTCTTCACATGAATATTCTCCATCTAGTACTATACTGAATGTGCCGCTTGCTCCTTTGAAATAACTTTTCCATAATTCGTGTTGAGGATGGGAGGGAAGTGCTGGATATAAAACCTTTCTAACTTTTTGCTGTGCTTCTAGCCACTTTGCCACTTCCATTGCTGTATTTTGGTGCCTTTTCATACGTGTGTGCAGTGTTCTTAGTCCCCTGTGTGCAAGGTAGCAGTCGTGCGATTGAATGGTTACTCCATAATTTTTATAGCTCTCATAAAGCAATTTAAAAATTTCACCTTCAGCAATAATAGCCCCCATCAATAAGTCTGAGTGACCGGCTAGATACTTTGTCACCGCATATAGTGCAACATCAATTCCATAATCAAGCGGCTTAAATAACAAAGGAGTGGCCCATGAATTGTCGCAAACGGTTATGATTCCACGTTCTTTAGCAACTTTTACTATATGCTCTACATTCGAAATCTCAAACGCTACAGAACCAGGAGTCTCGATCATTATCAATGAAGTATTACTCTGAATTAAATCAGTTATATCCTGTATTGGATCATAAAAAGTTACTTCTGTTCCTCTTTTTGGTAGCTCATTTTCGGCAAATCTCTTAAGTCGGTAATAACTATTATCTTGTATCAAGACATGCGAACCCGCTTTAGTGAAAGTCAAAATAGCAAAAGTAAGTGCAAATAGTCCGGAAGGATAAATAAGCGCTTGTCCACTCCCTTCAATTTCAGCAAGTGCATTTGAAAGATAATGAACAGTAGGAGTACCAACATTACTGTAGCTATAATCCCTTGCAACACCATCGTTGATTACATCATATATACTTTCTCCATTTGCAGCATTTAAGTAGTCTTTGTAAGTAGGAAATAATATGGTAGAAGAATGATAAACTGGAGGGTTCATAGAACCTTTATAGTCCTTAAATTTTCTTCCTGCTTTAACTAATAAAGACTCTTCCTTCACATTTTTATTATTTATTTTTTAAATTGTACTCGTTTTGCGTATACAAGTGAAGAGAAATTGCATGTATTAGCTCTATTTCACCCTTCAATAACTCATAAATCAACTTATGTCTTTTTAGAATGCTCATTCCAATAAAGCCGTCAGATATTAATATTAATTTAATGTGCGAAGGTAATGTTGAAGATGAAGCAAAATAATGATCAGCATGCTTTGTTGATTCATCGATAATGTTGATATCAATTACATCTATCGAATCGCGTATCTTTTCTTCTATTGTTTTAATAATATCCATAATGGTTTCTTTAAGCAACAATATGCTCCTCTTGTCATCCAAGTAGCTGACACTGGGATGACAGGAAAAGTGATATAACAATACACCCTTATTTATTCTCTTCCTTATTATCTATGTCTTGATAATCAGAATCTACTACTTTTTCTTCTTTATCATTTGGATTCCCTTCTGATGAAAAGCCATTTCCAGCACTATTTTGTTGTGAGGCATTATACATAGCTTCTCCAAGTTTCATAGATAATTGAGAAAGATTAGTAACTTTCTGCTGGATTGAATCAGCGTCATCAATGTTATCAGATTTACTAACTTCTTTTAATTCGTTAACTGCATTTTCAATAGCAGATTTATCTTCTGGTGAAACTTTATCACCATACTCTGTCAGAGACTTTTCTGTAGAATGAACTAAACTATCCGCTTGATTCTTCACTTCAATAAACTTTTTGCGCTTTTCATCTTCTTGCGCTTTTTCTTCAGCTTCTTTTACCATGCGATTTATTTCATCATCAGATAGACCACCTGAAGATTGAATGCGTATTTTTTGCTCTTTTCCAGTAGCTTTATCTTTTGCAGAAACATGTGCTATTCCATTTGCATCTATGTCAAATGTTACTTCGATCTGAGGAACTCCACGAGGAGCAGGAGGTATCCCTTCCAAACTAAACTGACCAAGTAGCTTGTTATCAACCGCCAATTTTCTTTCACCTTGATGTACCTTAATTGTAACGGCTGTTTGGTTATCTTCTGCAGTTGAAAACACCTGAGATTTTTTAGTGGGAATAGTAGTATTACGTTCAATAAGTGGAGTGAATACTCCTCCTAGAGTCTCAATACCAAGAGAAAGTGGAGTCACGTCAAGTAGTAACACATCTCTTACATCACCTTGAATGATTCCCGCCTGTATTGCAGCTCCAATTGCTACAACTTCATCAGGATTCACTCCTCTATGTGGATCTTTGCCAAAGAATTCTTTAACTTTCTCTATGACTTTTGGCATACGAGTCATGCCACCAACGAGAACCACTTCGCCAATTTGACTAGCAGACAAACCAGCATCCTCAAGAGCTTTTTTACAAGGAGCCATAGTTCTTTCGATTAAACCATTCACTAAGCTTTCAAGTTTTGCTCTCGTTAATTTCATATTTAAGTGTTTTGGACCACTTGCATCAGCTGTAATAAACGGTAGATTTATTTCCGTTTCCATTGCACTTGATAATTCAATTTTCGCTTTTTCAGCAGCTTCTTTGATTCTTTGCATAGCCATTGGATCATTTTTCAAATCAATGCCATTACTTTTCTTAAATTCATCTAGTAAATAACTCACTATTGCGTTATCAAAGTCTTCACCTCCAAGATGAGTGTCACCATTTGTAGCCTTTACTTCAAAAACCCCTTCACCTATTTCAAGTATTGAGACATCAAATGTACCACCACCAAGGTCATATACCACTATTGTGTGCCCATGTTTCTTATCAAGACCATAAGCAAGCGCTGCGGCAGTCGGTTCATTTACTATTCTGAGTACATTTAATCCGGCGATTTTTCCTGCATCTTTTGTTGCTTGACGTTGAGAGTCGTTGAAGTATGCTGGCACTGTTATCACAGCATCTTTTACTTCCTCTCCAAGATAAGCTTCTGCTGCTTCTTTCATGTTTTGTAGTATGAATGCACCAATTTGACTAGGAGAGTATTCTTTATTATCAGTGGTTTTAACCCATGCGTCACCATTTTTTGCTGCAAACACTTTATACGGCACGTTTAGATTTTTCATTTCAGAATCACCGTATTGACGGCCTATTAATCTCTTAGTAGCAAAAAAGGTATTACTTGCATTGGTGGTTGCTTGCCTTTTTGCTGGAGCGCCAATCAACCTTTCTCCTGACGAAGTAAATGCAACTATAGATGGAGTAGTTCTTGCCCCTTCTTTATTTTCTATTACCTTTGTATCCTTGCCCTGCATTATTGCAACACAAGAATTTGTTGTTCCGAGATCTATGCCTATTGCTCTTCCCATAATGAATACCCCATTGTAAATATTATCTGATATAAGAATATATAAGTATAGGACTTATTAATTACAAGCCCAATTTAGGGTTTCTAATTAGTTATTAGAACTTAAAAAGCGCGAAAGCCATTTAGTCAGCCAAAAATTGCCTCGTAGTTTATTTGAATTATCAACTTCTTCATTGCTGCTATCCTCAATTTGGTATCCAGAGTTCTGTAACGGCTTATAACCGTTTGAATTAACATCATCTCCTTGTTTTAAAACAAATGTATTTGCATCTAAACTGTTATCAATACTAATGTTCAATGTAATATTAAACTCTTTTTCGATTGTAGAAACTGTATTCCGTTTATTATTAAAAATATGCGCTATAACCGCACTATGCGCTACTAAATCAAAAGACTTATTTTGGTTCCTATGAGCAATGTGTTGTAAATCCCTTAGTATCGATGCAACAATTACTTCGTTCGATTTTACTCTTCCAATACCCTTGCAGTGTAAACACTCTGTAGTATTAATTTCTTGTATGTTTGGTTTAATTCTTTGTCTTGAAAATACCATTAAACCAAAGTCATTTATGTAGCTAAATTGAACTTTAGCTTTATCGTCTTTAAACGCTTGCTTTATAGCAGACTCAACAGCTCTGCAATACTGATATTTCAACATGTCAATAAAATCGACTACTATTAATCCTGATAGGCCCCTAAGATTCACCTGTCTTGATATTTCAGGTACTGCTTCCATATTGGTTCTATAAGCTGTTTCTTCTATGCTATCTTCTCCTGTCATCTTTCCTGAATTTACGTCTATTGAAACAAACGCCTCAGTTAAAGTTATTACCAAAGACCCACCAGATGGCAACTCTACCCTATTGCTATATAACTCAGAAATTTGATCTTCGATTCCATAGTAAGTAAAGATTGGGATAGAACCTCTATACAATCTGTAACGCAACTTACTACCTTTTAATGCATTTTTAGTATATTGTCTCACTGCTTCAAAAGCTTCCTTCCCAGATACTATGACTTCTATACCATCGCTACAAAAATCACGAACAGATCTCATAATTACATCTGCTTCGTTGTAAATTAATGATGGAGCATTTACAGAGAAGGCATTTTTTTGAATGCTCTGCCATAATGAGGATAAGTAATTGTAATCCTGCTCAATTTCTTTCTTATCTTTTCCTGAACCAACAGTTCTTACTATTAAACCTGATCTTTTTGGCAAGTTTATTGAACTCAGTATATCCTTTAACTGCTTTCTGACATTAGCATCTTCAATTCTGCGAGACACTCCACCTTTACTCATGGAATTTGGCATGAAAACACAGTATCTACTCACTAAAGTTATGTATGTTGTAAATGAAGCTCCTTTATTGCCTCGTTCCTCTTTAGTTAGCTGGACCAATACTTTTTGATTTACTGAAATAACATCTTGTAATTTGTATTTTTTATATAAAGGTACCTCTCTTACAAAACCACTACCTAACTCGTTGACATCCTTACTAGCTACAGAATCTGAAGAAACATTTGCTGAAGCTTCTTCTGTAAAATCGTCATTTGAGTAGCCCTCAAAGATAGTTTCCTTTTCTTTTTCTGGAATATTGAAGTAATCTAGAGATATCTCGGAAAAAGATAAAAAACCTTGCTTGTTTTTTCCATATTCAATAAATACGGCTTGCAAAGAAGGCTCTATACGCTTTACATAAGCAACGTATATATTACCTCTTAATTGTTTTTTTTCCTTGAATTCTTGTTCAAATTCTACAACCTTATTATTAACTGATAAGGCAACTCTTACCTCATTAGAACAGGCAGAATTTTCTATCAATAATAACCTTTTGCCACTATTTGCCACTTATTTACCGTTTGCTTTTCATTCCGAAGTTAACTTTATGCTACTTAACGCACTATTGATTGTCAAGAATTTTACGATCTGCATTATTCGGTTGACTTTTAGTGTTTTGCGTAATAAACTCGTATAGAGTTTATTATATCATTATAAGTATGGCGAAAAAAAATGCTTCTTTGCTCGTTAAGTTAGTCAGCACTGCAATCAAGATAACAAAAACTGGTGAAGAAAAATCAACTGGCTATTTTTATGTAAAAAAGCGTAATCCAAAAAAGCTCACCAGAAAACTGGAGTTTAGGAAGTATGACCCAGTAGTCAGAAGGCACGTATTATTTAAAGAAGAAAAATTAAAGTAGTTTTTTTATAAGGAATTTTATTATTATGCAAAATTTACAATTAAGTTATCCTATAATAGTAGAGTTGGGGGATGTAAAAGATACAAAACTGAAATTAATAAAGGTCATTGCACAATTAATAAGTAAGAGGTACAAAACACAGAAAAAAGCAGCAAACGCTCTAAAGATTGATCAACCTAAAGTATCTCAAATCAATAGGTCAAAAATCGAAGGGTTCTCCTTAGAATACTTGCTTAACTTATTGATTGCATTGGGCCAAGACATAAACGTAAGAATAAAGCATAATTCTAAACCTGCATAATATGTAAAGGACAAATGGTAATTTAAATTGCAGAACAATAAAACAGTAAGCTAAAAGGGAGCTTATTACTCAACAAAACAAGACTTAAAATTTTGTGCAATGCTATTGATTATGGCTAGATATGCATCTTTTCCAGGCTCTATGTCTGATCCCATAGGATCAAGAACTACCATTTTTGCGTCATTAGAAAGAGCATTAGGCTTTATGCTATCTTCCTGTGAATGAGCAAATATACATTTAACGTTTTCTTCCTTCATTATCTTTTTTAGCTTCATAAAACTCTTCATACCTATGTAAGAATCCTCTTCTATAGAAAGAATGGCGTTTGGGTGATTTAGACCGAAATATTTTTCAAAATATTGATAAGCATCGTGAGTGACGATGTATTTTTGATTTTTAAAATCATTCAGTTCTTTCACGATTTCTTTTACTTCTTGGTCTATTTTTTTTATAGCTTTTGTTGCATTAGAGTTGTATCGATGGGAATTTTCTTTATCTATGTTAGACAACGTTGCACTTATAAAAAGTATCATGCTCTTTGCATTTTCGGGACTCAGCCAAATGTGTAGGTCTTTTTCATCTTGAGTATTGGTAATTTTTCTAGAAAATGAATGTGGCCGAGCAGGAAGTAGGTTGATTACCTGTGACAATTGCACTAGTTCTTTATTATTTTTGGCGAAAGTTTGAACAAACGTCTCTAAGTTATCGTCAGTGTAAAATATGACATCACTTGATTCCAAATTACTCGCATCAGACGGCTTTAATATATAATTATGCGCAGATGTTGCATAGCCAAGCAATTCCGGTTCTAAAATCCCTTCTGTCACAGAAGCTACAAGTGAGTGGATAGGTTTAATTGTAGCTACAACTTTTAAATTGGATGAAAAGGCAATATTATAGTATAGTGCAAATGAAAGTAATAGAAAAAAAGCCAGTAAATGTCTCATATAAACGTTAAGAAGAAGTTAAATTTTGCCAAAAAGTTAAATAATGTCAATAATCGTGTTCTAAAAATAGAAAATCTTGCTCTCACATATGATGGTAAAAGAATTCTTGACAATATCAATATGTTCATGGAAAGAGGAGACGTAATTACAATACTTGGTCCAAATGGTGGAGGTAAAACCTCTTTAGTGAAAGCAATTGCTGGCATAAATAAAAGCTGTACCGGTAGTATCGTATTTGCTGACAACATAAAAATTGGCTATATGCCGCAAAATTTTAGTATTAGTAATTTGATGCCAATAACAGTTGAATATTTCCTTTTAAATAGCTCCTTGAAAAGACTAAAGAAAAATCAATCCATTATTACAGAAGCGATAGAGTTGGTTGGTATCGGTAACATTTTGAAGAATCAAGTGTTAGAAATTTCTGCAGGGCAAACACAACTACTACTGCTTGCACGTTGTTTAATTGCAGAGCCTGACTTGATCATTTTAGATGAACCAGTCAGTGCAATGGATATTAACGCGCGGGCTAAATTTTATGATATTATAAATAAAATAGCAAAAAAACGATTGGTATCGATTCTTATGACTTCTCATGATCTTAACTCTGCTCTACCATCCTCAGATTACGTAATTTGTATAAATAATACTATCTATTGCCAAGGCAAGCCCGATGAGATTATGAAAAATAGAACCCTAAATGAAATATTTAGCAGTTACGCAGCAAAATGATTCAAAATATTTTGCGTCTTCTGCACATAACTACAGTGCTGACACGTTACAATATATTACCTTATTTACTTCCACCATCAAAGAAATCAATAAATAAAATACAAGGCCATAAGCTAAAGTGTGCTCTTGAAAAATTAGGTCCGGTGTTCATTAAGTTTGGGCAGTCTATCTCATCACGTACTGATGTTTTAAATGAGGATATAACAAATAACTTGTTATTGATATGTGATAGATTGCCATCATTTTCACATAAAATAGCAGTTAAAACTATAGAAAGTGAGTTTAATTGTAAATTGAGCGACATTTTTTCAAGCTTTTCTGAAAAACCAATTGCAGCAGCATCGATTTCTCAGGTGCATAGAGCGGTTACAACTGAGGGTAAGGAAGTTGCTGTGAAGGTTTTAAGGCCAAATATTGAGAAAACATTCTCAAGGGATATAAAAATGCTTTCTTGGCTTGCAGAAATTGCAGAAAAATTTAGCGAACAATCAAAAAGGCTGAGGCCAATTGAATTAGTCAAAACTTTTGCTGAAATTTGCCGATTAGAGTTAGATCTACGTTTTGAAGCTGCTCACTCTTCAGAACTAAAGGAAAACACAAAAAATGACAGAGGTTTTTATGTACCTGAAATAGATTGGAATAGAACTGCAAAAAAGGTTTTAACATTAGAATGGATAGAAGCAACTCCAATATACGAAGTTGAAAAACTGAATAATCATAAGCAAATAGCTATCAACCTTATAGAATCGTTTTGTCATCAGGTATACAGGGATTGTTTTTTTCATGCTGATATGCATCCTGGAAATCTAATGGTTGATAGTAATAACAATATTATTGCCCTGGATTGTGGAATCATGGGTAGAATAGATCGTGAGACATGCTATTACGTTATAGAGATACTCAAAGGCTTTTTAAATCGGGATTATGATCACGTTGCAAAAATGCACTTTAGAGCTGGTTACGTTTCATCACAGCATAGAAATTTTGTCACAGCTTGCAGGGCAATAGGTGAACCCATTATTGGGCAGCCTATACAGAAGATTTCATTTGCTAGTTTACTTGCTCAGCTATTAAAAATAACTGGTGATTTTGATATGAAAGTTCAAACACAATTGTTATTGCTGCAGAAAACTATGATTTTACTGGAAGGGACATGTAGAAAGATCTACCCAGAAATCAATATGTGGAAAGTAGTTGAAGCATGGATAAGCAGTCAACATGAAAGTAAAATAGGGTATAGGGAAAAAATTAGAAGTTCTTATCCTGTAAAAACAATACAAGGGATATTTAGCCTCATAGAAAAATTAAACCTAATAGCTGATAAAAAATTAGAAAACATCCAAATTAAAAATAAATCAAATGGAAAAGTCTATTTTTTATTGTGGTTTGTAATTATAATTCTAATCATTAAATTTTTAATTTCTTAAACTATGGAAAAAAAACTCGTCAAACCCAATTTTTATTCAACTTAATTTTTAATCTGCAGGAGTCGAGTTAAGAATGTCCAATTTTCCACTTTCTTCATAGCATAACATACTTCAGCGCCTCTTGCTCCTTAAGAATACCCTGAAGTCTAATAAATCATGGCTCACCACTTATGTGTAAATTAATCGTTAATGTTGTACACGTTCTTTTCTTTTTCTACTCTCTCTTGCTCTTCAATACAATATATAGCAAGCGGATTAGCTTTAAGTCTTTCGACTCCTATTTCTTCTCCTGTTCCATCGCAGTAACCATAAGTGCCTAATTTTATTTTTTCTAACGCCTCCTTAATTTTTTCTTTTCTATCTTTTCGACGCTTGATTAATTCCTCGTTTCCACTATCTCCATCAGAATAGTATGTATCAATACTATTCTCTTCTAGTTCTTGTTTCTCCAACTCAGCAAGTATTGACTGTAACTTTAAGCTGAAGTATTCCAGTTGTTTTACGCTCATATATTCTTCATCTTCTGAAGGAGTGTAATCTTCTGGTGACTTTATTTTTGGTAACTTTTCCATAATTGCATTATCAAAAAAATAATAAAACCTATATAATTTATGAACAAAAAATTATACTACCTCAAAGTAAACACTATAATTTATAATAAACATTTAAAAGCCTAGTATGATCGACTCAGTAAAAAAATTAGTAACAGATGATAAGAACTTTACCTATATAGTATGTATTTTTATCATAATGTTAAGTTTATCTTCATTTACACTTGAAAACAACAATAAACAAGAAGTTATGTTAACATTAACATGGATATGTGCTACATTTGTTTTGCAGATCTCTACAAATAATTTGTTTACATCTGATTATCATGATGGAATATTAGAGCAAATCTTTGTACAGCCACTCTCTTCTAGGCTTACAGTTGCTTATAAAATTTTCGCTCACTGGTTATTATTTGGGTTACCGATTTCAGTAATTTCTTCCATATTCAGCTTTGCAATTCTAGGCAATAGTGTTGAACACTCAATAGCAGTTGGAGTGTCTTTATTATTTAATACGCTGATAATCATTAATATTTCAGCTACTGGAAATGCATTGATGATTGGTCGAAACAACTTAGCATCAGGAGTATCGCAAATTCTTGTTTTGCCAATGATAATGCCAACCTTTGTGTATTTTAAAATGCTAACTCAATTTGAAAATTTGTCCTTGAATATTTATACACTACTAATCACCATGTTAATTTTTGTCATTTTGATTGTTAACAGCACTATAACTACTCACATGGCATTAAAATTTGCTGTGGAACAGGATTGAAAAATCTAACTGTTATTCAGTAGGTATCCGTTTAGCAGAGTGGCAAAATAGGTAGACAAGATAAACCAAAAAATCAAGAAAAAGTGAGTTTACAACAAATGGTGTCATGCAAGTAGCTGACAACATAGAAACGAAAAAACTTACTTGACAAACTCCGCCAGGCCCCTTATTGTAGTACTAAGGGTATTTATGACTCATTGTTTTTGACCTGCAGGCTCAATGACAAAATTCAGTAAAAAACTTAGGTATTTTTTGGCGGATTACATGTCTTTTAAATTTTTTCTACATTCAGCCAAATCGCGCTTATTTTAAGCGTTAGCACATTATTACAGCGCCAATTTAAAGTATTAGAGAGTCAAAACTCGCACCACGGGGCTTCTTTTGCCTTTTTTTTATTTGGTAAATTTCTTAATATTTTTAGCTAAAGCAACTTAAGAGACCGAAAATGGTGTCATTCCAGCGCGTGACGCTGGAATCTAGTCTTTATTATGCAGCCACTTATTTAAAGTTAAGTTTTCTGGATCCCAGTGTCTGGGCACTGGGATGACATCATAGAGGTGCTGGGATGACACCCTGACAATCGTCATCCCGCTGCTTGTTAGCGGGATCTGCTGTGGCGACATAAACTCAAATCATTTCAAATTTCAATCCAAAGAGGTATCATTATGTCAAACAACTTCAATTTTAAAGAATTTTTTAACCACTATGAAACAAATAGTACGTCAGATGATATACAAAGGTATTATTTGCTGTGGAAATCAGTAATAGCGCAGGCAATGATTGATGCAGCAAGTCACTGCAAAAAAACAGAAAGCTTGGTAGAAAAACGTAAGGCGATTTCTTGGTTGTCAGACTTTAGTCAAGATTTTGTGCACACATGTATATTGGCTGATTGTGATCCGGTATACGTAAAAAACAAAATACAGCCAATCTTAAAAAGCCTTACTAGATAAAACCTTTTTATATACTCAATGAGGTTTACTCCTTTTACCGAAAAAAATATCATTCAATCTCCTATCTATAGTTGCCTCTATATCTTTGATTAATAGCTGCTTTATCATGTTTACTTTCCGCTTTGCATCTTGAGCGTGATGCTCACTGTTATTGCTGTAATTATTCTTATCACTATAACTACTGCCACTTGGTTTACTACTGTTACTGAACTCACTACCCTTTTTTCTTCTTGTGCTGAGTATCTGCACTATCTTTTCCTTTAAAAAAGACTTCCAACCTGTGCTAAGGAACAACTTATAGAGAAAATGCGGAGTAAGGAATGCTACTAATACTCGAATAGAAATTCCGTAACCGAGGTCTTCCCTATTTTCATAATACCACTTGCAATATTGAAATAAATGGTAAAACGCATTTTTGAAAGAGCCAAATTCTACAGCATACCAAAAACCATTGCTGAGAAACATCAGCACAATGCTGAACGTGTAAAGATACATTGTGCAGAGAAACAGCTTTACAACTATATCTTTCAAGCTGCCTAGTATATAATTAAATAACCTTAATTTATAGAAAAGTGATATCATTTCACACCCACTTCAATATGGCTGGGGTGGAAGGATTCGAACCTTCGCGTGGCGGTATCAAAAACCGCTGCCTTACCACTTGGCTACACCCCAATACTACTTACATCAATAACACTATTAGCCCAATTAGTAAAAGATTTATTTGCTTTTTCTATGGGCATCACAGCAATAGCTGGCTGATCATAAGAATGCATTGCTTCGATTTTTTCTACAATTTTATCAACTTGATCATTTTTGCTCTTCATAATTGCCACTATTTCACAACTATTATTAATTTTACCTTTCCATAAATACAGAGAATTCACTTCGGGAAATATATTTACACATACAATTAACTTCTCGTTTAACAATTCTTCAGAAACAGTTTTAGCCTCCTCAAAATTTGAAAAAGTTGAAAACTAAACTATTCATTAGAATTTACATAAACACATTGCTACTATACTCTACCGAGATTTATTCATCAAGAGAAAATAGATTAGATTTTTCTGTCATTCCAGCACTCTCTTCTGTCATTCCAGTGCCTCCTTCCCCTGTCATCCCAGCACCCTCTTCTGTCATTCCAGTGCTTCCTTCCCCTGTCATCCCAGTGCCCAGACACTGGGATCTCATTTCTTAATTTCACAATATAAATCATTCCAAATTGCACCTATTTGCAAGTATATAAATATAATAATTTTGCATAAAAACTTAGATCCCAGTGTCACGCACTGGGATGACAAGAGGGGGTATTGGGATCTAGACTGCAAGTAATGCATTGGGTTTTGCGTTATAGAATGAAACACTTTTGGTGAATTTATAAAGAAAACTGGATCCCAGTGTCTGGGCACTGGGATGACAGAGGATAATGTAAACACTCTAATTGTAAATTTAAGTCGACTATAGTCAAAAACAAAAAAGGATGTTACTCGTTGAATAACATCCTTTGGAGAAAGTGAGAGGTTTTGTTTATCCTACTGTTTTCACCTGCGTAGATTCTGGCTTAACTTCATCTACTTTCGTAGAAGGCAGTTGTGATACTGCAAGATCTAGTTCTTTCATAGCCTCATCAAGCCTCTGTTCAATTCTTCTATCGAAAGACTTTGTCCTCTTGGTGTAGAAGGACCAGAACCGATTCCACTATCAGTAGAAGGGCTTCTAGGTACCTTTGGTGAAGCAACTGGAGTAAGCTTAGGAGTTAAGCTACTAGATGAACTGCTTCTACGGACTGTCGCAAACTCCTGAGAGCCTGAATCAGAGACAGTAGCAGTACTTACAGTTCCTATAGAATTTAGTGAATTGCTCCTTGGTGGCTTTGGTGGAGCAACGTAAAAAGTGCTTTCCCCTACTTGTCTAGACAACGTGCCTGGTTCAGAAAGAACTTGATATTTAACGTTAGTAGTTTCTTCTGGTGCTTTCTTACCCCCAAGCCATGATGGCATTTTTTCTCTAAATGAAGAAGGTGCTTTTACTTCTTTATGGTTTGCAGGATTTAACAATCCTGCTGTGCTACCATCAGTACTGTTAGAATTCAGTGAGCTCATTGAACTGCTTCTTAGCAAGCTGTTAGATTGTTCAGAGTTGTTTCTCCCCAGTAAAGAGAACGATGGTAATGAAAAAGATCTGCTAGGTCTAGCACTACCTTCTTCAAACATGTTATTACGCATTTTAAGTGATCCTTTGAGAATATGATCTTCTTTGCATTTCACAATAACTTCCTTAATTTCATCGTAATGTTCAGAGAAAATGCTGTCTCTAAAGTACTTGCTTTTGTCTAACATTCTTTTTGTGATTAAGTCATGCAAACTACTTGCATCTAAGTTATCAACAAACCTCTTCTGTTCTTTCCATCTATCTACCTCCTGATTTGGTAAGTAATCTCTAAAATCAAGGTAGGTCTCTCCTGCTATTTTTTCTGCTATTTTTGATGATATTCCAGAAAGTATGCTTTTTATTAACGTAGAATTATCTTCTCCGTTAGCAAAAATTGCCCTAAAATCCTCTTTTATTCCTTTAACTTTCTTCTTTTGTCGTGAATCAGGAATAAGCTCATTATCTATCCTGTCTGAGTAATTTTCATTACCAGCCGCACGATATAACTTATCCGCTGTTGCAGTCAATACATTACTCACCTTTTCCTTTGCTCTTTTATTTACAAGATGAGTGCCTCTCTTCAGTGAATCTACTGAATGTTCATAACCTTCTTTCACCTTATCTTTAACATGCACAGCACCATCTCTAATTTTTCCTGCAGCGTATGTTGACGCGTCCTTAACTTTCTCGGCAGTATATTTCGCCCCTTCAACTGTTTTTTCCACAGCAGATTTGAAGCCTCTTCCCATTTCTGCCCTGTATTTATATGCAGTTACACTAAGTGCCGCAAGTGCTGCAGTTGCAAGTATTCCACCTATTATACTGCCGACGATTATCGGGGCAGCTGCAATAGCAAAACCAGCTCCCACTGTTATAGCTGCTGCTAACGTACCTATAAATAAACCAAGGATTACTCTGTTTGTTACTTCTAATGACTTTATCCTTTTCTCTAATGATTGCATATGCTTCAATAAATCTTCTGAAGAAAGTGTAGTATTATTTTGTTGAAGTTGTTGTATTTCAACAACATTTGAATTTGTTTCACTATTAGATAACATTTTAAACCTCACTATTAATTAAATATATTATATTGTACACCCTCGATCCTTAAGTTAGTGTTAATTTGACTGCTAACGTTTATTTATTTGAGAATAATTTTGCTTGACATGTTTTTTGGTAGCATAGAAAATTAGGTTAAGAAGCTGCAGCATTTATGAGGTATAGAAAAAGGGCACTCATCTTTTTGGCTGTTATAACTTTAATAATAATAGCTTTACTATTTAGGTATAATTCCCATTTTCACGAAGACGTAGTGCACTTAAAGAGTGACAATAAAGAATTCAAAAAAAAGCCAGAAAATTCCATAGAGTCAACGATATTACATAGAGAAAAGGAAGTGTATGATCATGTTTTTCACTCTGACAATTAATTTGTAAATGAAATAGTAATTTATATTTGCATTTTCTTATTTAAATAAGTAATATTAGCGTATTAATTATAGAATCAATCATTATGTTTGATGAGAATAATCCTTGGAATTTGGGAAAGAAACCGGTAGGGAACAAAACTCCTAATAATGAAGATATTTTAAGTAAAGCTGTATCTGATGTAAGATTCTTTCTTAATGGATTAACCAGAAACAGGGGCAAAAAACCTTATTTTATCATTTTCATTATTTTGCTACTCTATGCTTGCACTGGCTTTTATATTGTCCATCCTAGTGAGGAAAGTATAGAACTTACCTTTGGTAAATATTCTAATACAGAAACACCTGGTTTGCGTTATCACTTCCCCTACCCTATTGGCAAGGTTTTTAAAGTGAACGTTAAGGAAGTAAATCGTGAAGAAATTGGGGTAAGTAGTTCTTATGGGCGAGATACAGATCGCGGTGAAGGTGTGATGCTAACTGGAGATGAAAATATAGTCAACGTTAACTTCGAGGTTCAGTGGCGCGTTAGAGATGCCAAAGATTATCTATTTAAAGTGCGAGATTATAAACCTGGTTTCAGTGTTAAAAATGCTGCTGAAAGTGCCATGAGAGAAATAATAGGTAAAAACACGATCTCTTTTGCACTTGGTCAAGGCAGACCAGAAATTTCTAGAGATACTAGAATTCTATTGCAGCAGATTCTTGATGGATACCAAATGGGCATAGAGATTTTATCTGTTCAAATGAAAAAAATTGATCCACCAGAAAAAGTAATCAGTTCGTTTAGAGATGTACAAAGTGCTCGTGCAGACAAAGAGCGTACTATAAACGAAGCATATGCTTATAATAACGATATTATACCTCGAGCAAAGGGTGAAGCGATAAAGATAAAATTAGATGCAGAGGCATATGAGAATGAAGTAATAAATGAAGCAAAAGGTAATGCAAATCGCTTTTTATCTCTTTATGAGGAATATAGACAGAATCCTTCTCTCGTTAAGAATCGTATTTATCTTGAAACTATGGAAAATATTTTCAGTAAGGTAGACAAAGTTGTTGTAACTGATGATCTGAAAGGTATGTTTTCTTATTTACCTCTTACAAATTTAGGGAAATAACCATGAGTAGTAATATTAAAATTGTTTTTGTTTCTGTATTTGTTGTTTTATTGATTGTTTTATTTAATTCAATATTTGTTGTGCAAGAAACAAAGCAAGCGATAGTTATACAACTCGGTAAAGTTGTAAGGGATGTTAGGGAAAGTGGCTTATATTTTAAGTTGCCATTCATAAATAGTGTAGAGTTTCTTGATAAAAGAGTTTTAGATTTAAGTCCTGATAAGATCCCAAGGGAAGTGATAACAGCGGATCAAAAACGTATTATAGTAGATGCATATGCAAAATATAAAATAACAAATCCTGTTATTTTTTACCAGGCTGTGAGGAATGAATCAGGGCTGGTTAGAAGATTATATCCGGTTATAGAAGCACACATAAGAGAAAATATAGGCAGATTTTCGTTGATCAGTTTGTTGAATGAAAAAAGATCAGAGGTTATGCAATTGATTCAGCGTGGAGTTTATTCTGAAGCTGAAAAATTTGGCATAGAAATAATAGACGTAAGAATTAAGAGAGCAGATTTACCAGAAGAAAATAGTTCTGCAATATTTCGCCGTATGCAAACTGAAAGGGAAAAAGAAGCAAAAGAAATTAGAGCAGAAGGAGAGCAAGCTGGGCAGGAAGTTAGATCAAAAGCTGATAAATTAAAAAGGGAAATTATCTCCAGTGCAGTAAAAGAATCATATGAAATAAGGGGCCGTGGTTATGCTGAAGCAACTAGAATTTATAATGAGGCATTTAAGGTTGATGAAGAGTTTTTTAACTTTTATCGCTCTATGAGCGCTTACAGTAAATCATTTGCCGAAAATAATACTAAATTTGTACTTTCACCAAACAATAACTTTTTAGATATTTTAAACAAAGGATGGAAATAATTTATGAAAAGTAAGGCATTTATTTTATCTATATTTGCATATTTTCTAATTGCGTTTTCTTCATACGCTAATATGTTTGATTGGAATGCAAAAAAGGTCGTTGATGCTAGCACTACTGCATGTAACTGTAATCAAGGACTTGCCGATTTAGTGGAAGAACTCATTCCTGCGGTTGTAAATATTTCAAGCGAACAAATAATCAAACAAGAAAGTAACAATAGAACTAAAATCCCTTTTATGCCAAGAAATAATTTCTTTGATGATTTTAGAGAATTTTTTGAGCATTTTGATCAGTTTTTTATGGATAGGGGCCCTAGTGTTAACAGAGAGGTGGTGTTGCTTGGTTCTGGGTTTATTATAGATAAAGGTGGAACTATAGTAACCAATTATCACGTTATTAAAAACGCCCAAGATATCACAGTTACTATGAACGATAATACTTATTTCAAAGCAGAAGTTTTAGGCTATGATGCAAGAACTGATCTTGCTGTGCTTAAGGTTCATTCTAATAAAGATCTTCCTTTTGTTGCATTTGGCAATTCTGATACAGCAAGGGTTGGCGATACAGTTATTGCAATAGGTAACCCATTTGGTTTGGGTGGTTCTGTAAGCACAGGAATTATATCTGCAAGGTCCAGGGACATTAGTATCGGCACTATGAATGAATTTATTCAAACCGACGCTGCAATTAATAGAGGCAACTCTGGAGGGCCATTATTTGATTTAAATGGAAAAGTTATAGGCATTAACACCGCTATCTATTCCCCATCTGAGTCTTGCGGTAACGTGGGTATAGGCTTTGCTATACCATCTAATTTAGCTATGTCAATTATTGACACATTAAAAAGTGGCAAAAAAATAAAACATGGTTGGCTTGGTGTGCAAGTTCAGCCTATAACGAAAGAATTTGCTGAGTCTTTGGGTTTAAAAGATACAAAAGGTGCACTGGTTGCAAGTATAGTAAAGGATAGCCCTGCAGAAAAAGGTGGTATTAAAGTAGGTGATATATTATTAGAATTCGATGGTAAAAAAATCGATAGGATGACACAACTGCCTCAAATGGTTTCAAGAACTGAACCTGAGAAAAAAGTGCAAGTTAAGTTACTTAGAAAAGGCAAAGAGGTCAATATTAAGGTTGTGATTGAAGAATCTGCAAATGATGGTCAAGGTAATAATCAAGAAGAAAATAAATCAACATCCGATTACATAACCGGTTTAACTGTTTCAAACCTGCCAAAAGAATCAAAAGAAAGTAATCCTACAAAAGGTGTGATAGTTACTAATGTAGATAGTAACAGTAACGCAACGCTGCGTGGTATCAAAAAAGGAGACATCATTATCCAATTAGATGGAACCGATATAGAAAATACTAATGATTTTCAAAAACAAGTTGATTCAGCAGTAAAGAAAAACGGTAAAGATTCAATAATGTTGCTCATTTACCGCAATGGAAATCAATTTTTTACTTCAATAAAGTTAAAGAAATAGCTGGCTTGCAGATTATTCTGTAAGGCAACATTTTGCGTTACTTCCTGTCACCCCAGTGCTCGACACTGGGATCTATCTTCTTTTTTTCTAGATTCCAGCTTCACGCGCTGGAATGACCCCGAAGGGTGAGTGTGGTTATGCAAGAAGTTCTCTGGTATCCGTTCAGCGGAGCGGTAAAATAAAAAGTAGACAAGGAGTGCTAAAAACATAATATCACAAGTAGTATGTGTGGTAAATATGTCTGATCTACTAGCTAGTCTTCTCAAGCTCTGCGAAAGCTTTAAAATAGAGATAGAGCAACTAAAAGCAGAGATAAAGAGGTTAGAGATAGAAAACGAAAATTGTTAGATCTGAGAATAAGGCGCTAAGAATCGAAAATGCTGAATTGAAAGAGAGACTAGGTCTGAATTCACAAAATTCATCGATAACGAGCTCAAAAGAGCTATACAAGCTAAAGAAGAAAAAGAAAAAAAGTGACAGGAAAATAGGGGCACAGATTGGGCATGAAGGAAAGTATCGCCCTAAAATGGAAGCAGATGAAGTGGTGAAAATAGAGTTCTTGCGAGTGCGGAGGAGAAATTGC
This sequence comes from Glossina austeni, assembly GCA_000688735.1. Taxonomy (NCBI): domain Eukaryota; kingdom Metazoa; phylum Arthropoda; class Insecta; order Diptera; family Glossinidae; genus Glossina; species Glossina austeni. The sequence continues at coordinate 1,098,123 of KK502453.1, forward strand.
GATATCGAAAGAGCCATACATTGATCAAAAAGTTGATTTGCCAGAAATCAAGCCTTATGTTAAGGAATACCAATGGACGCTGTTGCAAGTGTGGAAAAAGAAAAAGTAGCAGGCTACCAGAAGGTGTTACTGCGGATACATTTGGTCCAAAAGTTAAGTCAACAATCGCGGCGCTGAGCGGATTTTACAAGAACTCGAAAAGAGAAATAGCAAATATTATAAAAAATATTTTCAACCTGGACATCAGTGTTGGTAGCGTGTCAAATAGCGAGGCTAGAGTTGCAGAAAAATGCCAAGAAGCATATGAGCAGATTGAACAAGAGATAAGTAGGAGTAAAGTTCTACATATTGATGAAACGAGCCATTATAACAAAGGTAAACTCGCTTGGTGCTGGATGTTTGCCAGTAATACAGCAAGTTTTATAAAATTGACAGAGTCAAGAGGAATGAAGGTTTTACAAAATAGTAAGTTCTGCAATCGCAATAGCTTAGTAGTAACCGACAGGTACGCAGCATACAACTACTTTGCCGATAAGAACAGTGTTGGATCAAGAGATTTTGAAAGGTTAGCGGATAGTTGGAACATTGAAGTTAAAGTTCTTGGCTGTTACTTAAGAAACGTAGCCACTGAATTATTTGCACTAAAAAAAGCTTTATTAAAAAATGAGATAGATGTTTTTAGATTTACCAGACGTGCCAGAAAGTTGCAAAAACGTACAAGGTATTACTTGAAGCCGTTTACCTGAAGCAATTGGAGCTTCTCGAGTTGCAAAAAATATTTTGAAATCTGAAAGAATGATGTGGAATTTTTTGAATGATTCAGAAAACATTCCGCTGACAAACAACCATGCTGAACGGCAAATTCGGCATTATGTCGTTTACCGCAAAAATTCGTATTTTACACAATCAGAACGAGGAAACACATTCCTCGAACGGACAATTTCATTATACTTAACTTGGAAACAAAAGGGGCTTTCCAAAACCTCTTATCTATTGTCTCTTAAACCACTCTGCTGAACGGATACGTTTTTGTTGCTGGAAATGGTTGCATCGTTTAAATTTATTAATGTTATACACTACCAAATTAATAGTTGCTCATTTAAGAACCTCCTTCAACTTTACCCAACTCGACACATATACTTTTTGAAACATTGCTGCAAGTAGAAAAAAACAGGTTACCCACCTTAACTTCTTTAAATTTGCTCACATCTCTACTTGATGCATAAGGTTTCTATTACACTCCTTTCATCTACCGATTACCTCTACCTACCGCCTTTACCTTTGCTAAGGTCAGAAACACGACTAGCTTTAGGACCTTCTAAACTCGACTGTGGCAGGTCACCAAAATTACTGGAATCACTAACACCAAGCGATATAGGTGCTTCTACTAATCCATACCCTCCTCCTACTCTATGATATCCTAATTCTAGATAAGTACGTAGTAATGGATCAATTTGTTCTCTATTTTGAATGTATGCTTGCAATTGCACATCTTGAAATCCCGGATCATTCCTGAATAATTGTGAAATGCCCACTCTTATGTTCTGAAAGTAATTTCTATCTCTGTTTGGGTGGCCTCTTCCAAGAAAATCGCGTATTATATTTATGATATTCTGCACTTGCCCAACAGGATTTTCGTTTAGAACTCGATTAATATCACTAGCATTTTCTAATGCCCATAAACCACAATTCCAACCATCTGTTTGCTGACGAACAGAAACATCATTAATCCTGATATTATTTCCTAAGTTATTTTGAATGATATCGGTAATACCATCTGGAACAGCAGTAGCAGTTAAATCAGCATAGTATCCAACATAGTTCCTATTTTGACGTTCAATCACTAGTGTAACCCAATGAGTATTATTTAAAGTAATGATTAAAGTTAAACGCTGTTGTTCTTCATTTTCCCTAAATTGATTTAATACTCTAACAATGTGTTCGTTACCGTCATTCCTTGCCAAATTAGCTACTTCAAAAGTGTGATTACCTTCAGTACGAAGCTGATATCGCAATCTTCCAGCGTGAGCTATATCAATTTGTTGAAGCCAGTAATCATAATGTTCATTTCTCGTCGCAAATTCTAGTGTAAGTAGATCATTTACTTCTATCCCTTGATTTCTAAGAATATCTCTTATTTGTCTTCTTATCTCTTGTGCTGTAGGAATGGAATTATCACCTCCCCTTATTCTTGACCTTAGTATTTCTAGGAGTTGTTGTATACTACCTTCGAAGGTAATAATACTAACACATCGATTATCACCTAGATCAAACGGTAAAATCCGGTTCCGTCCGGGATTTTCTCGAATATAATTTATTAAATTTTCACGAGTCTGATCTGATAATAGACCCTCTGGTGGATTTTCATCAATAACACTTTCAGGTCCCACTAATACTCCTGATCTTAAGTCACGACCACCACGATCAAGTCTATGTACATACTCTTCTCTTCCTATTCCTTCTGGAATAGATATAAGACCTTCTACTCTCTCTGCACCTGCATTAAATATAAGAGGAAATAAAACCACCTCATTTCCAGAAGTAATAAGCAAATATCCTCTTTGCTTGTTCATAAGTTCTTTTATTCGATCTTTTGCGTTATTCTCCTTTTGTGCTACTTCTTCTGCATTATTAGCAAATCCTAATACATATCCAATTGGATGAGTATCTGCTGTAGGTTGCCTTAATAATAAAAGGTCTAATGTCTGTTTTGTAACTCTTGTGCGTACTTCTTCCACTCTTCCTTCTTCCATTCTTATACCAGAACTGTATGCCTGGCCTACTGTGTACCCAGTAAGCACTTTATCAGGATCGTCACTAGCATAAAATACACCATGTAACATAGACCTAAACTTGTCATTGCTATCTACATCTATTATTGCATCACCGTTCATATTCTCTGGCATTAATACTCTAGAAATAGCCATCAGTAATACTCTATGCTGATCTCTATTTTGCCAGCCATTATTCATAACTTGATTCAAAGCATTATGTACATTTTCAGCATTAGGCACTTGTATAAGATCACCAGCAAGAAAATTATTTGCATTTTGGTAATCGTGATATAAACCAAGGTCATTTGGTTGATCAATATCTAGCTCAAATTGGTCATTAAGTGTGCATGAAACTTCCCATACATGAACATTATTTCTATTAACATTAAGATTTTCTAAATTGATTGCTCCTTGTTGTTGCACATTGTAAGCTCTAACGTCAAGTATGACTATAGGCAAACCTTGAACATGAAAGACCATAGTTAAACATCTTCTTAAATCTGGATCATCATATCTGAATATGTGTTTTGTTGCCTGCAACCTACTTCTTTTTCCATTCCTTTGTATTGGTATATACCCATTATCAAAAGCACTACTCCCAAAAGCAAAACCAGTTATACAATCAAATATTCTATTATAATTCTCTGCATTTCTTGGTATTTCAGCAGGAAGATGTTGAAGCAAGAAATCTCTAATATTTTCTCTAATTCCTTCATTCTCCAAACACTCAAATAATCTTTGTACTAAAGGAAATCTATCCTGTTGAAGTTCTGCTGTATCAACCCTAAAAGGAATTCGATTTAAATCAAAATTTAATCCAACACAAACAGTATGCTCTGATGTGGTATGAATAGGTATAAATGAAGAAACATATAATCTTTTAGCGTGACCTCTGGCACAGTCTAATGCGGTACTGGAAAATGTTGCTCCTGTAGCAATATTAATAACAATAGGAACATTTCCTCTTTCTTCTTGATGACATACAAGAAAAGCAACATGTGAGTTTCTAGGAGATAAGTCAAGATCGATGCCTATTGTGTAGCGATGACTAAAATTTGCTAAGAAACCTAATAAAAACCCGTAACTCTCAAACTTTTGACTGCGATTTTCAATATTATTTTCTAGCGCTTGTCTGCAATTATCATAGATGTCAGTTATGTATGGCAAAACTTCCCTGTGCATTCTACGTTCTACATTTTGTCTTTGGTTATTTGCTAGTATTTCCATAAAGTTGTCAATCCTTTGTTGACCTTGTGCTACCTGTGCAAAATTGACTGATCTATCAAGTTGTCTGAGCTGATTTTGATTGAGTTGTCTTCCTTCTATTTCCTTAATTGTTAATCTGTGATTTCTAAAGAGTTGCCTCAAGAAATGAACCTCAGATGCTGAATATTTGGCAAATTTATCTCTACCCCTAAAATCCTTTTCACGAATCACCTCGAATACTGTTGCAATTGCCTCTCCCTGACTCTTGCCCTTTCCATGCATGCATACTTTGTATTGCTCAAAATTTAGGTCTTCTTCCCTTAAACCTTGATTTTGTCGTATAATTTCTTGTACTAGAAAATCTCTCTCCCTTTCACTAAATCTTAACCCATCACTATTAGGACGATCAGAAATACTGTAGCATCTGACAACTTGCTGTCCGTCACGATAAACAGCAACTTTTAGGTTTCCCGTATTTCGATTTTCACCATTACGTGGATTAACACCATGATTATCAAAACGAAAATAGACTCTCTCATTTGCATTTAAGATATTAGCATCATGTGCAGTAGCAAACATACTAAAAAAGAATACAGGAAGAAAACGACCTGCATTCACATAATGCAAGAAAGATGGACATTGATCTAAAAAAGATTCAAATCTTTGTCTGAATCCTTCAAGATCTCCATCCACTAAACTTCTGACAAACCCATCACCATTACTCATACAAAATACCCCTTATTTACTACGACCAGAAACACCAAGAGTTCATAAGTGGATTACTTATTACCACTAAGCGTAAAGATGCTTTTTTTCTTATAAGAAGAAACACCACTTACACTAGGAGTTCCAAGCTCAGACTGCGGACCATCATCAACTGGCAAAGTTGTTTTCTTACTACCATGAGCTTTAGATCGTGTCCGTAAATTATACCTAGGGCCATCACCTCCAGGAGGTAAAGTTGTTTTCTCTAACTCAGAAAACAATTCTTTCGCCAAATCATCGTAGTTTATACTTTCTTCCATTCCTTCCCTACCACATAATCTAAGATTTCTTGTTATTAATTTTTTAAAGAACTCAAACTTTTCAGGAAAGCAATCTTTAGCAAATAATATTACATCTAATATTTCTTTTTTTTCTACTTCTTTTTCCTCATCAGACTTATAAATGTCTTCTCGTTTCCAGTTAATTATTAACCCTGCAAGCATGTCCTGTATAGGAACTATACAATTAGAAATATTAACAGAAATCTTTCTGTATTCAATAAAGCGGTCACACTTCCAAATCTCCATAATAATAGACCTAGCTTGAACGCTTGACTCAGGATTTTTTAACATCACATTTGAAAGTGAGTAAAGAAGGAGGTCATACTCATCCTGTGAGAGTATTTCCTTTGAATGATCTCCACGTTCTGAAACGCCTTTATAACACCAGCACTGTACCAAATCATGAACCGTATCAAAAAAACATGACTCTATTAATTCAGCAAGAAGGGAATATACTCCCTTATCTTTCCGCAGCAATTTCTGTAAAAGAGTATCTTTATCGACTATCTTATTTATACAAAAATCTAAAATAGGAGCATCTTTCTCAACAGATTGAGGACGAGAAAGAGCAATAATAGCTTCTGTAAGTTTCTTTTCCTTATCTTCTTCTTTTAAATGATTATAAAAATACTCTACCCCTTCGCTCCATTCAAGTTTTACAGCACTGTCAAAACCTTCTGACGCGTTACTTGGTTGCTTTAATCCCCCAGATTCTCTATCGATCCAGAAACTTAATACAGGATCTTCCCTTTTCATACCGTTCAACAGTGAGTTTCTTATGTATATGTCAGTTACAGGATTACCATAACCATCAACTGCATTCGAGGAAAAACTACCTTTGTAAGATTCAAACTGCTCTTGAAAGAGATGGTGAATTTTATCTACTACGCAATACCTACAAGCTATATCATATTCTGAAAGTGGATTATCTATTTCACCTATTTTTTCTTCAGTAAACCTTTGACCTAAAGCAGCATTATTTAATCTTATACCTGACCAGCAGTCTTCATCTTGGAACACTTCATGCAAAAACCTCAGCTTATCATCTTTAAAGTATTTTATGTGCTCCATAAAGTTATCTTGAAGGACTCCCACCCATCTCTTGATAGCTGACTTCCTCCCGGCAGCAACTGTTGGATCTGGATGTTTAATAGCTTCCTGTAATTTTTTGGACATTGTAGCCCGAAGCTCTTTCTGTGTTGGCATTAACCCCTCCTATTAAGTATTTATATAAAAAGGCATTGTACAGATATTAGAATGGATTGCAATATCTAGAATAGAGGGTTTAATAAAAAAACATTATGGCTAAAACTTCTTTTCTTGAATTTTCTCAATATAATCAACAGAAAGGCCTGTTATTTCAGCAATAACATCAATAGAGACACCGGCCTTGAGTGAATTCTTTGCCACTGCTACTTTAGCCTGTTTTTCGCCCTCTTCCCTACCTTCCTGCTTACCTTCCGCTCTGCCTTTTTCATGACCGATTAGGATGCCTTCTTGTCTACCTTCTTGTCTACCTTTTTGAGTAGCATCATCAAGTTTTTGAGCGAGGACAGCCTGTTCATCAAGAATACGTTTTATTTCCTGTTCATAGGCAATAAATTCTTTTTCTGACCAGTTGAATCTATTTAGCTCTTCATAGGCCTTTTTAATTATTAGATCACTACCTATTATTTTTTCCAGCTCTTCTTCACTAGTCTCATCTGCATATTTAAAGAAGTAGATCCATTTCTCAACTACACTTGAAAGCTGATCCTCTTTGGTTTTTGAAAACTTTGGCAATTCAATAAATATGAAGTAAAAATCTTTTAGATCGTGCTCATTAGTGTCTTCGTCGCGAATAATATGCTTTGATTTATACTCAGACTTATCCGGAAACAGGATACAATCTGCTATAGCAATAAAGATAATTTCCTTAAGGTCTTGGTATTGATCACCTTTATCAGCTTGTCTTGAATAGGCTTTAGCTGCATAGTATTGGGCACGTTTTTCGAAGCCTTTGGTTTTAGCGACCTGCATCTCAATTATCCATTGTACTCCTGTGGAATCCCTACATAATACATCAACAATACTTTGCTTTTTAGAGGCAATATCAGGGTCTTGAATAGTACTTAAAAACTCTATATCCTGTATTGCATTTTTGCCAGCAAAACCCAGAATATCATTGAGAAAGTGAATGAGGATATCTTTATTCTTTTCAGTACCAAAGATACGGCGAAAGGCGATATCATTTTTTGGATCGAGGAACTTCGAGAGAGCCATAAAATTAACGAGAAAAACATTAATAATTATACACAATTGTGAAGGAATATTCAACGTTTTTATTTTGGAAATCCTATTTTTTTAAGCTTCAAGAAAAAAACGACTGTCGGAGATGGCTCTAGAATCGCACTCAAGGTTTTAGACGTCCTTTTGGTCATCTTTTTATAACTACCTCTATAAATGCTATTAAAAGCCCATTAAATGAATTACACGAATTTAGTAGCAAAAACACTGTGTAGGCTTCTAGAAAAATGCGAGCTCAAACCTACCATCGGAAAGACGGACCCACCACACCTTACATTATAAAGAACTCAAAACTTAATGTCAACATTTCAGTAACAAATTTATGCAGATGAAACCCATTTTAGCTTGTCACATCATAGGCATTTAATATACTAGTTTTCAGCAAAGGTAACAATATGCTAGTAAAATTTCTATCTCAAACTTCTAAGCAGATGAAGGAATATTGTGCATTACTAAGTATTGAGGAAAAACAGAGTCTTTATAGCGAAGTACTAAATGAAGTTAAAAATATACCTAAAGATACAAGAGAAGGCATAGACCAGCTAAAAAGGTTGAGTAAAGTGGCTGTTGCGATAGAAGAAACTATTGATAGTAAGTTACTAGAGAAGTTTTATGATGGTCATCCATTAAGAGAAGTTAATATTGCAATCTATGCTCCTGAAGAAGCTAAGAACTACTTATTTAGCTTAAGTGGTTCATCGGAACTGTATGATTTGAAAGAGGATAGAGGAAAAGCAGTTTACCATGCAATTAAATCAAATGATAGAGAGCTAGTAAAACATTTGTTAATGATTCTTGTGGCGGGTGATATAGAGATTGAGTTTTTTAAGGAATTAAAGATATTGCTGTCGGAAGTATATGAAGAATTAAATGAGCAATTGTCGCAGGATATGAAAAATTATCTAGAAAAAAATATAAGTTTAAAACGCTTTGTGTGTAGCAATGTTAACATATTAGTAGCAGAGCCTGTTGATGTACGAGCAATGATTAACTTATTTATAGCCCAATCTGGAGTAAATTATAAAATAGATGAGTTATTGCTGATTAAAATAGCAGAAGGCTTAGAAGAAGGCTTAGAAGAAGGCTTACAAATAAATCAGATGATAGAATTGCTAATGAGACAAGAAAGGTTTATGGAATTGGAGTATAAAGTAAGAAGGTTAAAATCAGAACTAGCAAGTGGAAAGAGCAAATATTCAGATGAGGTTATGAAATTTATTATAGAGGAACGAGAAAGAGAAATGAGAGAAATTGGGGACAAAAGCAACCAAATAATAAGCGAAAGGGAGGAATTATTATCAAGATTGGGCAACAACGCAAATAGAAGACATTAGTGGGCAGACAATCTGGTTCTTTAGACTACAAAGTAGGACAAGGAGTAAAACATTGGAGGTTAAAGCGAGGGTATACTCAAAAGGATTTAGCGGAGAAAATCGGTATAACACGTCAGGTAGTACTACAATATGAAAAAGGAACTCGTAGAATTTCGATTGAAAAACTATATGCCATAACAGAGGCATTATCAGTCAGTATTAGAGATCTCATTCCTATACAAAGAGTATCAAAAAGTTGTCTTGAAAACGAGGGAGAAGAAATATTAAATTTAGTAAGAAATTATAAAAAGATTAATGATCAAGAATTACGCAAGGTATTTTACTTATTAGCAAAATTTGCCCGAGTTGGTGAAGAAAGTAGCAAAAAAACGGAAAGAATAAAAATTGCAAAGGGTCTGGTTAAAGCAGGAATTTCTGTTGATGTTGTCTCAAAAACAATTGGCTTATTCGCTAATGAATGTACCAATGGTTCTATACACTACAAAGTAGGGAAAAAGATAAAAGAATGGAGGCTGGTGCGAGAGTACACTCAGAAGGATTTAGCGAAGAAAATTGGCATAACACGTCACAAAATGAGCAAATATGAGCAAGGAGAAACTGCTGTTCCACTTGAAAAATTATATGAAATAGCAGAGGCATTATTGATTAGTATTACAGATCTACTACCTGAATCAACGGAGAATGAGGTAGAAAATGAGCTACCAGGTTTAATTGAGGAATACAAAAAAATTGAGAATCAAGAATTACGCCACGCACTGATTAAATCTTTATTTGAAGGCATACGGATTTGCGAGGAAAAAGTGAGAAAAGCAGAGAGGATCAAAGTTGCCAAGGATCTAGTGAAAGAAGGAATTTCGATTGATATTATTTTGCAAACACTTGGTATATCTGCTAGCATGATTTGAAAGTTTTTTACATTAAGTTTATGTTTGTTCCTGTAAGAAAAGTTAGCGACTACGTTAATCTAGTTGGCTCTATAAGCTACGAGATAGGGCAAAAAATAGAAAGTTGCAGGTTAATGGAAGGGTATACTCAGGCAGAATTAGCAAGTAGAATCGGATTATCATACCAAGAAATAACAACTATGAACTGGGGTATAGCCCTACTCCAATTGAAGTATTATATACAATAGCAGAGGCATTATTAGTTAATGTTATAGATCTATTACCTGAACCAGTAGTAGTAAGGAAAGACAGTTATTGCGAAGATGAGGATGAAGAAATACTCTATCTAACAGGAATATATGGAAGAATTCAGGATCATCAAGAGCTGCGCAAAGTAATACGTCCATTGATTAGGTCTGTCTATCTTAGTGAAAAAATTAATCAAGAGGGAGCAAGAATAGAAATTGCAAAGAACCTACTTAAAGAAGGAGTGTCTGTTGAGATTATCTTCCAAACAACCGGCTTATCTATCTATGAATATGATAATGCAGAAGAAGAAATTTGCACTAATTCTATATACTACAAAATAGGGCAGAGAATAAAAGAATGGAGGTTGATAAGGAGAAATACTCAAAAAGATTTGGCGGATAAAGTTGGTTTAACACCTAAGGAAATACACGAATACGAAAGAGGATACACTGCCGTTTCATTTGACAAATTGTATGAAATAGCAGAGGTGTTATCAGTTAACATTAAAGTTCTGCTGCCTAAAACAAGAAAAAATGAGGATGGTAAGGAAGAAAATAGACTATTGGGTTTTCTAAGTAAGTATAGAAAAACTGAAGATCAAAAATCAGTAGCTATATTAGATGGGTTAGTAAAATCTTTATCTGAAAGTATGGAAATTGACAAAGAAAAAGTTAAAAAAGCAGAAAAAATCAAGGTTGCAAAGGATCTAGTTAAGGCAGGTATTGATATTATATTGCGAACATCTGGTTTATCACCTGAAGAAATTGTACAACTCAGATGAATAGAGTTGAGATTACGTTTTTTCTTTCAGAATTAATTTGTAAAATTCCTCCTCAGTTAAAATTTTAACATCTAGTTCTAAAGCTTTGTGATACTTTGACCCAGGTTTTTCGCCGACAACCAAGAAGGCCGTTTTAGGCGATACACTTGAACTCACAATTCCGCCTAAAGATTCTGCTTCTGCTTGTGCTGTCTTCCTATCCATTTTTAATAGGGTTCCAGTAAAAACCACTATTTTTCCGCTAAGAGGGGAATTACTAACATTAGCACTTACAGGCTCAATCTTTAGTTGAGAAGCAAGGTCGTTTACCATTTTGATGTTGTCTTCCTCGCAAAAGAAATCTCTTAAAGACCCTGCCTTCTTTTCGCCAACACCACTAATTTCAGCTAACTCAAAGAAAGCTTTGCCATCGCTCACCACTCTTACGGTTAGCGATATCGTGATATCATCGTTAGCAGAATCTTTGGCAACAGGATTGAAGGAAATCTTACTTGTTCTAGATACACTAGACGATAATTGAGCCATCCAATTTTCATAAGATTTATAATGCTTTGCTAGTAATTTTGCTACATGTGGTCCGACGTATCGAATCCCTAGAGAAGATATAAATCTGTCAAGGGTTATGGTTTTTCTACTATTGATAGAATTCAATAAGTTAGATATTAATTTTTCACCCCACCCTTCTTGTTCACTTAAGTTGAAATTTTTTAGTTTTTCTTCCAGAGTAAAAATATCAGGGATCTGTTTTACTAAACCAAGACTATAGAGAGATTCCAGTTGTTTGTCACCAAAGCCAGTAATGTCAAAAGCATCATTGGAAACAAAATATTTTAACCTTTCTATGATTTGAGCTTTACAGGTAACCCTTGAACATCTTATTGCTGCTTCTTCTGGAACTTTGTATACTGAACTGCCACACTCTGGACAAATCTTAGGAAATTTAAATTTAGGTGTGTTTTCAGGGCGAGAACTTTTATCAACTTCTACAATCTTTGGAATGACGTCTCCTGCCCGCTCTACTACCACGATGTCGCCCTTGCGTATATCTTTGCGCTTGATTTCATCTTGATTATACAGGTTTGCTCTAGTAACGACCACACCACCTATGTTTATTGGCACTAATTCAGCGATTGGAGTGAGTACACCAGTTTTGCCCACTTGTACTGATATCTTCTTTATCTTGGTTTTTCCACGCGCTGCAGGGAATTTGTGTGCTATAGCCCCGCGTGGTGCTTTATTAGTATTTCCTAATCTATCATGTAATTTCAAATCATTAACCTTGTAGACTATGCCATCGATATCATAGCCTAAATTATGACGATTGCTATAGATTCGATCATAGAACTCCAACATTTCGCCTACATTGTTTGCTAAAAATTTATATTCATTAACACAAAAGCCAAGTTCTTTCAGTCTATTTAATACTTCAAATTGAGTCTTTTCTGTACAGCCAATCAAAGAATAAGCAAAATATTTCAATGGCCTACTGGCGGTAACTTCTGGGTCCAATTGTCTTAGTGAACCTGACGCTGTGTTGCGTGGATTTGAGAAATTCTTATTTAATTTTAAAAAATCATCATTTCTTAGATATACCTCGCCCCTAACTTCCAATCTGCCCTTTACATCAGGTAAAACTTTAGGTAATCCTTCTATAGTTGCGGCATTTTCTGTAACATCTTCACCATAGTGACCATCACCGCGCGTTGCAGCTTTAACGAGTAAGCCATTTTCATAAATTGCAGTGAAACTTAAGCCATCTATTTTCAGCTCGCACATTATCTCCAGCTCATCTGTATTTAGGAGTTCTCTGGACTTAGCAATAAATTCTTCAATGTCTTCTTGGCTGTAAACTTTGTTCAACGAGAGCATTGGTACCCACCTCTAAAAATCTTCTATCAGGCGCAGTACCAACAGTTTGAATACCTGCTTTTTTCGCCAGCTCATCATATTCTGCATCGGTTATTTCTGATATATTTTCCCGATAGTACAACTCATTGTGGCGTTTTATTTCTTCTTGTAATGCATTTTTACTCATAATAATTTACCTCAACCACTGTTTCAGTATACAGCGTCAGTTGTAAATAAATTATTAACCGTTACGTATGTTTTGCATGTGTTTTATAAGCAAGATTCTCACTTTGCTTCTACCTTCATATTCAATATATAATATTTAAATAGAAATAGGAAAGTATTTAACTAGTCTGATTCCGTACATTATGAAGTAGTAAAACTTTAATAAAACTCAATAATACTGTATTATATTTGTTCTGCAATTGTGCAAAAAATGACCACTACCGAAAAGAAAGTTGCTGCTGGCTCTCTAAATGACCAAATAATTCAAGAGATAAAAAATATGAGGTTATTAAAAGGATACTCTCAAGCGTATGTAGCAAAAGAAATCGGTGTCTCAAAGAGACAGATGGGAAGATATGAAGAAGGGAGAGATGGCCTTTCGCCTAAAAAATTTGAGGATATCTTAAAAGTATTATCAATTGATGTTGAGGCTATATTTTCTAAATTAATAAAAGAAATTTGTATTAACAGCAAAGATGAGAAAGCATTAAGTATAGTGCAAAACTTTAAAAAATTTAAGGACCAAGAATTTCGCAATGCATTATGTGTACTAGTCAAGATTTTATCAGAAGGTACTCAAATCAACAAGAGTATAACTGGTACAAAGCCTTTGAGCGACAAAATAAGACAAAAGTTAAAAGATTGGAGATTTGTACGAGTGTATACTCAAACAGATTTAGGGGACAAAGCAGGGTTATCACCTCAGCAAATACACAGATATGAGCAAGGGATAAATGACATATCATTTAACAAGGTACCGGAAATGGAAAAAGCATTATCATTGAGTGGTGGAGCACTGCTGCCAAGATCAAAAGACGAAATTTATTATGAAGATGAAGACAGTGAAGGAGAAAAAAAAGTATTAAGTTTTATGAGAGGGTATCAAAATATAAGGAACGAAAGACTACAGAATACCATTTGTTCGTTTTTATCTGAGATTGCAAAAATTTGTGAAGAAGAACAGACACTTTGAGAGACTATAGCAGCGCTAGCATATGCGTCAAACGGTTCCCCTTCCTTTATATTTGCCTTGAGTTGAAGATTGCGCCTTTACAAATAGTTCCCAATATCCTTTTTCACTGCCTTCTTCCGTTATCAATTGCGCCAAACGCTGCATCAATCCATCATTTAGTATAACCATTTGTGTCCATTTGCCCACTGGCTTTGCAATATCGACTACTTTTAGATTTTCTTTATAAATTTGGACGTCATCATCAAGGTTGTGTTCTTCACTCTCTTCTAGTGACACCTTTCTGACAGGACTTTTATGCGCTCTTCTACTAAAAAAGGAAAATAGTTTAATAGCAATTTATGCCACATATAGAAATCTGCTCGTAAGACATTGTTGCACTCCACTATTTTAAGGTTATTCCGTAAAGCAGAAATAATTCTATAATTTCTTCATTTTCATCTGCTACAGCGTTTTCCAGTACCTTCTTCAGGGTTATAAAAACATTTCAGATAAACGTTTGCCTTATGACGTAGTAATAACTCAACAATTTCTTTATTGCCATTCATAACAGCCAGATGCAGTGGTGTACAACCACTTTTCCCAATTGCGTTAACATCTGCCCAGCTTTGCAATAAAAGCTCTACATACTCTTTCTTATTTAATGAAACTGCAAGGTGCAAAGGAGTACTTTCTTCTGCATTCTTAGTTTCGAGAAAGGCGCCTCCCTTCATCAGTAACCCCAACATTACCCCATCAGCACATTTTACAGCTATATGAAGAGGTGACTCACCTAGACCATTTAGGCGATTAATATCGGCACCATATCGTAATAGCCTTTGCATAGCATACAACTGCTTATACTTTATTGAAAAATGTAAAGGAGTATTACCGTAAATATTATAGACGTTAATATTTTCAGTCCTTGCTGCAACAGTTTGTACTATTTCGATAAAGCCAAATATGGAAGCAACGTGTAGTACTGTATTGCCTTCTCTATCTGCAGCATCAACGTTAGCACCATGTTTGACAAGGAATCGAATGATATTATAAAAGTTCTTTTCTGCAGCAAAATGTAAAAAATGAACACCCAATCTACTATTTATGATCCATTTGAAGACTGCACTAACTAATAAAGAAAAAATACTAGGATGTCTGAAGTGATAAATTCTCTTTGCAGTCTTTTTTAACATCTTTTCTATTGTCATAACAACCCCACAAAAAATGTGTTTGTATATAAGTATGCAGCGATAAATGTTTTGAAATTATTAACCGTTGCATACGTTTTACATGCATTTTACAAACGAAATTTTCGCCTTGCTACTACTTTTTATTTAATAGATAATATTTAAATAGAAATAGAAAAGCATTTAAGGTAATATATGAATATAGAAATCTATTCTTTGGAAACTTGCTTAGAATTTTCTTTACTTACTGGTTTTATAGACACATCTTGAATTTCTTCCTCCGGCTTTCCTGCTTCAGCTATAGCTTCTTCTTGAATTGCTACTTCTTTAGATTCTGCTGCTAATTTACGTTAATTTCTTTAGTGTTTTGACTGTAATACTGAAATTCCTATAGTCTTTACTCAAGATTAAAATCTCATTTGATTTTTTAGAGTTACCCATTCCATACGTCCACTTGGGTGTAATGATACGATACCCTGTATATATATCCCGTATTTCCTCACAATCATTATACGATAACATCACGAGTCGCTAAAAGTTTCTTCATGGTCAACCTCTTTTTCCATATAGTTTTTGGTCAATCAAGTAAGGAGGATCACAGTATATTTACGTGTTTAGAAATGCTTTTTTTGAAGTCGGCTAAATCTACAGTAAGATTTTTAATTGAAAACTTTGCTAATCTTTCTATTGAACTTGGTGTAAAACGTGGGTGGCCTGGGGACATACCGCCCGATAATGTTGTACCGCTGAAAGATGAGCGATTTAATGCAAAAAATGCTGCAGCGATTTCAATTCTATCTTGCAAGGTGAAAAATGTTTTTTGTAGGCTATAGAACATGGCAGATGTCATATTCTGGTATTTCCGCACTACCTCTGCAAGGATCTTTTAAAAGCACCTGCCAAAAGCTTACTAATGGTTCAAAGGCGTCATAACCATAAACTTTTGTTCCTCTGCTGGCTAACGCTAACTCCTCCACCTATAAAGGGAGAGCAAAGCGTAGTTTTGGAATATATTTATTAATAATTTGAGAAACGGCGCCCCCAGGGTAACGAAGAGGAGACTTTACAAGCAAAATTTGTTTCCTTTTCTTTATTTGCTACACTGAAAATATGTCTGAATTAGAAGTTGCCAATCTATTCTCTGGAATTTTGTTTAGAATTTTCCGCTACTTGCTGAATCGATACATCTTGAATTTCTTCTTCAGGCTTAGCTACTTCTTTAGATTCTGCTGCTAATTTGCGTTGTTTGATAAGTTTCTTTAGTGTTTTAACTGCGATGAAGTTAATACTGAAAACACATGCCGAAGTTATGGCTAATGCTGAAAGAGGAGCTAAATTGAACATCGGCAAAATTGCCACAATCGTGCCAGATGTCAGTAAAAATGCTAACTTCTTGCTCCCGATTATTTTATTCTTCTTAACCTTTATTGGGTTTAATTTTTTTATTTTCCCTTTTAGCTTTTTGAAGCCTTTTTTGAACACGTTGCCTCTTTTCAGCTCTTTTTCTACGGGTTTTGCTTTCTTTGTTTTTAAGCTTTTTATTTTTTCTTTTATTCCTTTTTTATCTTTTTTTGCTTTAGAGGTTTTCTCCATCATCTTTAGAGGTTGCTCATGTAGCGGTTTTGGCTTATCGTTTGAAATTTTAACTTCTTGATTTTTAGTTACGGCTTTATGTTTTTTGGACGAAATTATATTCTTTAAGCCCTTCTTTGCTTTTTTATATAAGTTCTTTATCTTGCTTGGCATTTCAAAAATCTATCTATTACTTCCTGGTTGTCCTCTATCATCGCATTTGCTTCTTGCTGAAGACATTTAATATTTTTAGGTGTTACATTATCCATCTCAGCCGACGCTATTGTCAGTTGTGATTGTATTCTTATATATCTGTCGTCCATTACATTACCTAGTTGGTAATTCACCACATCAAGGCTCGACGCAAACATCACATTTAACAGAGGCTTTATCCATCCTATTTTTCCCAGTTTTCCATACTTTATGGGGTTAGATAGTCGACCAGTGCCAATTGACACCAGCACTATTTCTTCATTAGGGAAAAGTTTTTTGCTATTTGCATACGCACAAGCCGCTGGGTTATTGGCAAACACTCCTCCATCCACTAACACTCTTTTCTCTTGCTTAACTTCTAAGTACTTAGGTGCAAAGTATGTTGGTGCTGCTGTTGTGGCTCTGAGTGCATCTTTCAACTTGATAAAATTCCTGTCCTCTTTCCAGCTTTTGAAAAAAAATGGACAGTTATTGTGAATATCATAACTTGTAATCAGTACCTTACTTAAAGTGTTTTTTAGAATATCTTCACCAAAATATTTTTCCAATATCGATTCGATGTTTTTGTGTGGGTATTGTGCGCAGTTAAACCAAGATAATATTGATCGCCTAAAAAACGAAGACTTGAAAATATATGCTCCGTACTCTTGGTAAAGCTCAACTAAATCATTTGCAGAGTATTGAGGTTCATCTTTCTTGCATAACCCAGCCACAACAATCCCACCTGTTGAAGTACCAGCCATAAGATCGAAGATTTCAGCTATCGATTTTCTTGCTCTCTTTTCTATTTCTGCTAGTATTATGGCTGGTATTATTCCTCTTATGCCTCCGACGTCAACGGACAAGATATATCTAGTCATTGTGAAATTTAGTCGTTATTTGTGTTTGTGAATAGCTTCAAGTTCATTGACTTCTTCAGTGAGGTTTTTCACTCTCTCTTCAAGTCGATAAACTATTTCTGTTAGTCCTTGGTTTTGTTCTACAAATTTATCATGCATATGAACCCGTAAATCTAGCTTGGCAAGCCACCATATCGCTGCCACAGTCTGTATTACCATCGTTAATATTACTGCAATTGGGATCTTTTGATTTTGCATAATGTAATGATTTATTGTGGATAATTGTTGAAACTGTATGTTGTACGCGTGCGGTTTATTGCTCTGGCTTGTACTGCTTTTCTGCTTCATCAAGTAAGTCTACGATTTCTCTATAAGACTTCTTATTTCCACTATAAGATGACCTCTTCATTGCTATAGTTTTTGCAGTTCTTCTTTTCCGGCCTTCAACATGAGGGTTAGCTCCTCTTTCTAGTAAAAGTTTCACAACCTCTAATTGGCCACTGTCAGCAGCACTAAGTAGCGCTAAACTAGTATTTATATCTACTCCTTCATCGAGCAGAAATTTGACAACTTCTAAGCATCCTTTCTCTGCGGCATCATATAATGCTCTTTCACTAACTCTTGAATCACCTCTACTCTTTTTTATTAATAATTTCAGAGTGTCTAAGTCACAGTTCTTAGCTGACACTTCCAACATTTTCTGATGATCTTCAGCAGCCTTAGATTTTTGATAGTAATACGTAATAACAATAAATACTATTGCTACTATACACCACAAAAACTTGTTTCTTGCTCATGTTCAGCATTAAATCAGCAATTTACTTATTTTCTCTTAATACTTACTCAAAGACGCTGATAATGTAGTAAGATAACCTGAACTATTTAAAGTATGTTCTGCTTTATCAACCACCCATTCACCATCTATGTCTTGATTGAATCCTACAAGATTAAGTTTTGCTTCTGCAAATAGCTCTGGATTACCTGGTATTGTCATCTCTAAAGTCTCATTATTACGCTGCAGTTGATTAAATCTGGCTTTTGCTGCACTAATTGCTGATTCTGCATTTGGATAAATTGTCTGTATGGCGTAACTTGGTTCACCGCTGCCTACTGTTTCTGATATTTGCTCTCCCTTTTCATAACTATACCACTTTGCTATCACTGAGTTATATTTATTACGTACAGTAAAATGTACTTTCCAATTGATTGTGTCTTCAGGTCTGATAGTCGTTGTTCCTAAAACCTTTCCTGTTGCTGATTTTGCTGCACCTTTTGGAATAAATAATATATATCCTCCTGCTAATTTTGCCATGGCTTCTCGCTCTATAGCTATCCTAGTTAATAAATTTATATCACTTTCCTCAGTCTGATCAATGTGTGGTATCAATATATCTTTAAATTCTTCAGCAACTTTATGCCCATATCCATGTTTATTTGCTATTTCTTTTACTAGATCACCCAGTGTAATCTGGTGCCACTCCCTAGATACTTTTTCCTTTAATGATATCATCAAATTTGTTGCATGAGTTTTGATCGTTAAGGTTTTTGGTGGACTTTGTACTGTAACTTCATTGACTGTATATACACCTATGGGTAGTACTCCTGTTTCTCTATATCCCAAAGCAATCTTTAGCTCTTTTGGAACTTTTATGTTATCATCCCTGTAATCAACACATATTTCAACTACATCTTCTATAGTCCCTGATTCATCAGTAATATGCATTGACACTAAGCGGTCTTTTGTTAATTCATACCCTTCAATGACAAAGTCTGGCTGCATTTTATTCCCAAACCTTTAAAGTTGACTTTTGTAGAGGCTTTTCTATTACAGGCAATGTAATTTTCAGTCCTGCCGGTAAAAAGCTTCCATATTCCGCAAGTCCAGGATTTTTTTCCAAGACCACTTCTACTGCTCCTGAAGTAAATCCATAGTGTTCCCAGCAAATATAGTCCAACATGTCCTTCTCTTTTGTCGAGTAATATATAGTCATGAATAGCGCCTCAAACTTAAATTAAATTCAACTTTCTTTGGTAACCCACAAGGGAAAAATGACGTTAGCTTTTCTTCAAAACGAGTAATTACAAATTGTCCCCAAATATTTCCCATGCCATCAACTAAAGTGCGGGGTATTTGGTTTGCCTCTGCTTCTTTCATATCCTTTAATTCACTTAAATTATTGAGATAAATAACCCCTTCTGTATCTATATTTTCTGCCCCTTGACCAATATTCTGTAGCAATGGTTTACCAATACATTCGACCACACTCCAACGCTTCTCCTTGCTGTACTTTAAGCTTGTTGGGGAAATTTTATATGGACCAAATGATAACATTAGTATATGTAATCTACCGTATCAAACATAACATCTCTTGATTTTTCTTCTTATCCTTTTTATTACTTCATTTGCAAGGCTACGGACATCTTGATTTGGTTCCGCTTTAATACTTATATGATAATTATTAGTGATGTGTTGAGTTTTATTTAAGATCTTCTGTTCCTTATTCTCAAATTTACTCTTTGCAAAATCTGCTAGATTATCACTTTCTGTGGACTTTTTCTCCCCAATAAGATTCTTTCTTCTCTCAGAGATTTCTTTCATTATACTGTTACTTAGCAAAGGATTTCCATTGCTGAGAATGCTGCTATTTATGGGAGTATGGACTGCTTTTATTTTAGTAACAACACTTTCTCTTTTTTCAAACTCTTTAAGTGGACTATTTTCAGCAAATTTTCCAAATATACTACCAACAGTATTTCCCATCCATGAGAACATCTCTCCGATGGGTTTTATTATCGATTTTATATATTCCCAAATACTAGAAAAAAAGCTCTTTACCTTTTGCCAATTAGTTATAATAAGTGTTGCCCCAGTGACTAGTCCAGCAATTAAAAGTCCTATAGGGTTGCTGATTACAGCTAGCGTTATTGCCCTGAGTCCTGTTACTATTACCGGTATAACTGATGAGAGTAGAGGAAAGGCTTTTATTGCTAAGCTCAGAGTTGCAGCTTTTAAAACACTCAGTCCAGTAATTACCGCTGGAATAGCATATGTTACTAGTGATATTAGTGCAGGCTTCAGTATCCCATGCAAAACAATTGAGAAAGCGAGCATTCCACCTCTAATTAAATTCCATGCATAACCACCACTGACTACTAGAACTTTTAGGCCTATTAGTGCTGTTATGACACTCATTATTCCTGTAGTAATAACTGGAAACTTTTCTGCGAACCGAGCTATGGGGTTAGTTATCTCTCTTAAAGACTACTTATCCACTTTAAAGGAGGTAGCATGACTGAGCCCAAGTTCATTCCTACTTCTGCTATCGCATTTCTCAGTAGTCGTAAATTATTTGCTGTAGTTGCTGCACGATTATCAAATTCTTTCTGCATGGATTTTTCAAATTTTTTTTCCTCAGCTAAATTATTTATGGCATCTTTGTAATTCTTTAGGCTTCCAACTAGTAAAGCAATATCATCTTGATATTCTTGACCAAAGAGATTGAGAAGGATTTGCGAACGTTCCTGGTTATCTACCTTCTCCAGAGTTTCAAAAAAATAAAGTAGTGCGTCTTGGCCATTCTTGCTAATCATTTGTGTCATTTCTCCTGCAGTTATTCCCATGTCTTCGAATGCTGCCTTGAACTCTTTACTCTGTCCCTCAGCGGTCTGAAGTTTGCTAAGTAAAGCGTTTATTGCAGTAGCAGCTTTTGCTGGTTGTTTGCCTAAGCTAATGAAGGCATTTACTAAGCTACTTGTTTCCTTGACATTAAGACCAAACTGTTTTGCAGTACCACCCACTATAGCAAGTGCTTTGACCATATCTCCTGCTTTAGCAGCACTGTTATCTGAAAGGTGATTTATAATATTACCTACTCTTTCCATCTCGCTTACTTTAATTCCATAAACATTGGCAAGTTTAGCTATAGAATCACCCGCTTCTTCTGCAGACATATCAAATGCTGTAGACATCTTAGCCACTGTTGTTATAAACTTAATCAGATCTTCTTGGGGAACACCAAGTTGGCCACCACTTGCAGCTATTTGTGCTAACTCTGTAGCCGATAGTGGTATTGTACGTGATAATTCCTTTAATTTCTGACCAAATTCTGCGGCTTTTTTATCATGAATTGCATCATCCTCATCAAATTGCACGACTTTCTTAACATCAGCCATAGCACTTTCAAAGTCAATGGCAACTTTAATTGGTGCTGCAAGTGTCAATGCAAGTCCAGCCGTTTCCAACATTTGTGATTTAAAGTACGCTTTTCTTCCTAAAAACATGTCCCGTTTTTTGATGGCAGAGTTTAACTTACTATATTGACTTCTCAACTTTTCTGCAGAAGCACCAAGTTTATGCTGATCCCTTATCAAGGACTGAATATTTTTTCCGCTTTTCCTTACTTCTTCGCTAAATGCATGTAGAGCACCTCTTTTTTGTAAATAAGCTAATCTTCCTTCTTTTGCTTCTTTTTTAGCTTTATCAAAATCAGCCTCAAAAGTTTTGTCTTTCTTATGTTGTGAATAAGCTTTTTTTGCCTCTGCTGCTAATTTCTTAGCTTCATTAAGCTTAGCCTTTGAGGTTTCGTCTTTCTTCTGTAAGTACGCTTCTTTTGCCTTTGCCACTGACGCATTAGCTTCATCAAAAGCAGCCTTTAAAGTTTTTCCCTTTTGAGCCAAGGACGTTACTTGCTTTTCTAATTTGTTCCAGGAAACCTTGGAAGTTAAAGCTCCATGCTTTAATTCCTTAAATTTAGATACCGATTTCATCGATGTATCAAGTTGCCTTATTGTGCTGCCAAGACGGGAAAGTTGAGCGCTACTACCTGTCATTGCACTACTAAAACTACCGTCTAGTACGGCACCTATTTTTACTGATAACGTTGACATTTAGACTCCTCTGCTGCTTTTGCCCATAAAATAAATTCACTCATTTCCATATCAAGTACCTGCTCAATTCCGCCACCTACAACGGAACAGAGCATTAGTACATTTAGCCTTAAGTCCTTTGTGTAACAGGTGGAAAAAAATCTTTCAACGCTTCCTGTATTTTCATGTAGTCTGCAAAATATAATTCCCAAATTGTTTCTTTTGTTACAGATGCAAGGTTTGCTATTAATCCAACTTCTTTTTCAAAATCACTACCACCAGTACGTTCCATCGCCAGGCAGTCCCTTACTTTGACTGGTCTAAAAGTTAATTCAGAAACCGGAGTTCCTTCTACTGTTATTGGATTATCAAGTTTTACTGTTGTCATGTTTCCCCCTAAAAGTTAATTAAATAAAAGTCTTCGTGGCTTTTACATAACTAATTTTTTTCCGGAATCGTAGTAGCTTTGTGTTTTTTTGAAGTCCCTTTTTCTAAGTTTTTTCAATAAAAAATATATTTAAAGTTTTGATCGTAGATTCTGTCTGCTTGTAAACGTTATCTCTATGTCCTATTGTGATGATAAGTACTTTGCGTTTTGAAGTATTCACATGATAGATAAGACGATATTTATCGAAACTTAACCTTCTAAACCCTAGTAATTTACCACGTAACGGTTTACCAGCTTTGTTGGGGTTAATCTTAAGCTCCTTTTCTATAGCTTCTTCAATGTTAGATTTTATTTCTTCCGGTAAAGCTGGAAAGTCTTTAATGTACCTCTTTGAAAGCTCAATTTTGTAGATACTCTACCCCCGTTTGAAGTCCTCATAATCGATTGTTTCTGCACCTGGAGCAGTACATTCCTTAACAATGTCAGCAACTGCAATCTCATCTATCTCACACTCGATTCCTTCTACAACTAACCTTTTTGCTAGTTCTTGAACGGATTCTTTGGTGATTTCAGCTAACTTAATAAGATTATGTGAAATTTTTGGATCAAAAGTTATACTAATTCTTGAATCTGCCATATGTTTTACCAAAATATACCACGATAATTATACAACATTTCTCTGAATTTTTCAATAAAAAAATATGTAAACTACATCAAATCCCTAAAACTGCTTGTAACAAAGCCATTTGATCAACACCATTAATCTTGCGAATCGTGTTCACAGCATCGATTTCTATTAACTCATTGCCACCTATAGTAAGTTTGTAATAATGCGCAGCTACGGTACATTTTAGCGTTGCTTTCTCAGCCGGTTTCCAACTGCCAAAATCAAATTCTCTGAATATTCCCCTAAGGTTGATAATTACTCCTTCAATATCATTACTTCCACTTCCTTGCATACCACCCCTGAGTGTCAAAGCTACTGAATTTCCATTTATTAAACCAAAAAGCCTAAATAGCTCTGAATCATATTCGGCAAAAGTAAACTCAGCTTCCAGCTTTTCCATACCCATGTCAATGCTTATTGGAATATCCATGCCACCTGCACGATATTCTTCTGTTTTTATGGTAAGTTTTGGCAAGGTTACTTCATCTATTTTTCCTGCGTAACCCCTACCATCAACGAATACATTAAAATTCTTTAAAATCTTCGGTAACATCTTTTCCCCTCTTTCTCCCCTTTTTACGATATTGCGCCACTCACAAGGTGTGACCTGAAAGTAATCTGTTCTGCTGGATATGGTGGTGTAAACTCAAAGTCAAAATACACTTTCCCGCTTGCAATATTTGCCGGTGTATTGAGTTCTGGAGTTGCATAACATTTTCCACTGATAATCGCTCCTTGTGCTTTTAAACTTGCTAGGTAGGAATTAACACTCTCTATCACTTCATCTATATAAGTTTTGGTAATATTGCGATCAACTGCCCATAGATGAGCTCGCAGTAGACTATCATTGATTAGATCTGCAGTACGCCTAACTGGCAGAAAAGCCCATTTTGGATCGTTTGAACATGTCCTGTTTCCCCATAGTCTGTAGCCATTTTGGTGAATTATCGTTGTTACTTCATTTTCATTTAAGTAATTTGCTCTACAACTTATATTACCGAGGGTAAAATCAATAGCTCTGCTTGTCCCAACAATACCGTTTATCTCTTTATTTGAAGGTGATTGCCAAAAGCCTTGTTCACTATCTACTTTTGCTATTAAACCGGCTACAAATGGGCTAGACGGCAAAGTTTCTTCTTTCCCTTCAGTAAACACCTTAACCCACGGATCAACTACGTAAACTCTTGAGCTACCTACACTTTTTCTCCACTTTATTGCTTCTTCATCATTGGTATTTGGCCCATCTGCTACTATTATTGCTCTTAATTTTTTTGCTATAGGAATTAAAGCGCTAACCACTGGGTTTCCAGCATTTTCAGGTAATTGATGAGTAAACTGAGGTGCAATTAGTATTCTTGGCGCAACATGAACTATACTTTCACTGCTGAGGAATGCTTGTATGCCCAGATATTCCCCAGTTTCTTCATCAACTCCTCCAATTACATTGCTAAGCGTCTCTTCTTCTTTTAATTTCTCATCACTATCTTCACCTTCCTCAACTCGAATAACTACTACTGTTGCACCAACCTGGGAAAATATTCCATTTACTGCAGAAGGCAAAGTTCCTCTTTTTCCCAGTTTTGCCGCTTCTTTTAAGCTTCCTGCTATTAATACTGGACTACTCAGTGGAAATTTTTGCTCGTCAGCATCAGGTGCAGTACCAATTACGCCAATTACCGATGATTTAGCTGTGCGTACTGCTCTTGCCCCAGAGGTAACCTCTATAACATTTACCCCATGTTGTAAGTTAAACATATGATATAAATAAATAAGAGAGAAAGATAACCCTACTCACTATAGGAATAGGGCTATTATGGGCATGTGCTACCGTCTCCATGTTGGTGTTTTACAACCGTTTTTATCAAGGTACACTAGCCCTATCTCTCGATACGTTTGAATAGTCGCATGGGACATATGTATGCACCCGTTTACAACCTTAAATTAATTAAACTATCGGAGATTATTATGATTACATCTTATCAAAATTTTATTGGCATTGATATCGGAAAATTTAAAAATGTTGCTGCAGTGCACAACCAAAAGAACACTATCAAGTTTGATAATAATTCTGCTGGTTGGCAACAATTGTTTCAAGAATTTGCAAATATTCTACCTAATGCTTTTGTAACTTTGGAAAATACAGGAAAATATGAGCTTGGCTTAGCACATTTTCTTGTTGGTAAGAATGTTGCTATACATCGAGCTAATACTCGCAAAGTAAAAAGTTTTACCTTATCTCATGGAACTTTAGCAAAGTCTGATCAATCAGATGCAAGAACCCTTGCCCAATATGGATTTGAACGCTATAGTACTCTATCTCTATTTGTGCCTATGTCAAAGGAACAAACAACCTTAGTCGCACTTTGCCAACGTCGTGATGACATTACGCAAATGAGAGTTCAAGAGAAATGTAGATTAGCAGCACCTGAAAACGACTATATAAAAGAAAGTTGCCAAAGGGCTGTTGACTTTTTTAACAATCAGATAGATGAACTCAACGATTCTATACAAAAAATTATTGATGGAAATCCAGAGTTACAAAAGCGCCAAAAAATCATAAGAACAGTACCAGGAATAGGTATAAAATTATCTCAAGACTTTGTGTGTCTGATGCCAGAGCTTGGCCATTTAAACAAAAAAGAAGTTGCAAGTCTCGCTGGAGTTGCACCGCATCCAAAAGAAAGTGGAAAAACTATTGGCTACAGAAGAATAACGGGTGGTAGAAGTAATGTCCGTAGAAAGCTTTTTACGGCTGCAATGGCTGCTGCAAAGTCCAAATCTGCACTTGGTGCCTTTTATTCTAAGCTTGTTGAAAGTGGCAAGAAGAAGATGGTAGCTATAACAGCTCTAATGCGTAAAATTATAGTTATTGCCAATGCCAGGCTTAAAGAAGCAATTAATTTGCATATTTAAAAATTTACACAGCAGTAACTGAAATGGGTTAATGAATATTGTGAATAAGTACGCTCACACAGACTTAAAGTACTTATTCACATATTCATTGAGGCAGTAGCTGTTTGACATAAAATTCTATTTCTACGACAAACGGGTTTTTATTGCCCACATGATTGAACAAAGTTATAGAATTACACAAATAAAAAATTTTTAAAAAAACATAGTTGATAAAAATTGTTCTGTCATCTTTTGCCCCTTTTTAGCTCTCTTGCATTTTTTGCTTAAAATCGTTGAGTAAACTCTGCAGCTCTTCTTTATCCCTGACTTCCTTAATTTTCTTCTTAGCTAAGTCTTCAAGCTCTTCACATTTGATTATTGCTTTTACTGCTTTTTTTGCTTTTTCCTCGATTATCTTTGCCATTTCTACTACTGAAATTCCTCGTACTTTTGCTAATGGCTCTATAATTTCTGTATCTTTTTTGTCTATAGATTCTGGTGCTGCTAAAATGTTCTCTGCGGCTTTTGCTTGTATTTCGTACGACTTAGACTTCTGATGAGAAGCTCCTGCGTATTGGTGAGTATAGTTATTATAATAAAAACGCACACTATCAAGTGCAGAAAGCTTCGCAGTTTCGAGTAATTCCAGCTCAATATCTTCTTGACTCCTTTCAACAATTTTCCCTCCTTCTGTTAACCGATAACTCTTTTGCCAGTCAAAATTTTCTGGTGCTTCATACCAATCATTCCCAGTTGGCTTACTTTCAAGCGTTGTTGTTTCTACTTGTTTGTTATTTTCAAAGCGAATGTAAATAGTCACAATTTTTCCCTTAATTTTGATTTACTGCCAAATTTTATACGTCGCATCTAATCCTGGACATTGCCAAGCTTTTAGCGTTCTCTCTACATCGATTTCAAGCCCTGCAGTTAAAAAGTTGTTACGTATGTTATAAATTCCCCACTGGATAAATTGACCATAGATATGTACATCACCTGAAAGCATACCTTCACTAACTTTTCCTCTGCTATCTAGATAAGATGATGTATACAGTAACACTGCAACTGTTTTTCCTGCTGGAATTTCTACATTCCCTGATGCAGCAAATCTTCTACTCGAACTCGTGTATTGGTAAACATTTTTCCATGTTATTTTTGAAATCCTCGATTTATTGGTATTATCAGGTGTTCCCACAAATGCTCCTGCTCCTTCATATCCTGAACTCCAATAAGATGTACCAACAAAGTTTAATGTTCTTGTTATATCACTACTTGTGGTGTTTTTTACAAACATTACTCCAAGTGCAGCATACGGGTAGTAATATATCTGATCACGACTCACGGAATCACTGCTTGTATATGACTCTCCGTAAATAAATGTTCCTTTATTTCCCTCTATAAAACTGAGTTGTCTTGGCCGATAAAAACTGACGTAATCTGTATCGTATGTATGGCTACCAGCAAGTAGTTGTAACATGTAGTCGGTTTTTGTTATATCACTGCTCCATTGACCTAATTCAGTTGTGAAAGTTCCATGACCATAGTAATTATTTTTTCTACTGAGCACACCAAACAAGAAAGGTAATGACCCTGGTTCAACCATATTGCGCTTTTTTATTTCGTTTGTAAGCGACACTTTTAATTGATCATCTCGAGTCTTTACATCATTTGTAAGAGATGTTCTTAATTGATCATCTCTAGTTTTTACCTCATTAGAGATGTTTTTAATTCGAGTTTCTATTTCTCCTATAATTGATGAGCCAGGTGGTACATTATTAATAGCACGAAAATCTTCTACTAAACCTTTAAGACCATCTTTATGATTGTTGCTAATACTGTTTATTGCTGCAATATTCGCATCCTTTCTCGTGTCAAGTAGCGATATATGTGAATCTGATGATGCTTTTAAAGTACTCAAGGAATTAGTCTTTAGCGTGTTGATTTCATTGACAGATTGTGTCTTTGCTTCAGTTATCGCCGATATTGAATTTTCCTTATTGCTGTTTATCTCATTCAAGTGCGATCTTGCAGCGTTTAGGAGCTCTTTTAACTTTCCATCTGTCATCTGTACAATTTCAGACACTGCACTCTTATCTACTATTGATTCCAATGCTTTAGCAAGATATGCTAGTTGATCTGGTGTACTATTTGCTGCTAAATCCTTAAGTCTTTTTTGTAGTGCATCAATTATTTCTTTTACTTTAGTCATTTGCACAACGTTGGAAATAACTTTTTTATCTATTATCAATTCCAGCGATTTCGCAAGATACGCCAGTTGATCGGGTGTGTTATTTGCTGCTAAATCCTTTATCCTTTGGTGTAATGCTTCTATTGCTTCCTTCATTCCCAAAAATTCAAAAAAGTTTCAAATCTAAATCGTTCAAAATTATTTTTAAGTTCATCTTCTCTTTCGGTAATATCTTCATCTATTTTTTCTATGCTTGTGCGGATACGCACTACATCTTGTGCAGCGATGTTCTCTGGATGCGGCAAAGGATATCCTCTTTTGGTTTGATCATTTGGCATTGATTTATGTGATAATCACTCTTAAATTCTTCACTCTTGGACGATAGACAACCGTTCCACTCAAGACTAATTTTATCCTTGTCTCATTGCCATTAAAATTTGATAGCACATGAGTTCTCTCTACCCAATTTTCTCCAATTGGTTTTCCTGCTGTTAAATCTACTAACTGCCATTTTTCCACCCCCTTCTGCACATATGCTTTAACATCTGCAGTACCAGGGGAAGTAGCATCATAGGTTATGGTAATCTTAGTGTTAGAACCTGCGGTAATGCTCCTCGTGACATAATCTCCGGATGCTGAAACATTCCCCAGAACCAACTGCAAACCTGGATAAAGTACTGGACTTTTTTTCCCCGATCCTTTGAGTGCTACTTTTACCGTTAATTCCCCACTTATTCTTTCGCGCAAAGCTAATGGCAAATTATCAGACAGAAAATTTTCTTTTCCCTCTTCATCTATTAAGATAAATTCTACATTCGTATCAAAGCCTACTTTTTCCACATTCGTCAAAACTATTAAATCTGATGTGTTATTTGCAGTAACTTTGCCAAGATCAATAACGTGAAAAAATTCTGTAAATTTCGCAGCTAATAGCCGAAACGTTAAATCTAAATTTTGATGTGGAGTCCACGTACTTGCATTGCTCGATGAGAGTAATACTCCTACTTGATAAGGCTGACTGGTTACCCAACGGCTGTTTACTGCATCGTATTTGCCAAGTTCTGCTACTTTGACCGCATTTTCCCCGTCATCGGTAAGTAATACTATCGCATATTCCTGCCCTCCATAGCAAAATACTGGTGACCAAGTTATACGTGTTGCTGTGCCATTGGTATTAATCTTGGTTGGCTCGATGGAATTTTCAGCAATGACAATCTGAGAAGGCACTCCAACTGTTGTTTCCCTAATCTGCACAACAACACGTTTTTTGCCGCTATTTGTAAACCATAACTCTATACCTCCTATATGCCTACTCTCATCCAAGGTAAATGTTTGCGCTAAAGGATCAACACGTTTGCTGGAAAAAACTCTTCTTCGCTCTTCTATGGTAATAGTTTTTTTACCAGTATACGTTGCTTCTCCATAACTTCCTTTATCCCCGTAAAACTGTACTAATTTAGTACCTGCTGGAATATTTGCCGGTACTTTCACCTTTCCCTTTAATTTTCCCTGGTTGTTAGCTTCCATTTTTTTGCCTTCTATGCTACGGGTTGAATGGTTATGCCATCAAATTTTACTTCCTTAAGTTTTTCGTTGGGGGAAAATCCTTCAATTTCAAAATCTTGTACTGCTTCTCTCATAAATTCAGCTTCATACGTACTACTTGACAATAGCTCTGTTGTTTCTCTAGTATTAAATTGTCCTGTCACTGGACTTTTCCAGTTTGTTTTTACCTCGGGCCAGTGATCGATATTTTTGTTCATGGTAACTTTTGCCGGTACTGGATCAAATGCCTGATATGGATTAATTTTTTCACTTTTAGTCTGTAAAAGCTGTTCCAATACCGGCTCAAGTTCATACGGCAACAAATAAGGTTTTTTTCCCTTCTCAACATCAATAATTTCTACGTCTATTGGCAAAATTAGTTCCTTGTTTACTATTGCTGCAAACTGAACAATTCCTTGATCACGCATATCATCATCAAAGAACGGATCGACAAATACTCCTTTTTTTGCTGTCGGATTCCTTGAATTTGCATCACTGCGTAGACGCTCCTCTGCAACTAGCGCATAAAGATCTCTTATTCCACTCTTCATTGCTTCGAGTTCATTCATCGGTACAGCATGGATAGCATTATTCACTATTTTCACCTTTTCCCCGTTTTTCCACGTTTGGTGAATGTAGCAGAGTAAAAGTTGTCCAGCAGGTGCTTTTGGCATTGATGGTTTCCAAGGATGCGCAATTCCCTTTATTCTTCTTACCACTCCTTTTGCATCTAGAGTGATTAAATCAAAGCGGGGCATTTTCCAGGTGTAATCTATCAAAACCAGACTATTATCAACTGCTCCTCTTACTTTACATCCCTGTTCATTTACATCTTCAGGGCTTACATGAGTGCGAAAGCGGTAGGTTATTTGATAACTACTCCCAGGTGCTGGTTCTTTGCCCGGTAATGACCAATCAACATTTCCTGCGTTTAGTTTGTAATCTGTACTGTTTTCATAAATTACATCACCTTGTTTTATTTGAATAATCTCCAGTACTGCAGAGTCAGGTATAGGATCTACAACTCCAGAGTATGAACCATGCGTCATGGTAATAGTTTTCTGAACAGTTATATCTATCCTTTTTATCTCACTAACCGGAAAATCATTAACTTTAAGCTCCATTACTCCTTGGCTTGGCTGAAAAGTATGGGATTCTGATTTAACTGCTTTTATATCTGGATCTTCATCAAAAGAAACACGAATACTGTGAGGAAGTTCAATCTCATAGCCATCAACATGAGCTTTTCCCTCATTAATCACAAACCCTTTTTCGCCTCTTTCTTCTCTCTGCAAAAACATTACTTCTAGGCCATTTACGACGTAGGAACCATTTGCTTCTTTATCGTAACGAGCAAGAGCTGTGGTTACTATGTTTGCCTGTGGTGGCGGTGAATGTTCTACCAACACTCCGTTTTCAATGTTGTAAATTGGATAAAATTCTCCATTTGCGGAGTTAACAGTAACGCTCTCTGCTTGATAACCCCAAATGGTGGAAACTTTAAGCCTTGCTGCCCCTGCTTCTTGATAATTACGTGTACCAACTGCAGGATCACGAAGATTTTCATCCTCAAGTTCTGTGATGGTAGATAGGGCGAAAAAAACACCGATGCGAACTGTAGTATTTAGTGGAATAACAAACTCTTTTGCCTCTACCTTTCTCACCGCTCCACGAAGATAGATTTTTCCAGCTTCAAGCGTGACTTTACCGTTTTCCCCATCTATGATACAATCAGCTCCAGTTATGATATCACCATCGCGGAATATCGCATCTCCTATGCCTTTAAGCTTAGAAAGAGTGTATTCTTGGGTTTCATTTAATTCTGCCGATTGCAGACCTCTTCCTGCTAGGAATAAACTTTTTTCGTACCCTTTGTCAGGATCAAAACGATTATAATAGCTGCTCAGCGTCATTTTAAAAAGTCACTACAAATGAAAAGGTTTCTCGGGTTGCTGCAGTCCTAATAAGTGGCACCGTGTGTTCAAGTACCAACAAAATTCCAGGATCTTCTATGTCTTTTGGTTCAAAATATCTCTGGCCTGGTGGTAAATTTTCCTTCAGTTTTGTACCAACCATAACCCCTAGTTCCCGTATTACTTGATTTGCTGCGTCCGTGAAATCGAAAGTAAATGTGAGGAAAAGGTTATTGGTTGGTACATTAGAGGGTTTAAACCTGCCTGTCGGAGTAACAAGCTCTCCATTTTCATCACCAACACAGAAGAGTACCTCATCAACAACACGACGTCCAACTTCCTTGAGTAATGTTGTAGAAGTAATGAGTTCTGGTGGTGTATCTTGAGTATACTCTATAGTAACTGTTCCACCTGTAGGAATAGAGCTATTTTCTGTGCGCTGAATAATACCAGTACCGCTATCAACTGTATAGTCTATACTTGGCTGATAAGTTATTTGCCCGGTAAAAACTTTTACATCTTTAATAGTATGGTGATCTAGGGTTATTTCGCCATCAGGGGTGAAAGAATTTTCGACCTGATGACTACTTCCAGAGTTTCCATCACCACTTCCCCAGGCAAGATGTATAACTTGCTCTTTTATACTTGCTGCAATTGCTGCTCGACCTGATTGGGTGAGTATTGACATGTTTGCTCCTCTTACTATATATATACCGGATTTCTCACAGGTTTTTCCGGAAAAAATGAAAATTTTTTTTGATATGCTTAAAAATTCTTTTATCTTAAGAAACCAGAACTGCAAAATTACTTTTTTCTTTTGAGAACATTGAAACAATACTTTTTGACATATTGAAAATCAAGATTAGCTAGCTCACAAACAGTTTCAAAAGACTTCGAATCAAACCATTCAATTGCTTCTTTCTTTAGCTCTGCATTTTTTCCTGCTGCATCTTTGATAGCTCTCTTAATGACAGCAATCCAGCTCGTCGTACTTCAAAACGGGATCCAATCATTTTCAGTATTTTCTGGAGTAACAACTATAGCAATCTTGTTCTTTTCCCCATACCGATCAGCTTCAATACCTACCTTTGCCCTGAATTCTAAACCATTTAAATCTGCAATAGAGTTTAGCTTACGAGCAAGAGTTGCCTTTTCTGAAGTGTCATGTGGATGAATGTTCCGTGCTGACTCTAAAATACTTCGCAACATAGAACGACCAGATTCTCCCCAGACATCTTCTTTTTCAACGTTTGCTTTACCACTTTTAATACCAATTACTTGATAAATCTTACGTTTTGCATATTGCCCTTCAGTGACAGTAAATTCAGCGTTTAAATAGATGCTGCCAGTAGTATAGCTTTTAGTGAACCAATTTTCATAACCACCAGGTTTAATGGTCATTTTGACTTTTACTGTTGTACCTTTCGGTATTAAATTACTTTGTGATTTTGCAGTATTAAAATCAGTTAAAAAATCTGATAACACATTGTCCTCCTATAAATTAAGTGAAAAAAAGAATCAGTTACTCCATTGGTCTATAACCTTCCAACGACCATTTATCTTATCGACAAGCTTACTTGCCACACGTTCACCATTACGCAGTTCAAATACTATCTGACGGACGGTACTTTCATCATCTTGAGCAAACATCACCATGCCAGTACTGTAAAATCCCCTCAAAGAACCAGCTCCGCTTAAACCCTGAAATGGATCTTCTTCCAGCATCTTTTTCGATAATTTTTTTGTATGATGAGTGAGTACAATACAAGCATCTGGATTGACAGCACTGCGTAGCTTTTCAAGAGTCTTTTGCAGAAAGAACAGCATAGCACTATTATCATTTTCATTCCCATACTCACTGCTAAAGATGTTTCGCAATGGATCTATGGCCAAAACATCAGGTTTAAAGCGTTCTTTCACGATTTCCTTGATTTCACTTATTTCATCATGATTAAATGATAAGTGCACTTTTGGCGTAATGATTAAGTTGTTAGCGGCTATATTCACAAGTTCTTCATCAAGTTGAAGTTGTTGCAACCGTTCTTTCATATATTCGTATTCAATTTCAGTTTGCATGTAGAAAATTTTCAAAGGTCTATTTGGTGTCATACCAAGAAATGAAACTCCAGCAGCCATGTGGACAAGCCAAGAGATCAAAAAGTCACTTTTACCGATTTTAGGTGGGCCACCCAGTACCAATAGACCTCTTTTAGTTAGAATCCTTGGTGAGATTATATCTTCTGGTGTTGGTGATTGATCATCTAAGTATTCTTTCACACTGAAAAAGGGAATTTTTTGACTGATATTGAAAAAGTTTTGTTCCATATTACTCCAATTTTAAAATTAAACTAAGGCAACAGAAGCCAAGGTTTTGGCTTTAATTTTCGCAAGTAATTTACCGAGATGCGGCTCTTCAAGCATGTCAAGGCAACCACTTCGATCTTTAGCTGGATATCCCCAAGAATTAATGGTCTGACAGACAAAAGAACGCTTTTCTGTTCCGTTCTCTTGTTTAATACCAACCATGCTGATTACCTCATCAACAATTCCAGGAATTTCACTGGCAGTTTTAACTCCTTCACATTGAGGCAGCCATGTTGAACGATTGCAGTCATCGAGATATTGACCTAATGTGCCAACTATGATGATGTCTTTATCTCTGATATGTTGAAATTGATTAAGCCAAGCCCTCATCTCTTGAGCAAGTGTGCCGTAAGCAGCTCTTTTGTCTTCTCTTCCCGATCTATCGGAAAAAGCTTCAGGTTGCATTCTTGCCCATGAAAAGCATACACTTGACGCAATAGCTATACTGTCAATAAAAATACAGCGATATTTAGAAACTTCAGAAAGAAGATCTTTGTGCTTGCTACAGACATGCTCATAGTGTTTTTGACTGTATGCTTGATCAGC
This sequence comes from Glossina austeni, assembly GCA_000688735.1. Taxonomy (NCBI): domain Eukaryota; kingdom Metazoa; phylum Arthropoda; class Insecta; order Diptera; family Glossinidae; genus Glossina; species Glossina austeni. The sequence goes on from KK502453.1 coordinate 1,132,882, forward strand.
TCTGACAGCAGGATTAGGACCACCAATAAGACAAGCAATGTCTCTAGCCTCATTCCAAGTACGAATCTCAGTTGAATCTCCTTTCCAGTCTTGTACAGCTAGAAGTCCTGCTTCAAAATCAAGACAGAGTGTTGTTGACTCATCAAGAGTTTTGAGTAAGCTAGTTTTGCCAATTCCATAAGGACCAAAGATTACCATTTTCGTTCCTGTTTGCGTCTTCAGTCGTTCATCTCTATCGATTATTTTCATGTTTTCTCCTGGTTTGATCACTCAGATATATATACACGGTGACCTATGCAATTCGTCCAAAATTTGCAAAAAAAAAAGTTTAAGCAAATCTCATTTTAGAGATGAAAATTTATCGCGTATTTGCCTTAAAATGTTGTAGACAGTTGTTTTTGGTATGCCTGTTATTTTCGAAGCTTCAGTAATAGTAGAAACCTTAAGCAGCTCACATAATTTTCTATGAGATTCCGGTAGTTTTGAGATTATATTTTTTACGTCAATGTATACCATTATATCATTTTCAAGATATTTACAATCTGGTATGTTATCATCAATACCAAAGTTGATCTGACGTTTGGTGCACAGTTGATTACGTAAGAGGTTACGAGCACGATGTCTGGTTAAATTAGCAACAAAAGTATTAAAGCTACTTCTTGTTTCATCATACAGACTAAGGCAAGGCCAAACCTCACAAAAAAGTTCCAGCTCTATGTCTTCAAGACTCTCATGAATAAAGCAGTTAACATATTTAAGACAATGAGCGTAATACTTTATATATTTAATAACTATTGGATCAATACCTGAAAAAGAATTTCTAGATTGCATAAAAACCTCGGATAATCAAAGGTTTATTACTAATTCTTCTTTCAAGACTCTGCAGAATTTAAATAAGAACAATTTGGCTATTATGAAAAATAAAATAAGACAATTGTTGTTTTATTAATAAATAAAATAAGACAGCAACTTCCAGAAGGAACGCTTTAGCTAAAATGTGATTTCCGATTTTGTAAAGTTTGATGATTTCCAGCGAATTATCTAAATTTGGAAATGTAAAATATACTGCAGCTAAGTTATTGAAGTTCTATGCTTTTTGCTTGCTTTATGTGCAAAAATCCTGAATTTCCATTTTTAAAAATTGAGTCAATTGGAAAGGGATGAAACCCGCTATACTGGCTGATTTCCAATTTCCGAGAACCTTATATATTATATAATATAAATAATAATAAATGAATAAGAATGGAAAGTATATGAAATACTAAAAAAATTACAAAGGAAAAAACTTAAGGAAAGAAAGGAAAAGCCTCTTAGGTACATTTGTAGCACCTTTAACACAGATAGATGAAAACAAATTGAGTTATCTGGATTTTCCGGTGTATTACTTCTTTAGCTGCTCAAGCAGTAGAAAGGATCTGTAGTAATTTGATTGCTATGAGACAAACCTTTTAACAAACGTAAAACATTTTTTGCAAAGAAATAGCAGCCTGCTAAACACTCGTTATAAAATTTTTACGCTACAGGTTATCTACTCAAATAGTTAGCAACTATATAAAAAAACTTTAAAAAATTTCAACATTTTTTGGACGAAATTGCAAGTAACCGTGTATATATACTATACAACAACTTCCGATAATGTCAATTTTAACACTCGACCTAGGCAAACAAACCGGCTGGGCAATTCTGACAGATGGAGTAATTCAAAGTGGGAGTGAAAACTTTCATGGTAGCCGTTTCAGCGGAGGTGGAATGCATTTTTTGAGTTTTCATAATTGGCTTAATTCCTTGAAAGACATTTCTGCAGTGTATTTTGAGGAAGTAAGAAGACACTTAGGAACCGACGCTGCCCATTGTTATGGTGGTTTCTTTGCCGTTTTAGCTGCTTGGTGTGAGGAGCATCACATACCATACAAAGGTGTTCCGGTGAAGACGATAAAACGTTTCATAGCAGGCAAAGGTAATGCCAGCAAAAGTGAAGTTATTGAAGCGATACGTGAAAAAGGTTTTTCACCTCGAGATGATAATGAAGCGGATGCTTTGGCATTGATGTTTTACATAATGAGTTTTAACGAATGCTGTGATGTTAATATTTTACATAATGAGTTTTAATATTAATTCTACTATAAATAACAATTTTCATAACAAAGGACCAGAGTGAAATGTGGGTCCTTTCCGCCAGCCAGGCTGCTTTGGTGGTAAAAAGCCCAAACCTTCTCTAGCGTCAGACATATTTTAATTATTAACTTTTTAACAAGTCGTTAAGAATCTAGATATAGCAATTTAATAAACTGTTAAACTAATATGAACTTAGCAATACACCACTATCCTATTGAAAATCTTGTCGAATATGAGCGTAACCCTCGCAAGAATGACGATGTAGTAAACAGAATGTGCGCTTCAATTCGGGAGTTTGGTTTTCGTATACCGATAGTTGCAAAAAGCGATGGCACTGTGGTTGATGGTCATTTAAGGCTTAAAGCAGCAAGAAAATTGGGTATGGAGAGTATTCCAGTGGTGCTCAGTGATAATTTAAGTGAAGCCCAAACCAAGGCTTTTCGGTTACTGGCAAATCAGTCAGCGAACTGGGCAAAGTGGGACGATGAGCTTTTAAAAGTGGAAATTCAAGAATTAGAAGATTTGGAGTTTGATCTTAAAATGACTGGATTTGAGCTAGAAAAAGTCCAACGCTTTCTCGACAACATTGATGGAGAGGTGGAAAGAGGAGAAAAAGAAGATTTTTCCGACTTAGCCGGTAAGGTAAAAATAACAAAACCAGGTGATCTGTGGATTTTAGGTGGTCATAGAATCTACTGTGGTGATAGTTGTCTAGTTGAATCATTTAAAGCGGTATTAGACGATAAAATGGCAGATATTACCGTGTGTGATCCTCCGTATAACGTTGATTATGGCGCTAGTCAAGAAAGAGAAGACAAGAAGATATTAAACGATGATCAAGGTGAAAAATACGAACTTTTTCTGTATGACATCTGTTCCCATATTTTAGCAAACACCAAAGGGGCAATTTACATCTGTGCATCATCATCTGAGCTTTCGACCTTGCAAAAGGTATTTGAAGAAGCAGGGGGCCATTGGTCGACATTTATCATTTGGGCGAAGAATCATTTTACGCTAGGAAGATCTGATTATCAAAGACAATACGAAGCAATACTTTATGGTTGGAAAAACGGCAATAAACGTGAGTGGCATGGAGGCCGTAATCAAAGTGATCTCTGGTTTTACGATAAGCCAACATACAACTCGCTGCACCCAACGATGAAACCAGTGGAGTTAATGGAAAGAGCAATAGTAAACAGCAGTAGACCAGGAGACACAGTGCTTGATCCATTTAGTGGTTCTGGGAGCACATTAATTGCCTGTGAGAGGACGGGAAGAATCTGTAGAACCATAGAGCTAGATTCCGCCTTCGTAGATGTAACGATAAAGCGTTGGCAGGTGTATACAGGAAGAGAAGCTATTCTATCCAGCTCAGGCAAGACTTTTGCGCAAATTCAAGAAGAAAAACGGTAAAAGAAGGGAGAAAAAAGTGAAAATCACGCAGACGGAATGGGCAAGAGAACTAGGAGTTTCGAAGCAATACGTGTGTTATTTAGTAAAGAAAGGAATAGTTGAGCTGGAGGATGGTTTGATTGACCGAGAACAAGCAAATAGAGCAATAGAAGCAATTAGAGATCCAAGTCAACCACTGAGGAGAAAAGGCGGAGAAATTGAGGAAAAAAGAGGAAACACCAGTGAGCTCTCTACCATGCTGCTAAAAACCCGGATAAAAAATGAAATGGAGCGAGGAAGACTGCTGGAGGCAAAGGCAAAAGCTGAAATTGGTGAACTTATCTTAGTAGAAGAAGTGAAGACTGAAGCATTTAATGTTGCGAGAGTTGTCCGTAATAATTTGCTTAACATTCCAGATAGGGTTTCAGCGTTACTAGCATCGATAAATGACACAGAGAAGATCCATAAAACGTTAACAGAAGAGATTACCAATGCACTCGAAGAATTATCGAAAAATACATTTTAATGACTACTGTTAATTTATATTCAAATAATTTAAAATTATTAAAGAAAATTAGTAGACGCCTTATAATAATAGGCTCAATAGCTATCTCTATTTCTACAGCATATGCAGGAATAATTGCAGTCATTATTCTAAGTTGTTTTGCTAAAGAATCAACTGATGCCTACTGCAAACAAAGAGTAATTTCAGAACGTTCTATTCTGACCGATGTGAAGGTGGAAAATGTAGCAAAACTTCAGCAGGTAGTGGCGTGATATACAGCAGTAGTTTTTATGCAGTACTAAAGCCAGATCCACCACTAAAAGTATCAGAGTGGGCAGATAGAAATCGTCAACTTTCAACGATAGCATCATCAGAGCCGGGGAAATGGAGAACAGAGAGAACGCCGTACCTAAAAGAAATAATGGATTCACTATCTTCATCTTCGCCGGCTGAAAAAGTGGTATTCATGAAAGGAGCGCAAATTGGAGGAACAGAAGCTGGAAATAATTGGATAGGTTATGTAATCGATCAAACACCAGGACCAATGCTAGTGGTGCAGCCAACAGTAGAAATGGGCAAGCGTTGGTCAAAGGGAAGATTTGCGCCGCTCATTGAAGATACGCCATGTTTAAGGAGTAAAATAAAAGACCCAAGGTCGAGAGATTCAGGCAATACTGTACAGAGCAAAGAGTTTCCGGGAGGAACGGTAGTAGTAACAGGTGCCAATAGTCCAGTGGGTTTGCGTTCAATGCCGGTAAGATATCTTTTTTTAGATGAAGTAGATGCATATCCAGGAGATTCAGGAGGAGAAGGAGATCCAGTTCTTCTCAGTATCGCGCGAACTAATACATTTACGCGGCGAAAAATATTCTTGGTTTCAACCCCAACTGTTCATGGAATCAGCAGAATAGAGAAGGAATTTGAGAGTTCAGACAAACGATACTTTTTTGTACCTTGTCCACATTGTAATTACTATCAGGTACTGAAATGGCCACAAATAAAGTGGGAAGAAAAGAATCCAGCAACAGCGCATTATGTTTGTATCGAATGTAACGGCAAAATAGAAAATCATCAAAAAGCAGAAATGCTAGCTCGTGGAGAATGGAGAGCAACAAACACAGAATGTAATAATGATAAAGTAATAGGATTTCACATATCAAGCTTATATAGCCCAGTAGGCTGGTATAGTTGGAAACAAGCGGTAGAAGATTTTTTACATGCTAAAGAAAATGAACAACTACTAAAAGCTTGGATAAATACAACACTCGGAGAAACCTGGGTAGACAAAGGAGAAGTACCAGACTGGAAGCAACTATTTGAGCGTCGAGAAAATTTTCCGATAGGCATAGTGCCAAAAGGTGGAAAAATAGTGTTAACGGCAGGGGTTGATGTACAAAAAGACCGCTTAGAAGCAGAAGTAGTAGCATGGGGAAAAAACCGAGAAAGTTGGTCAATAGACTACCAGGTGTTTGAAGGAGATCCCGGAAAAGAAGCAGTATGGAATAAACTTTCGGAATTGTTAAGTCATCATTTTATCGGAAGTGATGGGCTAGAATACATGATAAGCATGATGGCGGTAGATGCTGGATATGCAACACAAGAGGTATACAACTGGGTAAGGAGTCATCAAGGTCAAGGAAGAGTAATGGCAGTAAAAGGTGCAAACAAAGCGCTAGTGCCACTGAGCAGCCCAAGTAGAGTAGATGTAACAGTTAGCGGACAAAAGCTAAAGAGAGGAATGAAGCTGTGGCCAGTTGGGGTATCGATATTAAAGTCCGAGCTTTTTCAACTACTTAATGTTTTAAAAGAAGAAGAAGGGGAAAAAACACCGCCAGGGTATTGTCATTTTCCAGAGTATCCACCTGAATATTTTAAGCAGCTAACCGCAGAGCAACTAATTACCAAGTAGTAAAAGGATATACCAAACAAGAGTGGCAAAAGATAAGAGACCGAAATGAAGTACTAGATTGCCGAATTTACGCAAGAGCAGCATCAATAGCACTGGGAATAGATAGATGGCCAGAGAGTAAGTGGGTAGGTGAAAAAGCTAAAAAGTCAAAAAGAGTGAGAAGAAGTCAATGGTTGAGTGAGAAAAGTTGATGTACAACCAAGAATATTTAACTCAAGTAGAAGAAGCGATAAAGAAGCTACAGAGCGGAGAGAGAGTGGTATCGATTGCATATGGTGACCATGTAGTTCGGTATGGAGAAGTACAGATAAAAGATCTATTGGATTTAAGACAACGAATCAAAGCTGAGCTGAAAGTTGCAGGTGTGAAGAGAAAGATTGTTATTGCAACTAGTAAAGGAGTTATATGAGAAGTTACATGATGGAAAATGAGTATCCGGACTTTTTAGAGCATTTAAAGTATATTATAGCCACAGGTAATATAGCACCAGGGAAGCATGTAAATGCAGTAATAGACATTTCCCATTGGAATGAAAGTGTGGATTTTAAGCTAGTGAAAGAAGATGGCATATTAGGTATCATTCACAAAGCAACCCAAGGACTAAAATATGTAGATGGTGAGTATGCAAAAAGAAGAAAAGCCGCTGAGGAAGAAGGAATTCTCTGGGGAGCATACCATTTTGGTGTGGGAGAAAACGGAAAAGATCAAGCTAACCATTTTTTAGAAACAGTAGGAGATCATTCTCAAGTATTGCTTGCGCTTGATATTGAAGAAAACCAAAGCGGAAAAAACATAACGCCAAAGCAAGCGGAAGACTTTGTTAATCGAGTTTATGTAGTAACAGGACGTTTGCCGTTAATTTATGGAAATGCGCATTTTCTCAAGGATTTTGCCACACCAATTTTGACGAAATGTCCGTTATGGGTAGCCAGATGGGGAGATAAACCTATTTTACCAAAGGGATGGAATAAGTGGGTTTTATGGCAGTACACTGATGGAGAAGTGGCACATGAAGTTAAAGGAATAGGAAGATGTGACAGAAATAAGTTTAACGGCACATTAGAAAAGTTAAAAGATTTTTGGATGTCAGGATGTTAAAAACCTTAAAACAACTATTTAGCAAGCCAAAAATCAAAAGCTCAGCCTGGGATGCAGGAGGATCTGGAAGAAGATTTTTTCACTTTCAACCAGAGACAGGAAGTATAAATAGCTTACTCTCGCATAGTCTTGAAACTTTACGAAGTCGATCACGTGACATGGTAAGAAAGAACTCCTATGCAGCAAACATCATCGATACGATAGTAAGTAACTCTGTTGGAACAGGAATAAAACCGCAGTCAAAGGCGAAAGATGCAGAGTTTCGGAAAAAAGTGCAAGAATTATGGCTGAGATGGACAGATGAAGCAGACAGTAGCGGAGTGAGTGATTTTTATGGGTTACAAGCTCTAGTATGCAGAAGTATGATAGAAGGAGGAGAATGTTTTGTACGGCTGAGAACAAGAAAACGAGAAGATGGGCTTTGTGTGCCATTGCAACTGCAAGTACTTGAATCAGAGCATTTAGATAATAAAAGCAATCAGACGCTCGGCAATGGTAATGTAATTCGCAATGGCATTGAATTTAACCGACTTGGGCAGAAAGAAGCGTACTACCTATTTAGAGAACATCCAGGTGAAGGCTCATTTGGCGAATCAGTTAGAGTACCAGCAAATGACGTTTTACATATTTATAGACCACTAAGACCTGGGCAGATTCGAGGAGTACCGTGGTTGTCCAGTGTACTGTTAAAGCTCTATGAACTTGATCAATATGACGATGCAGAATTAGTACGAAAAAAGACTGCTGCAATGTTTGCTGGATTTATTACGAGACTTGATCCAGAAGCAAATATTTTAGGTGAGGCGCAAGCAAATGAGCATGGAGTAGCACTTTCTGGTTTGGAACCTGGCACTATGCAGCTTTTAGATCCAGGTGAAGACATAAAATTTTCAGAACCATCAGATGTTGGGGGAAGCTATGAAGCATTCATGAAACAGCAGCTCAGAGCAATAGCAGTAGGCACAGGGATAACGTATGAGCAGCTAACAGGAGATCTAAGTGGTGTTAATTATTCATCAATCCGAGCTGGGTTAATAGAGTTTCGGCGGAGGTGCGGAATGTTACAGCATAACGTGGTAGTATATCAGTTTTGCCGTCCTGTGTGGGATAGGTGGTTAGAGTTAGCAATACTATCTGGAGAATTAGACATAGGTGAAGAATGGAAGGGGGCAAAAGAAGGGGTAAAAGAAGCAAAAGAAGTAAAGTGGGTACCGCCTGGGTTTGGTTCAGTAGACCAGCTAAAAGACCAACAAGCACAACAAATGGCAGTAAGAAATGGGTTTAAAAGCAGGTCAGAAGTAGTATCAGAACTTGGCTATGATGTAGAAGAAATTGACCAAGAAATCGCTGCAGATCAAAAACGTGCTAGTGAATTAGGTCTACATTTTGACTCCGACGTCAGCAACAACTTTAATTCTAATTCTGAAATAATATGACAACACAAATGACCTGGTTGAATAAGCCGATGATGATAGAAGCAAGAAGTTTTGAGTTACTATCGTTACATGCGGGAAAACAGCCGATATTTAAAGATGTAAAACATGTAACAAGAGATAGTGAAGGAGGAATAAAAGTCATACCGATACATGGAATCTTGACGAAAAAGTCAGAAGCTTTTGATGATGTGTTGGGGATGACATCGTATGAGAAGGTACGTGAAAAGATAGAGGAAGCTTTAATAGATGAAGAAGTAGAAACAATAATTTTGGACATAGACAGCCCAGGAGGAGAAGTAAACGGTTTATTCGACCTTTCTGACTTTATTTACGAAGCAAGAACAAAAAAGAGGATTGTGGCGATAGCAAATGATGATGCTTACTCTGCTGCGTACGCTATAGCTTCTAGCGCTGAAAAGGTGTATGTAAGCAGAACATCTGGGGTAGGAAGCATAGGAGTAATAGCAAGTCACATTGATCAAAGTGGATTCGATGAAAAGCAAGGTATTAAGTACACAACTGTTTTTGCGGGAAATAGAAAAAACGATTTAAATCCACATGAGCCAATAACATCAGAAAGTTTAGAAAATTTACAAAAAGAAGTAGATCGACTATACAAAATGTTTTTGCAGCTAGTAGCAAGAAACCGAAATCTTACTACGGAAAAAATAAAATCAACAGAAGCAGGACTATACTTTGGCAAAAACGCGATAGAGGTAGGTCTAGCTGATGAAATAATATCATTTTCAGAATTTATAGATAGGAGAAATAGAATGACCGAAGCTAAATTTAAGGGCATCAGCATAGATGCTGACGATCTAATAAAGGAAGGAACCCGTGCAGGATACGAGAAGTGTCACAACGAGGTTTTGGAGATAATAAGATTATGTAATTTATCAAAGATGCCAGAAAAGATAGAAGAATTTATAAAACAGGAGATGAATCCAAAACAAGTACAAGAGGTATTAATGTCAATATTGGCAAAGCAAACAGAGAAAACAGAGATACTGAGTACAATACCGCAAAATACACCAGAAGACTTGATGATGCAGGTAGTAAGAACTCGAGCGCAATCTGGCATTTGAGAAATTTAGGTATCAGCAATTACAAACGCCGCGGTAAATAAGTGGCCAAAGCACGCCAGAACAGGCAATTATAAGCAATCTATCTTTTACCGCGGAATATAGCAATAATAAACGCCGCGGTAAAACAACCGCCGTATATAACACTAACAAAAGCGGCGGTAAACCAATTAAGGAGAAACATTTATGAGTTGTATAACTGAACAAAATAACCTTGGTGACCTCTTAAAATATGAGGCATCAAATCTATATTCAAGAGACCAAATAACCGTAGCAAAAGGGCAGAATCTAAAGCTTGGCATGGTTGTTGGTCGTGATAAAGATGATCTAATTAAGATTATAAACTTAGCGGCCACGGATGGTACGCAGACAGCTATAGGAGTGATAACAAGTGATGTAAACGCAATGGAAACCACCAAAGCAGTAATCATTACACGTATTGCAATGTTAGCAGATCATGCAGTTGTGTGGCCAGCAAATATCACTGAAGAGCAGAAAGCTGCAGCAATAAAGCAACTTGATGCACGAGGGATCATTATCCGCAAAGGGGCTTAAAAAACTATTAAAAACACAAAAGGGGAAAAGAAAACATGCAAAATCCATTTACAAATCCGGCATTTAGTATGACAGCATTAACAAATGCAATGAACATATTGCCGATAAATTATGGTCGAACAGAAAATTTAAATTTATTTCCAAGTAGGTCAGTAAGATTTCGTCATATTACGATAGAAGAACACCACGGAGTTTTAACTTTGTTACCAACACAAGTGCCAGGAGCACCAGCAACAGTAGGAAAACGAGGGAAACGGAAAATAAGAACATTTACCATTCCACATATACCCCATGATGACGTAGTGTTGCCTGAGGAAGTACAAGGAATAAGGGCATTTGGGTCAGAGAGTGAACTAAAAGCACTTGCAGATGTAATAACCGATCATTTGCAATTGATGAGAAACAAACACGCAATAACGTTAGAACATTTGCGAATGGGGGCGCTCAAAGGAATAATTTTGGACGCTGATGGCAGTGAGTTATTAAATCTGTATAACGAATTTGAAATTACACCGAAAGTAGTAAATTTTGCGCTGGGAACAGCAACCACCGATGTAAAGCGTAAGTGTCTGGAAGTATTGCGCCATATTGAAGATAACTTAAGTGGTGAATATATGACTGGGATTCATGCCTTGGTAAGCCCAGAGTTTTTTGACGCTTTAACTTCTCATGCGAAAGTAAAAGAAGCTTATGAGAGATGGCAAGAAGGGGCAGCGCTGAGGAATGACATGAGATCAGGATTTACGTTCTGTGGAATAACGTTTGAGGAGTACAGAGGACAAGCAACTGATCCTGAAGGAAATGTGAGAAGATTTATAGAAAAGGATACGGGCCATTGTTTTCCACTAGGAACAGCAAACACATTTACGACATACTTTGCGCCAGCGGACTTTAATGAGACGGTAAATACACTAGGACAACCGTTATATGCAAAACAAGAGCCAAGAAGATTTGATAGAGGGACCGATTTACATACTCAGTCAAATCCTTTACCAATGTGCCATCGTCCAGGAACATTAATCAAAGTCGTTGCAGCGTAGAGGAGTCAAAAAGGAGAGAATAAACTCTCCTACCAATGTAGCCACTTTCTTAGCGTGCTTCTTAAGTTACTATATAAAGGCAAGGTATGCAAATGGTTTTTGTAGACAGAGCAACTACAAGAAAGGAGGTACAAAAAAGTTGCCTACACAAGCTTTAGAAGTTTAGTAAGTATAAAGGAAGAATGCAAGAAAATATTAAAAGGTTATTGAAAGATTGTTTTGCACATTTAGGGCAGCAAGCGTTGTATGAGTCAAAGGAGAAGTCATACCTGGTACAGATATTAAAGCAACAGCCAGATAAATTATACGAGATTGGTGAAGGACAATTTGTAGGGGAGATGTTGATTTTGGAGGTGAGTGTCTTTGATGTATTGCAGCCAGTAGTAGGAGATACTTTTTCCATAGGTAGTTGTAGATACAGAGTACACTCACCACCGCTCAGGGATAACTCTGGGATGATCTGGAAAATTCAAGCATCGGGGGTGTAAAATGTCTATTAATATAGAAGTTACCGATAATATTAATAAGGTGATTGAAAATGTAAATGCTGAAAGGAAAAAAGTGGAAAAAGCAGCGGTGAGGGCATTAAACAAAACAGCACTATGGGTAAGGTCACAAACTGTCAAACAAGTTAGCGAAGAAAAACAAATACCAAAAAAAGCAATGAGAAAAAAGTTAAGTGTGGATAAAGCAAATAGAAAGCGCTTATGGTCAGTGGTAAAGCTCAGTTCGCAGTGGATAGGAGTAGCAAAACTTGGGAGTATAAAACAGACAATGATAGGAGCAAAAGTAGGGAGCCGTACGTATGAAGGAGCATTTATAGCAACGATGAAAAATGGTCATATAGGAATATTCAGGCGAAGGTATACCACGTCTTTGCCAATAGATGAAATTAAAATAAATACCCATGCTCGGGAAACAATGAAAGAGTTAGTTGATAATGAAGTAGAGAGAGTATTTGAGAAGTATTTTGATCAGCAAATGAGTTATATGAAATAATGTTCTGGGGAAATTTACATCAGGCAATCTGTAATAAGCTCAGGGAAGAGATACCAGCAATACAGACATGTGAAGTGTATCCAACAATAAGAAGGGAAATAGTAGCGCCAGCGTTATTTGTAGAGCTTGTGAGTTTAGAAACGGGAAAAGATCCTGGGACTGAGGAATTAGCGTTGAGGGCAAGATTTGAGGCAAGAGTGGTAGTTGATAGTACAGTAGAGAACGCCTCGATAATTGTGAGATCATTAGCAGCAGAAGTTGCAAGAGTAGTGAATAAAAATACTTGGGACGTGAAAAATGTTTCAGCAGGAGAATTTATATCAGCAGGAGGGGATGATTTTAAACCAGAGTTGGATGCATATTTGGTGTGGTTGGTCGAATGGGTTCACGAGGTACATACAGGTCAATCAATGTGGTCAGAAACTGGTATTATACCGCATATAATAAGCGTGGGAGAAAATGTTGGAGCATAATTTTGCAATTTCAGAGCTGAATAGAAAATTAGCGAACATTGTCCGTATAGGAGTTGTAAAAGAAATAGATTATGAAAAGGCAAGAGTAAGAGTGAAAATAGGAGAAATTTTAACAGATTGGTTGCCGTGGATAACGAGTAAAGCAGGAAAAGATAGAGATTGGTCTCCGCCAGATATCGATGAACAAGTTATGGTATTTTCTCCTCTTGGTGAACTATCATTAGGAGTGGTGTTACCGGCAATATATCAGGAGAAATATCCGCCTCCGGAGAATAAAAAGGAAATAAATAGTGTAAAATTTCAAGATGGGACAAAGTTATCATATAACCAAGAAAAGCACCATCTTAAGATAGATGTAGTAGATAAAATAACATTGCAAGTTGGAAAATCAAGCATAGAGATAACAAAAGAAGGAATAAAACTTAAGGCACAAAGAATAAATCTAAATTAGGAAAAGGAATGAATAAATCAGTTATATGCCTAGGAGATTACTGCGGGGAAGCGTTGCCGCATTTTTGTATAAGTGGAAGCAGAGATATATTTGTAAACGGAAGACCAGTTTGTCGGCAAGGAGATAGTTTTACAGAAGGTAAGGTAATGGCACAAGGGTCAAAAACAGTGTTTGCAAATGGTCATGGTATAGGAAGAGTTGGGGATTCAGTATCTTGTGGTTTTAAGGTAATAAGTGGAAGTAAAAACGTGTTTGCAGGCTAAAAATGAAAGGGATGAGCAATAAAACAGGAAAAGAGCTTGAAGGAATAGAACATTTAAAGCAATCAATAATTGATATATTAACCACGCCAATTGGATCACGTGTTATGAGAAGAGAGTATGGATCCCGATTGTTTGAATTAGTAGATCGACCAATAAATAGAGATTTTTCGTTAGAAATTTATGCAGCAACAGCAGGAGCACTAGAAAAATGGGAAAAAAGATTCAAACTCGAAAAGATAAAAATCACAGAGGTGAAAGAAGGGAAAGTCACTATTGCTCTGGAAGGGATATATACACCAAATGGGAAAAATATTCATTTTGAAGGAATTGTAGTATAAAGATGGAGCAGCCAAATATTATCGAACCACTGAACTTTGAAGAGATTTTTGCTCGGATGAAGGAAGAGTTAGTGAAGCATGATGCAAGTTTTACAGCATTAGTAGAAAGTGACCCAGCGATGAAGGTATTAGAAGTGGCAGCATGGAGGGAATTGTTACTAAGACAAAGAATAAATGAAGCAGTAAAAAGTAATTTACTGAAGTTTGCAATGGGAAATGATCTTGATAATTTAGCTGAATTTTACGGAGTGGAAAGGGAGAACGGGGAAAATGATGAAAGTTTTAGGAAAAGAATCAAGGCAAAAATAGTTGGCTGGAGCACGGGAGGAAATTATCGGTTTCAAGCACTCTCAGCAGATAGTAGAGTAAAGGATGCGCTGGTTAAATCAAAAGTGCCAGGAAGTGTAGAGATCTCGATTTTATCCACGGAGTTATCCACAAATGGCATAGCGTCTGAAGAACTACTTGATATTGTAAGAAAGCGAGTCACCAGGGATGATATAAGGGTATTGACAGATACGATAACAGTAATTGGTTGCAATATTATAGAAATAGTTATTCACAGTAAAATTAGCATTAAAAGACCAGATATTATTGAAACAGTGAAGAAGAAATTTATCGAAAAGTTTGAAGCAAGCAAAAGACTCGGATGGAGTGTCACAAGGTCGTGGATTATAGCGAATTTGTTCGTAGATGGAGTGAGTAATGTAGAGCTATTAGAGCCAAAGGAAGATGTTGTTGTAGCAGGAAATGAGTGTGCTTTCTTAAAAAGTTTAAATGTTGAGTTGAATTAATGCTAAATGCAACAAAGCAAGAAAAAGCGCTGATTGATGCAATCGATTACAAAGTAGACCCAAGCTGTGTAAAAGGATTTAAATTTAGCCTAGGGGAAAAAGTATTACCGTGGATAATAGAGGAATATGGGTTAGAAGAAATACTATCATGGGTGAAGGATAAGAAGAAATCGATTAAAGAAGGAGTAAAATTTCAAAGACTAAAAGGAACACCAGCATCGCTGAAAATAGCATTAAAATGGGCAAATATAGAAGATATTACAATTATTGAAGAGCCACCAGGTGAACATTTCTTTGAATTACAGATAGGGATAAGAGACGTACCAAATGATTTTTTTGTTGATGCAGTAGTAGAGCTGGCAAAACTATCACTGCCTGTAAGATCCAGATTGATGAGGATTTTTAACGATTATTATAATGTGCAGAGATTTATATTGGATGAGAGTTTATTTGGAGATCTTCTTTCTGACTATTCGGGGGTAAAAATAGAAAAAGATGGCCCAGTGTTATCATTTGGAAGAGTAAATTTTTTCAGGTCTAGTGGTCCAGTTATTAGGATTGTAGGAAACTATCTACGCGATCATTATGAACGAGCTTTAAGCAATGATATATACCGGCTAGATGTAGCAATCCTTGGAGAAACCGAGCCTCACACAAAGAATTATAACGGTATTTATGAAAGAAGTCATCAGTGGAATAATTTAAAAACGTTATATCCGCTACCACAGAGCTTATTACCTGAGATTAAGTTTGCTAAAGCGCAGATAGTATTATCGGACAGTTGGAGTTTAGGAGAAATAAACGCATGTTTTCCAGTAAGTAGTATAGAAGAGAGGGGAAAAAGGTTTTTACTAGGAAATGATAAACTATCTGAACAAGTGTGGAATTTAAAATACCAGCCAATTTTAGAAAGATTTTTTGCCGTTCACCACTATCAAGTAAAGAATTTCACTACCCCCAAAATAATAAGATTTAGCGTAGCAGAACACTACATTCATTTTGAAAACGAATTAAATTCAGAGCAAAAGGATTCAATACAGGAGTTAGAAAATTACATTTTAGTGTTTTACCCAGGTGTACTAACGTGGCACGAACATCGTCATTTAAACAGAAGTTGGGAAGAAAAACAGGTCATATGTTTAATAAGTTAAATATATATACTTATATCTTCATACATTACATTAACATTTAGTTAAAAAAGGTGTACTACGCAAAAAAGACTTGCCCTTTTATACTAAAACAGGTATAACTTAAATAGTAGCAAGTAAACATAAGAGATTTATCTTGCACTAAAGAGAGCCAAATTGGCGTATGTTTTTATAGTGAGGTATAAAATGAGGTTCAGCAAGGAAAAGAGAGAAGCTTTTAATAAGTCATTTTATGAATTATTAGAGAACTCGTTTAAGAATATTAATGAAAAAGATGAAAAAGGAGAAACAGTATTGCACCATGCAGTAGAAATCTCCGATCGCAAAACAGTGAAGTTATTAATAGAAAAAGGAGCAGAAATCAATGCAAGAGATAAAAAGGGTTATACACCACTGCACTGCGCAGTATTTGCGAGAAGTTTAGAAAATGTAAAAGTGCTGATAAGGGGAGGAGGAGAAATAAATGCCACTAAATATATCAACGGATGTACGCCACTGCACTCTGCATGTAGGCTAGGGGCAGGAATTGCAATAATAAAAGAGCTAGTAAAAGCAGGAGCTGGAGTTAATCAACTGGATAAATATGGTGCAACACCAATGTATTATATATGGGAGAGTGAAAGGTATGGTCTATGGGATAATGGAGAGAATGAAAAGGCGAGGAAATTTCTGGGAAAGCAAGGTGGAATAACAAAAAGTAGAAAACTGACGTGCTATGGAATAGAGGGTCTAGTGGGAGAAATAGCAGATATGTTGGATAGGAGCTATTTACCTGAGTTAAAAATAATAGAGATAGAAGAAATAAGGAAGAGAAACAAATCATTAATAAAGAAAGAATGTCAAAATTTAGCAAGCAAGATAATGTGCAAAGTGAACGAAATGATAGATGAAGTGGTGGAGACAAACTTAAGCAAAATGTGGTGAGAAGGGAGCTCAAAAAGATGAGCTTAGTTAAAAAATTTCAAAGATATGGTGAGGTATGTTATGTTGGATAATCAAGAAGGAAGAAAAGCTTTTGACAGATTTATCGAAGAATTTTTAGATAATCCGTTTAAAGATATTAATGAAAGAATGGAAAAGGGTCGTACAGTATTGCACTATGCGGCGCAACTGTCAGATGTTGGAATAGTAAGGTTATTAATAGAACAAGGTGCAAATGTCAATGCTAGAGATGATAGGGGAGAAACAGCACTACATATAGCTGCATTTGCAGGAAAAGCAAAAAACGCGAAGGCACTGATAGAAAATGGAGCAAGGGTAAATGCAAGATCGAATAACCAAGCAGTGCCACTACACTTGGCATGTCTTGCAAGAAGAATAAAAACAATAGAAGTGCTAATAAATGCAGGAGGAGATACGAGTGCAATAGATAAATTTGGATGTAGCCCACTAAACTATGCAAAAATTTACCCGAAAGTGACAAGCTATCTAGAAAAGAAGGGAGTGAATATGAGAGATGTAGAAGTGATGTATGGAGGAGCAAACAAGGCAATAGAGGAGGTAATGGAGTTGAAGAAGTAAAAAATTAATATTATTGGAAAAAGCAAAAGAAGGTAAATTTAATATATTAGGTATATAGATTTATATCTTAATATAATATGCGGAAAAAATGTGTATATTTTGTAAAAAAAACTTGCTTTTTATGCCAAAACAGCCCTAAGTGAAAAAGTAGCTAGTAAACAAACAAGATTTACTAAGCGCTAAAGTGAGCCAAATTGGAGGCACTTTATATTACATTAATAGCTGAGGAAAGTTATGGTAAAATTTAGTAAGAAAGAAAGAGAAGAGTTTAATAAGGCATGGAAAGAGGTATTAGATAACTCAATAGAAAATATTAATAAAAAAGACACAAAAGGAAGGACGATATTGCATTACGCGGTGGGAATGCCAGATCCAAAAAAAGTGAGGTTATTAATCCAAAAAGGAGCGGATGTAGATGCAGCAGATGCCGGGAAATATAGACCACTACACCTAGCAGTAATGGGCCAACGTGTAGAAAATACAAAGGAGCTGATAAAGGCAGGAGTAGAGGTAAACGCAGTGGAACGAAGTAGCAAATTTGCTCCGTTGCACCTTGCATGCATGGTAAGTGAAATAAAAATAGTAGAAGAGCTAGTAAAAGCAGGAGCAAATGTAGAGCAAAAAGATAAATTTGGCAAAACCCCAATGTATTATGCGAGAAATAATAAAGAGATAAAAGAAGTGTTAGAGAACGTAAAAATGGCAAATAAACAGAGGGAGTTTATAGAAAGAACAAGGGAAAGTACGGCAGCAGGTGTAAAAGAAGAGCTGAAAGAGCTAGAAACTGTGGATGAAAAAGTGCTATAGCGTTTTTAAAAATTCAGAAGGGCTGGTTTGAAAAGGTGATTATATGGAAAAAAAAGTAGAAAAAGAGGTAAAATGTTTAGAGAGAAAAGCGTTGGAAGAGCTGAGGAAAATATGGAAAAAGGTATTTGGGGAAGAAGCACCTAGATACTCAAAGAAATACCTGATACCAAGATTGGCGTATAAAATACAGGAGAAAACATATGGAGAAATATCAAGAAAAGGAGCAAAAAGACTAGAATACCTGGCAGATCGACTAGAGAAGGGAAAAAGGATAAGTAGCGATAAACTGCCAGTAGAGGGAACAGAGTTGATATTAGAGAGAGGGAAAGAAGTCCACGTTGTAATGGTAACAAATACAGGATTGATCTACCGAGAAGAGTTTTATACGTCGTTATCAGCAGTAGCAGGGAAAATAATGGGAATGAGTTACAACGGACCGCTCTTGTTCGGTATGCGTGAAAAGGAGAAGAAAAATGTGTAAAGAAGTGAGATGCGCAATATATACGAGAAAATCAAATGAAGACGGGCCAGAACAAAAGTTTAATAGTTTGGATGCGCAGCGAGTAGCATGTGAAAAATATATAAAAAGCCGAGAAGGTTGGGTAGCATTGGCAAAAAAGTACGATGATGGAGGGTTCTCAGGGAGTAATTTAAATAGACCAGCGATAAAGGAACTATTCGAAGATGTAAAAGCAGGAGAGGTAGACTGCGTGGTAGTTACGCTGGATAGGTTATCAAGGGAAACAAAGGATAGCATAGAAGTAACATCATTTTTTAGAAGGCACCGAGTAAATTTTGTAGCAGTAACGCAAATATTTGACAATAATACGCCAATGGGAAAATTTGTGCAAACAGTGTTATCAGGAGCAGCGCAACTAGAAAGAGAAATGATAGTAGAGAGAGTAAAAAACAAAATAGCAACATCAAAAGAGCAAGGGTTGTGGATGGGTGGAACTTTGCCACTGGGGTATGATGTAAAAGATAAAGAATTAATAATAAATGAGAAAGAAGCAAAGACGGTGAAACATATATTTGAGAGGTATATGGAGCTAAAATCGATGGCAGGATTAGCAAGGGAGTTAAATAGCCAAGGGTACCGAACGAAAGCAAAATCAGATATCTTTAAAAAAGCGACGGTAAGGAGAATAATAACAAACCCTACATATATGGGTAAGATAAGGCATTATGAGAGGCAATATGAAGGAAAGCATGAAGCAATAATAGAAGAAGAAAAATGGCAAAAAGCGCAAGAATTGATAAAGGATCAGCCATATAGAAAAGCAAAATATGAGGAAGCGCTGCTTAGGGGAATAATTAAGTGTAAGAGCTGTAATGCAAATATGACGCTGACGTACGCAAAAAAAGAGAATAAAAGGTATAGATATTACGTGTGCAACAATCATTTAGTTGGAAAAAGCTGTGCGTCAAAGAGTCGGAATATAGTAGCAGGAGAAGTGGAAAAAGAAGTGATGAAGAGAGGAGAAAGTTTATATAAAAATTGGGAAGGAGGGGAAAAATGGGAAAATTTGAGTTTTGGAAAACAGAAAGAAGCGGTAAAAAAGTTAATAAAGGTAGTGTGGGTAAGAGAGGAAGGAGTAGAAGCGTGTTCTGAATCAGAGGAAAAATTTATACCAATAAGTTTAAAAAAGAAAGGAAATAAATGCACGGTAGTAGAACCAGAAGGAAAAACAAATAATGCACTACTGAGAGCAGTGGTAAGGGCTCATCTGTGGAAACGTCAACTGGAGGCAGGAAAATATAGAAGTGTGAAGGAGCTGAGCACTAAAATTAAGATAAGCATGAGAAGAATACAGCAAATCTTGAGATTAAATTATCTGGCTCCAAAGATTAAAGAAGACATAGTAAATGGGAGGCAACCAAGTAATTTGAGGCTAGCTGATTTGAGGGAAATACCGATGCTGTGGAGTGAGCAGGTGAAGAAATTCTACGGTTAAATTACGCACATTAAATACAACAAATTTTAAGATTTAGCTCCAAAGATCAAAGAAGACATAGTAAATGGGAGACAACCAAGTAATTTGAGGCTAGCTGATTTGAGGGAAATACCGATGCTGTGGAGTGAGCAGTTGGAGAAATTTTATGGATTAACGTTTATAAAAGCAACAAAATGAGAGCACTGAAAAAAGGTATTGGCAAAAAACTTGATTCTGGTCTTTCAAGGCATGTTACAGAGGTGGTTATAAAAAGATATGTTAAAGTAGGTCTCAGCCCATCTCTGACAGTCGTTTTTTTCTTTAACAAGCCCAAAGTTAAAAAAAGAGGATTTAAAAATAAAGAGGTTGAATATTTGAACAGAATAGAGTATAATTATTAATGCTTTTGAAGAAAATTTGTTATGGGTTTGTCAAAGTTTTTAGATCCAAAAAATAATTATGCCTTTAGGCGCATCTTCGGTACTGAGAAAAATAAAGATATTCTCATTCATTTTCTCAACGATGTCCTAAACCTAACAGGTGAAGCTAAAATAAAGAATGTGCAGTTCCTAAGCCCCATTCAAAATCCCGACATTACCGCTAAAAAGGAGAGTATTGTCGATGTACTCTGTAGAGATTCTGCAGGTGTTCAATTTATATGCGAGATGCAGGTTGCGAGAACGACTGGCTTTGAAAAACGCGCACAATACTATGCTGCTGGAGCTTATTTTAGCCAAGCCGATGTAGGTGGTAAATATCAGGACCTAAAAGAAGTTATCTTCATTGCCATCACTGATTTTGTTCTGTTTCCTAAAAAAGCAGCCTACAAATCAGATCACGTTACTCTTGATAAGGTTACTCACGAGCATGACTTGAAGGACTTTAGTTTTACTTTCATAGAACTACCGAAATTTCCAAAGACAAAAGAGGATCAACTAGAAAGCATAGTTGAAAAATGGATATATTTCTTTAAGTATGCAAGTGAGACTAGTGAAGAGGATCTAAAGAAAATAGTAGGAAGTGACGAGATTATTGGCAGAGCTTATAACGAGTTGATAGAGTATAATTGGACTAGGGAAGAACGGACTATATATCAACAAGCTAAGAAAAATGAGGATGATAATGTATCTTGCCTCAACCAGAAATTTAATGAAGGAAAAATTGAAGGAAAAATTGAAGGAAAAATTGAAGGAAAAATTGAAGGAAAAATTGAAGTGGCAAAAAACTTACTTAAGGTTGGAGTATCTGTTGACCTAGTAGCTGAATCTACAGGTCTTCCTAAAGATGAAATTGAACAACTCAAGAAGAAATAGTCTCATAGACCACCAATTTCTTTCTGCTATTACTAGCGGTGAAAAGTTTACCTATAGGGGTATGTCCTGAGTCAGAGGAAATTTATACCAATGTAGTTAAAAAAGAAAGCAACGAAGTGCACAGCCAGAAGGGAAATGCGCTACTGAAAGCAGTGGTAAGGGCTCATCTGTGGAAACGTCAACTGGAGGCAGGAAAATATAGAAGTGTGAAGGAGCTGAGCGTTAAAATTAATATAGGTACAAGACGTATACAACAAATTTTAAGATTTAGCTCCAAAGATCAAAGAAGACATAGTAAATGGGAGACAACCAAGTAATTTGAGGCTAGCTGATTTGAGGGAAATACCGATGCTGTGGAGTGAGCAGTTGGAGAAATTTTATGGATTAACGTTTATAAAAGC
>KK502454.1:0-46870 GCA_000688735.1 Glossina austeni
TCCGCCCGTATAACCAATATCACGCCCGCTGTCGCTCGTATTGGTAGTTTCACCAGCTGCAATACGTTCGTCCTTTAAGCGAGTTGGAGGAGCTGGCTTCTTTGGAGTATCAACTGAAGTCGCCTCAGGTGGCAGATAAGCTATAAAATTAGAATTGTACGGTTACAACATTTTCACTATCTATAAGAGAGGGAAAGGAGCGGACCGGGAGCCTTGCAATGTGTTCGATAATTTAGCAAATTGAATAGTTCGTCATTTTGCTTTCTTTCACCGCCGGCATGTCTGCTAAATTTGGCACAAATGCTTCTTTATAACGTGATTTTTTTTTGTAATTTAGATCCGTCCCAATTAAAAGGAGAACATGTTTCATAAAACACAATGCACCTGTTAATTTGCTACAAGAAGGTAACGCCTTCAAAGTCTTTGTAAATTTTCAAACATAAGTGCTGCGGACTTAATAATATTAACATTAAGTATAGATTAACCCTTTCTCTACGCCAATCTGTTTGTTTTTTTTTTTTTTGTTCTTTCTTTTTTTTAATGTATTGTGGAAGTGCTTGTGAATGGATTACATTTTAGTTCATGTCCGATCTGGGTAAGTAAGATAAGATTCCGGCTTCCCTTTTTCAATTTTGATAACACGCCAAGAGAAAGATTAACATCGCTGTGTTGACTCACAACTGTATAGTCGTCCGTCAGATTACTTTTAGTTGTTTTTTTTTCTTAATCTGCTTTGAAAGGAATGACATTCTCATCAAAATCAGGGCTTTCGTATGTTCAAAATCTTGAAGCCTTAAAGAATTGCATTAAGTGAGGTGGCATTTTCTTTCCAATCTAATAGTGGGTACAAATTTACTCAACCGTATCTTCTAATGAAATCATATAAGTGCTGATCCACTGTGAAAACTTAATGAGAGATCTTTTTCGGTTGCATCTCAAAGAAAGCAGAAAATGACAGACACCATGCTGGCGATTTAAGATGCATTTTAAAGATGACCGATAAAAACGTTTTTGAACAGAAGCTTGAATATTTTTTTTAAGAAATAGGAAATATATTTACCTTCCCATTTAATTGCGTCAGCATTCGGTACTAGATCGGCCTTCTGCTTCAAGGAAACAGTAGAGGAAGTAGGGCTGGTATCTTCCGCTTCCAATTTAGGAGTCTCGCCTTCCCATGTACCTGTTCTGAAATCTTTCATTTGCATATCAGTTGTACTGCTTAGCCCTTCGATTGGCGCGGCATTTTGATATAACGGGTTGGGCGGAGTCGGCAATTTTGATTTAAGCTTCTTTTCGACCTCTGCTTCCGTAATGCTTCTTAGAGATAACTTTTTATCAATAAAGTCGTCGACTTTCAATTCACTGAACGGTGTTTTTTTTAATTTGCTTTTCTTTTCAGAGCTCTTGACTTCTTCTTGAGAACTCTTTATTCTCTCGATACTAGCATCCTTTTCGTGTCGCGCAGCTTCGTTAGATTTCGCAATTATTTTACTAGTATCTTCTTCAATAATTTTTTCAGTTTCTGGAGTTGCTAATATGTAATTACTTGTGGATGGGCCCGTATCCTCCAAATTATCTACGTCAGTCTTTTCAGGCGTCTTCTTTTCTTTCGTACCTTTCGATTTATTATCCTCTGACTTGCCGGTTTTAAGATCTAAGCTAGATGATGATTTGTCTTCAAGAAATTTTATACCAAGAGAAGGATTCATTTTGGACTCGATATAAGACATTTTCGAAATCTCACTGATTGGAGACCGTTTGATACTGGGTTTTAAATATTCTGGCCTAGTTTCGGATTTGTTATTGGTATTCGGTTCGGAATCAGCTGGGGAATGGTTTTCTTCAGATAATTCTGGTGAAAGGACCGAACTCGCTTGAGCTGTTTTATTAATTTCAGGAGTTTCAACAGTTAATGATGGGTTAGTTGCAGAAGCTATCTCATTTTCAGAGACTTTCTCGGCTGCTAATTCAGCCGAAAGCGATGAATTTCCACTAAAAATCTTATCAGCTTCAAAACCTAGCTCAACAGTTGGTTTACTTGAAGTTTTAGAAGTTTTATCAAATTCTGCAGCTTTTACGGCACCTGATTCATTTGGGTTGGCTGTATTCTTTTGAGAAGTTTTCTCAGTTTCAGGATTTTGTACAAGCGGATTTGGTTCAGTTAAAAACGACGAACTCGTTATTGGTGTTTGCTTACTTTCAAAAGATTTAAAGTTTTCGGAACTAAGCTGCGATCTGCGTATTAACTTGAGGATCATAGGGTCGGTAGTAGTCTCTTCTGGAAATAGCGAATAACAATTTTTTATTCCATCAACAGAGGGCAATATTCCATACTCCATAAAATATATTGATATATATAATATATATATATATGTAGTTATCCATGCATTTATCATGATAAAGATTAATACCAGAATCAATTTTGTCTCGCTTGAAGAGTTTGAAACCCCTTTCAATACGGACACGTAACGGACGTATCAAATTAACTTCAAGCGGAATGACATTCTCTAAAGGATGGAGACGAGTTGTGCGTCGGGATTTTGTTCCTCAACTGTATACTAATTGAATTCCAAAATTTTATGAACATTGCAATTCTCCTGTGGGTGCATGAGAAGATCGTGAAGTTTTGTAAATTTAAAATCAAGAACCCGTTGTACGTTCCCTATAAAAATGTGCGAACGAGAACAAGAGTAAGAAAAATATATTCGCCGTGAAAAGAATTTGAAATACTTATCATCTCCGACCAAAACATAAAGTTTATAAAAATATTTCTGTTTGTGGTTACGTTTTAAAGTCCGACTACTCTCACTTTTGCTCTCTATGCGAGTGTCTTTTGTACGTTGCAAATTCATTTACGGATTACAGTGGATGGGTAATGGCCACTTCCTATAGTGGTCCATTATTCAATGCTTAAAGGAGATTAATCTTTGAGCGATCTGAGCGATCTAACAACGGACACAAAGATGAGACGAGTCTCTCGCGTGCATTTCTGGCTATTTAAAACGAGCGAGAGGGGAGGCGATGGCACAAGTCTGTTATTCTTCGTATGTGTGTTCTTCGGTGATGGACGTATAAATTAATTTTTCTTTAAGAAAGTTGCTAGCAAGTTTTTAAATGAAACTTACGCCTTCGTTTTGACACCCGCCTTCGCCTTTTTGGTTTCATGTTGTGACCCAACACAGAGGATTTTGTTATCTCGACATCTTTCAAATTCTTCGACTCGATGTACTCAATATGAACTGAAAGAAGGCAATGAAAGTCAGTTAAAATAATAAACATATAGAAATAAATCAGACTCGACCCTTTCTCGGTGGCAGATCCGCTTTAGATATATGCTCTTTTTGTTCTTCTATATTGGTTGAAGAAGCAGGGCTTGGTCGCAAATTTGATTCGTTCCGGCTTTTATCTTCAATGTTAAGCGATTTTTTGATGACGTCGTCTTCTTCAGTCTTCTTTGGCTTTACGGCCTTATATAACGTCTTTTTGATTGCTTCTGAAATTTTTTCAGCTTTATCAAAATTCTTCTTTGCTTTTTTAAGGGATTTTGTTATTTTATTAATTTTCCCGGATGTTTCAGGATTATCCGCATTTTTTTGGATTTTCGCAGCATTAGCTTGCTTTTTCATCTCGATAACTTCCGTTGTGCCTGTAGTATTATCCTCTTTTCTTTTAGCTTCATTCTCGTTGCTTTCTTTGTCAATTGTAGAATTAGTTAAAATTATATTTTCAGTTTTCTCTGATTCGCTTGATTTCAACGATTCTTTGCCTTCCTTGTCTATTTCGTCATTAGCCATGTCGAACTTGCGCTGTTTTAAGATTAAAAAAGTTCTATCTGCGCTCGTTTTATCGGCCATTGTGATGTCATTTAAAAATGATATTTCTTCTACTTTGTTGATTTCGTTCAGTTCGATAGACTCTTTTCTTTCAATCTTTTTCTCATCTATTTTAGGAGCATTCAAAACGGTTGCTTCTGCTGGTTCACCTTTCACTTCTTTCATATTATTATCGTTTGTCTTTTCTTTATTGTCAGTGGCTTCGAAAATTGCTTTCGATTCTTTGAATTCTCTTTTCTCAGTATTTTCAAGCACTTTCGCGGGCATGTCTGTCATTTTTTTGCCATCGTCTTTAGAAACTTTTCGGTCAGCTGTGGCAGAGACTACTTTCAATTCTTTTGGTATCTCTTTGTCAGAGATTTCTGTCAATACTTTTAATAGTGTTTCGTTAGTATCTTCGGAGATCTCCTTCAGTTCCCTTGATATTTTTTGGGTACCGTCTTCAGAGAGTGCTTTCATTTCGTCCGAAACTTTTTTGTCAGAGATTACTTTCAGTTCTTTTGATAGTGTTTTGTCGATTGCTTCAGAGATCTTTTTCACTTCTTTCGGCCCCTTTTTATCAGTCTCTTCCATGCTTTCTTTTGTTTCTGTTGATGTCGCCTTAAGAGCGCCTTCATCGATTTCTTTCGACACTTTTGACGTGTTTTCATCGATTTCTTCAACGATATCTTTTGTTTCTTTCGATGTTGCTTTAAAAGTGCCTTCAGCGACTTCCTTTGCTTCTTTTGACGCTTTCTTCGTAACATTTTCCGTGATTTCTTTCGACTTTTTTGATGTTTCTTGGTCAGTAACTTCAACGTTTTCTTTAGACACGTTTGGTACCTTTTCATTAGCATCTTGAGAGGTTCGCTTCGATTCTATTGAGTCGTTTAGTTTTTTGGGTTCGTACACTGCTTTTAATTCACTTACATCTTTTGATTCGTTGATTTTCTCGGCAATTTTAATTCCCTCTGCTGCACATTTGAGATTCGTAAAGAAACTGGAATTTATAGGCTCTAGGAACGATATGCAAAAAGAAAAAGTTAAACTATTGTAATTTTTCCCAGTTTTTGCTTATGGACAAACCTATCGCATGCTTCTTTGTTCGCTTATTAACTGCCAATGAGTTAGTCGCGATATCCAGACTTTTAATCTTTGGAGTGCTTTTTATATAATGTCGATGCTGTTTTTTGGGTGTTTTTGATGACGTGTTACCTGTTAAGTTATCGTTACGCAAAAAGGAGAAATTTTATTTTCCAAATTAAATTTAAAATAGGGTGCGTACCTGTTTTAGGCTTTTTATCACTGCTTGTGTCATCGGTGATTGTCGTTTTCGTACCAAATTTTCGCTGCATATGATATTCGCGTTTTCCTACAATATATTTGGACACATATCTTTTACGCCACAAAACTGTACCACAAACGATAATATTTTCTGACGAACATAGTAGATCATGGTGCTTTGGGGCTTGCACGCAAGATTTGAAGACGCAGTTGTTTAACAAAGCCGGGCTGCTTAAATGTTCACAAATACATCCAATATTTCGTTCCAGGACAGTCTTGCACCAGTTGTAATCCGTGAATTTGGATACGATGAAGAATTTTGAAAACCGAAACATCTTAATTTTTTTTGTCAAGTTTTACAAGATCTACAATAAATTTTTTGAATTTTCCGAAAATAAAATACGAAAAACGTTGGGTTTTTTTATATTAAATTGACACAAAAATAATTGAAAAACTAAATGAAAATTTGAAAGTGACAGAAATTTTTATTGGCAGTTTTTCTATATTTAGACGGAAAAGGGATAGCCGTCGTTACACATCAATTGAATTAACTGTGGATGTGAAGCCGTTTCAATCGATCGCTTAAAGCCTTTATATAACCCGAATATTTACGGCCGAAAGAAGTACAGCTGAATAGTTTCTTGTAAATGAATACTTAGGGGACCGAAAATCTTTTCTTTGTGTTCTTATGAAAGGTAGAAATTTATCTATACCTTTCACTTTATTAGGCGAATGCCAACTGAACAGACGTTTCACTGTATATTATGTCAAATGTTTTCAATTTTTTTTATATATTTGACATCTTTCAACAGAAAACAATAGGACGACTGGAAACGCCAATCTCTTTTACGCTACAAAAATCCAATCAACAAAATAAGAACATTATAGTCGGGCAAAGCTGATCGTCTAATACTCTGCATTGCCTCGCCTAGTAGAGTTACTCACTTGTTTTGTTAATGATACACCAAAAAGTGAACATTGTTTTCACGCAAAGGCATATTTTTTATGAAATTTCGTCGAATTATCTTAAAACTTGCGACCTGTAAGCTGAACACAAAAATATATAGACAAACATTAGGCGAATAGATGGATAGACAAGCTTAGATCGATACAATAAAAGGTAGGTTTGTGGACCACAAAAATACATGGACAGATGGACGGACAAGTTAGGTTAATCTTAAGCCCTTCTGTTACATACATCCGCACAACTTTAAAATATGCCCTACACCAATTGTGGTACAATATTTAATTCTGTGGACCATTAAAAAATGTTAATTTTTTCATGCCCCCTAAAGAAATATTTTGTGAAATAATTTTCATTTTTCGCAAAATTGTTATCCTATTACACTATACTTATAATGGTTTACTTTCATGGTCAAGCAATACTTGCTTACCATATGACAATTTTTCAACAATACAAGCAACATGACAATATAACTATGTATAAACTATGTATGAACAATATTCTAATCATTCATTTTTGTCGTAAAATGTGTCTTTAGTTCCAAAAGGATTTTCTATCAATTCATTTTGTCCTATATGAATGTCCACTCTTTCGAAGCTTTTTAAAGAGGTGGCGATCGGCGGTTATTTGTTCGGGTGAACTCTTAGTAAAAATGATTAATGTTATGAAATGAAATGGATTGAATGCCAATTTAGAAAATTTTCTTTCTTTTCTTCAAAAAAAAAAAAAAACGGCAAAGAAAATCATATAAGTCTTGCGATTAATTTTTGATATCCCTGAACTCAAACTCATTTGCAAAAATTTTAAAAACTTTCTAAAACTTTTAGTTGCTCAATTGGAATTTTTGTTGGCCATAAATACTATTTTTACTAACCTCTAATGCAAAATATTGTTATATTATACGTAAGAACAAAGTTGTGTTTAAATCTCGTAGACATCTCGCCTTGCTTCCTTTTTGTTAGGGATGACGTTAACTATTGTGAACATAATAAGCTTTATTCATTAATTAGTTAAATGATTCTATAGAACAATAAATAAATAAACTAAAAACAATATAAATTTAAAGTAAAGCCACTAAGTAACTAAAACATTTTTTTTTTTATGATAAAAGAAGAGAAAATAAGTGCAAGTACGTATCAATTCTTTTGTAAAATGCGTAACTCAGGCGTGACAGATTCATAATGAAAAGTTTTCGATCGGTGTTTGTCTTATAACGAGCACCCAGTGCACTCCAGCGTCACTCATGTGTTGCTCCATAGACATGTACACAATGATCTTCAATTTGTGGTAACGGAACAGAATATCGCAGCCTCGTACGAACGTTGTGACGATGGAAAACAGCACGGATTTCTGTAGGCCCACAACATTGGTGAGCTAGACGTGGCAAATCGTTCTACCATAGCCATTTTTAGCGAAGTTGCCCATTAAAGCATGACGGCAAGCGCAAGCACGAAAATAATGAGATCTACGTATAATAATCATTTTTTTCTATTTCTTTTGTTTTATGAGCGATCACCCTGTAATTTCCATATGTTGCATTGAAGAGCACTCATGCTAAAAATTCTGATTTGTTTTTCAACTTTTGTGTACATACCTTTTTAAACTTCTCTGCACAATACTCCGTTGTAATGAGAAAGAGAGGGTCAGCAATTTGTAAGTTCTTTATGTCTCCAGCTCCCCAAGTGGATGTTAGAAAGCCAACCCGTCAATTTGACGATCGACTGCGATGTGTCTGTGATGTTGCCCAGATCACTGATTCTCTCGTTCTTCGACTACTTCTCACTTCAACGACAACATAAGAATGATAATCACTTTTCTTTGCATTACATACCATGATCGTCATCGTTTTCGTTTTTATTACTCATTATAAAAGAATTAAGGAAAAATACGTAGCAAAGCAGCGTGTACGTTGCTTTGTTTATAAATAACGAACATTACGTAGACAACGACAGTCTCACACAGAAATAAATAAGCGCAGTATTATATAAACAGTCTGGCAACCTTGCTCGAAGCAAGATGTTTTCTCGGTTCTGCAATTTTATTAATTTGCATTAACTTATCATTTTCAATCCTTAAAAGCAAATTTAAGTGAAGCGTTTAGTTTCAAATAAATGTGAACGCTTTCTATACATCGTTCTTCACTTGAATCTCCTGTATTTCATAATTTAACTAACAAAAAGAAGAGTCTCCTGCTAATTGTCAAGCTTCTTACATACATTAAGGGTCTTCGCTGACGATACGATTGTCAATATTAATGATTCTAGGTCTATGCGTACAAATTTCAAGAATGTGATAGATAATGAAAATGGTTTTGACAATGTTGTTGCCTGCATTCGCGAAGGTGATAATATTCCAACTTTGCATGGTAAAAGTGTCACTCTAGATCAGGCCAATTTCTGTGATATTGAAACTTTTAATGATTTTTATGTTTTTTTGAACGTTCATTAGGTCAGGCTAAGCTGCGACATGTTTTTCTATGAATATATCAAATACTTCAATCTCTATGGGCTTAAGTATTTCAAAACAATTAGTAATGGCAGGATCAAATTACATTTCGACAATGCCCAAAATGCCAACAAGTTCATTAAAGATAACGAATTCAAATACCTAAAGGCATGCAACTCTCGCAATTGCACCGAGAACTTAGGAATAGTCGGCAAAACTCCTATCGTATTTAAAGAAGGAGAAAAACGCTCAGTCTGAAATACAACGCATGTCTGTTACTAGATTGTGCCATTGCAACTCCTGCAATAACAGCAGCTGCCGCTAGATTACTTCATTCCGCTCTGTATTGTACGCAGTGAAGAAGATCCGAAAGAAAACAAGACGAACAGTTCAATAAGATTAGTTCTAAGGACCTCGTGCATTATATCAATGCTCATCCAACAGTTGTATTCAAGGGGGACACAATATGCGACAAAAAGAGAACGCATGTAAGGAAATTTGTTAATGCTTCTTTAATTAATTCGACTAAGAGGAAAAAATTCGGAAAAAAGGAAAATTGATAATGAAGAGAAAACGCCAAAATCGTTTCGGCACAACCAAATGTTTTCGCGACTTATTGCATTGGAAATCGGATCGAAGGCGAGCGACAGGACGGCAGGCATATTATGGATAACAGGAAACTAAATGTAAATCATATTCTATCGCGTTATTTATTAATTTTTAGCTGGAGACTGCTAATAATTTTATACTTTTTAATTTTAGTTCTAAATCATGCCGTTTAGGTTCAACACCGTCAAACTTCGATTAGGTTGGACTTTTTAATGGCTGATCTTCCGCTGCATTCCCATATCAGTCAAAAGTTAGCCCAATAACTTATGAGTCGCGAGCACGCACACACACAAGACTCTTGTCTTGTTAAAATTCTAATAATCATTTTAATGGAGTTTTAAGGTGCTACTTTTTATCGTATGGCCGTCAATATTAATCCGGTCTAGCAAAACGAGCCAGCTCTCGGCAAACAATTTACAGCCGCACGATTCATTTCCCATTTTAAAGGATTCATAAGTTGAAGTTATATGTTTATATATCTTCTTATTTTCAAAAATTGTTGTTAAAAATGATGAGAAATTTTCATTTTAAGCTTGGAATATAATTTCTAAAGATAAGTGGACGGACATCGCGTATGAAACAGATACACTGGTAGGTAAGATCACATATGCACATGCATTGCAAACGTCGGCTTCCCAATTTGCGCGTTTGAATTAGGTTTTTTAGGCTTTCTGAACGAACTTACACGCATTTGTTTTTACTTTTTATTCAATGTTCAGACTGTTCTTGGAAAGCAGAATATGCAAAATTATATATAGGGTTACTCATAACCTCATTAACTACTCTTATTATTGTTATTATTAGAATAGAAGAAAACTAGAAATCAGAAAACACAAAAATGCAGTTATATGGAAACATTAAAATGAAAAATTTGATGAGGTCTTTTAAGAGGGATTTTCGTTTAATAATTTGCAAATGTAATTGAACCAGTGCTGTTATTTAATTATTGAAAAACTTTGTTGCGATTACAATTCAATTTAATTTATTTTTTTAGTACATGTCTTCCCATGTATATGGTTACCAATCGTTGATCAGATTAAACACTGTTTTTTTCTTCTTATCCTGTAACAATCTGAAAAATCAAGAAAAACTAAAAGCAACAACAAAATCGTTTTTTTTATAAATACATAAATAAATATGGAAAAAAAGCTATGTAAATTAAGTAAATAAAAAGTATGTTATTGGCTCAAAGCGATTAGATACTAGACAAAGTATATACCAAAATCAAAATATATCGAATAGTTAGGTCTACCAACGTGGTTTCTTGGAAATGTTTGACATGGTTTCGGCGCAATGTCAAGTGCGTTATACATCTTTATTGCCTTTCCACTTCACCGACCATCGGTTTCACATGCCTCATCCAAAATTTTAATAATAAATAAAATAAAATAAAATATATATATATATATATATATATATAAAAAAAAAAGCAAAAAAAGCTTACATCGTATACAAACAATCATATCGCTATTCACTATATATATACATATATATATATATATATATATACATCGTATACGTGTATACGATCTAAGCTTTTTTTGCGTCAATATTTTTTTGAAACTACAATGAACAATAATATTTTGTTTGTTTAAAACAAGAAAGCGCTATGTTGGTTCAAAAACGAATGGTATGTATGCATGCACGTTAAACGCAATTACTACTTCATTCATATGAATGTATCTAAGCGAGAAAGAGACAACTATATCTAACTTAACTAAGCTTGTGTAAATTATTAATGCAAGCCAAATTCAACTGGTAGTTTGCATATAACAGATGACTGTCGTATCGAATGCGCACTCGATTTTGAGAACCGTAAACCGGCCCCTGAAGGACTATATCATTGTTCTACTACGGATTATTATAATTGGATTATGGAAATTCCAATTCCATAGGAACTCAGTCTAAGCCCTTTTCCTATAATCGATATTAATCCTTTGAATTCCATAGAACTGCACCCACAATGCTGCAGTCCTTCGGTGCTAGCAGCATTTGACAGTCTGATAGAGTAGATGTAAATTAAACAACAATGGCATGACTGTTTTTGTAAGTTTCATCATTGGCAGTGGCTTGTTTACCGCGAAATAGAAGACCTCCGCCTTTATTTGTATTCTGACTTAGCAATAGCATACTTTTGCAATATATACCTTGCGAAAATATACCTTTTTCTGTAATTTTTTTTTTTTTTTAAATCGCGGCGACGCTCTTCTCGTTTGTCGAAAAGTAAGAAAACGCAGAATGTAAACAACACTGAAAAAATATAACAACCAAATCGAAACAGTCATGTACCGATGAATCGAACAATAAACAAAATCGAAAAATGCGATAACACAAACGTGTTATCGAAAGTAAACTGTACAAACGATAAAAACTATGCGTTGAACACAATGATTGGGTGATGCGTTATGCACGGCGCACGAACTGTTAAACTAAAATTGATTCTGTGCACAAGATCATATGGAAAGAAGAAAACCTTAAAGCAAATTAAGTAATTTGGTAAAAATAAAGATAACTAGCTACCAAAAACGAAAACACGATAAAAAAGCAGCTAATCAATGCAGTGTAGAAGAGCGAAGAAGCGTCCAACCAACGCATCGCAAGCTTCCGGAATAAAGTGGCACTCTTTCTAGCATTGTTCGACGATAACCTCTTTCCTTTATGGTGCTGTATTCTGTCTTCATAATCTGCTTTTATCCCTTCTGTATTTGGAGTAATGTTGTGTACCACTCAAAATGAACAACGCAATTATCGTGTTCATCATTGTATTCTCAATTTGCATTTTTCATACGTTTAGCTTAAGTTTTCATTTTTCGACCGGTTTTACCTCGTGTATATGATAGCATTCAGCATTGTTCAATGAGTTTCCTTCTTTTTTTTTCCTTCACGTCTACACGACAGCTGAAAATTAAACTCTTTCTTTCAAAACTGCTATTAAATACGTATTACAAACACAAATAAATTTGAATATATACAATGTATGTTCATTTTACACTTTTTTTTTTAATATAGCATATCCTTGATTTTATTGCTATTAAAACTTCAAATATTTTCAATTCCCAATTCAGTTTTTTTCTGCTTGTCATACAATAGTTGTCATACAATCTGCTAAAACAATAAAAATATATATTAAGAAATTTTTAAAAAGTGTCAAGTGCTTCCTACCAAAATAATGTAAATAATTTTTTAATAGGCTCGGTCATGATAAGACTAGATTTTGCTTCAGAGATCCCTATAGCAAAACGAAACGAAAGAAGACACTAACAGCATCTTGTGCCGAAAATTGAAAAATTGTTTTGTTTTCTCCCAATATCTGACGGAAGAAGGCCGTTCAAAGGCCGTGCAAAGATATACTGACATGAATGGTAACTGGGCTGTGGAAATTGCGAAATCGAAATTGTATCAATTTATGCAAATGAAAGACATTACGCCAGATTGTAACTTCATGCCCGTGGCGGCAGGATTATCCACAAACTATATATTGGTAATGAAAATTTCCCTAAGCGATCCAGAACTTGCTCTCCTTGCACGAGAAATTGCTTCGAACAAAAAATTGGCCACTAAACTATGTTGCTTTTCCCTTGTAACACAACTGTATTCGTTGGGTCTTATTGAAGCATTTAATGGTAGCCTCAAGCAAATAAAAATAAAGCAGCCTAATAGCAATGGAATTCAAGAGCAGCCAAATGCGGAAAGAACAGACGTGACTGTTGGTAACGAAGGACAATTGGATATAGAGCTTGCTGCCACGGAAAGTAGCACACGTAGCTTTGGCGCTATTAAAAAACCTTTCGTTCCTAAAGAAGCAAAATTCGAAAATCAGTTGGCAAACAAAGTGTCGAAGGCAGTTGATGAAAACTGCGAATATGGAAATTGGACGATCGAAAACGCGAAAACTAAATTGCATAGATTTTTGCAAGGACACAAAATGCCTTTAGATTACAAGTACGACTGCGTGCGGCACGGTAGCCTATTTAGGGCTGAAATAAAATTTTTCGTAAACAAGTTGAAATATAGCGTCTCGGCAAGTGGAACTGGCTGCACTAAGCGAGCAGCCAGTAAGGATTGTGCAGACGCAATGGTCCAAAAACTCTACCGTTTGGGTGTTATAAAAGCTTTTACGGGCAAACAACAAAAGAATGAGGTAGAAAAATTAAATGAACAACCGACAACCGAAGAGTTCGAAGTTATTGATTTGGAAGCTGCTGTAAGAGGGCATTGGACCACTGAAAACGCGAAAGCTAAATTGCATCATTTTATGAAAATCAACCAGATTTTTGCCAATTATCAATACACAGTAGTGAAGCCAATTGAGACAATAAGCTATACGGCTGAAATGGAGATTGTGTTGAATGAGGGGAAGCATTATGTTTGCGCTCATGGATCCGGTGCCAGCAAAGTAGCGGCAAGCAAATCTTGCGCTCTTTCCATGGTCCGTCAACTTTATGACATGGGTATTATTGAGGCGTACACCAGTCCGATTAAAAAGAAGAAAAAGAAATCGCTTTCCCAGCAGCCAGCGCATGAACCTAAAAGTGATACTAATTTATCAGCTCCGCAGATAAATATAAACAAACCTCTCTTTTCTGCTTTTCTCATTCCGCATGAATGATTGCAACGAAAAGATGCGAAAGTCTTCCGCAAAGCAAATAAAAAAGGTTATCAACTATCAGGTTCATCTCGAACGAAAGCTATCTTTCCGATATGTTAATACCTCCCTGTTTTTGTCAGTTAATTCTTTCTGTGAAATGTATAAAACTAAATATGTTTATAAAATAAAGGAAGCAATGACAACGAAGAGATCTTAAGACCACATACAACATGCACAGACTGTGATTAACTTATCATATTATGTTGTCAAATGTGTAATTGCAAAATGTGTGCATTGCCAAGATGCTGATGGACTTTCCAGTAAAATGAAAATACCGAAGCCGAAATTGCAATCCATATAGGCATTCGTGTAACAAAAGTTCTGCCAGCATTGAGTTTTTTCGCTGCAAGATGATATTTGAATAGTTTTACAAATGTTGAATATGCACAAGACGTTAAGATGGTATTACCTCGAGGCAAGACGTTCAAAACCAATTTTGTAATAGAAAGGTGGCCAAAATCGTCACTCTTTTCGGTGACAAACTCACTTGTCGTCCTTTTTTGCGCAAAAAACAATCTGGATTTCAAAGATGAGAAAACCCTATTTGCCGCGAGACGTCAGAAACTTTGGCAGACTTGTAAAACGAAGCTAACAGTATGATATAGCGGAAGTTTTCGATGATTGTGAGAACGACGTAGCAGATGTTGAAGTATATATAAGCTGTAAAGTTCTGAACGTGTTTCATAAAAAGGGAGAACGCCATGGCCCAAATTTTGTATGCATATAAGACTGAACGAAAAAATATACATGCATGCGGCTAAAACGGTCTTTGGATGGAAACGTTCATTCGCTTCATAGAGGCTTCGTTTAGTTTTCGAGGGCGTAATGAGAACCTTAGCCGAAAGTAGTCTGGTGATAACCTTAAAAAAGGGAGATGTGTGATCAAGTCCAGAAATAATAATAAATCTACAGTGGATGGATGTGAAAATTTCAATATTTTCACATTTTTCTTTCGTATTTCACAATTTATTTAGTAAGTGAATTGTTGCGGTTCTAGCTTACTGCAACATATTTACATACTATATTATGCTAATATCTCTACGATTAAGGTATAGGTGAACACGACAAACCATCGGAGAAGGTCCTAGCATTCATTTTGAAATTTTGTTGTGCAAAACGTTGGAATGGTCCATTATATCTACTTTGGGGCAATAATTGCAACCCACGCTGGAAGTTGTAATGCTGGTTAATGCTGAGTGAGTGGTAAGGAAACTAATTATGTACTTGACACAGTCAATGCATTATTTTTAATTTACAGTCGCGATTCGCTCCTGAGCATGTAAATAGTAACATTTGCGAGGAGGATGACTGCCGCGATGGTATAAATTGCGTTGCTTTCGTGGATATTGTAACGCTACCCAATTTAACACATATTTCGACGAAGAGCTGCGCTTTCATATGCTGCCTTCTTTCCAGAAAACCAAAACTTCTTTGTATTTTTAAACACATACACGTGAAATAAGTAGTTAGTGAGGTTTTCTTATTATATCTCTATGCATATATACATATGTACTATGTATATGAAAGATATATTCATTTTTTTTTTTTAAGTTGTTCATTTACCTCTTAAATTGTAGCTTAATTGTATTGTACCTTTTCGCAGCCTATCTCGTGTAATTATTAAAACAGCCAATAGATTATTTTATTAGGTGTTTGCAAAAATTTGGATCAGTGGCTTCTACAGGCAACAATAATATTGAGGAAATACCCGTGTACATAACGGTTGAATTTGATGGTTTTCCTCTATATCCAAAAAAAAAACAGTTTTCTATTAAATATTCTTGAATTATTCAGTGTACGCCGACGTCAATCGTAGAACACTCAAAATTCATTACTTTTGTTTGTTTGAAGAAATCTGCTGCTAAAGTCCACCAAACACGTTCGGAAACTTGTGGCGATGCTGCTTCATCATACCTCAATTGTCAATTTTGAGTTCAACGGTTTACAAGTGTAGACACGAATTGCTTGAAAATGCCATTTTTTAGCCACTAGTTGCAAGAGTTGCCCAGG
Source organism: Glossina austeni (assembly GCA_000688735.1). Classification (NCBI taxonomy): domain Eukaryota; kingdom Metazoa; phylum Arthropoda; class Insecta; order Diptera; family Glossinidae; genus Glossina; species Glossina austeni. The sequence goes on from KK502454.1 coordinate 15,773, forward strand.
ATACACTGTTGCAGTTCGAATGGGAAGTTCTGCCGCACCCAGCGTACTAATTAGAGATGGCGCCTCTTGATTCCACTTGCTCAGATCGCTACAGCATTGCTTGACTGGCACGCGGGTCCGTAAAGTTGAAGTTTGGATCGCCGCCAAACCAATATAAACTCTTTTGGCAGGACTTCGCCATGTTGCCAAAAATATTATAAAATGTTGCAGAAAATGATGCAAACCATTGCGATTAATTGTATCAATTTTCCATAACAACTACCTTTTTCAAGTGAAAAAATGATTGAAATTTTTGCAAACACCTAATATTAGGGCGGCGAAATTTATTGGAATATTTTATGTAGGAATTGCCATATTTGATAATTCGTGAGCTACTTTCGTACGGAGACTTGATGGTCTCAAAGTTTGTTTTTATGTTTTGTAAGTCAGATTTAATTTAGATAATATTTTGTTTAGAGACAAATTATTCCCAAAATATAACTTTTTCCATATATAAAAAAAAAAAGGGCCTTTGCAGGCAAACACGAGGTTTTCATTTGAATTTCAATGTTTACCATAGCGTATGCGCGCTTAAAAACGCGGGAGCATATGCACTCCTGCTTTCTAAAAGCACTCTAATGTCATTTTAATGAATCTTTAAAACGATTTCTCCCTTCAAATTATGTTACGTTACTTGCAAACGTCTCTGAAATGCGTTTCCGCTTCTATTCTAAAAATTGTCTTCACCACTCTTATTATCTATGTATGTATGTATAATCTAATATTTATTTGATAATTTTGAGAATTGCTGCTGGCAATGCATACGAAAGATAATCGTGTAATTTCAAGTCAATTATCGCTTATGGCTGGGTGATCACCCAGTAAGATCCAGGAATTTTTTTTTGGAAAAGTTTTACTTTCAATTCCGGTATTATCCCCTATAAAGCAGTTACAAATTTCAAGTTTCCACGGAATTTCACTCCAGCTACGTAGTACAAATGATTGGAACTTTGGCCTGGTTGTCAATGGATATACGCGTTATTGTAAAAAGACTAGCTAGACCAGCAGTTTATCATGTGAAAACTTAAGCGGCAACGGACGTACAAACGATTACGCTTACATTGAGTGAGAATTTTACTTTAGCTTCGATAATTTCTATATAAAATGGAGTCGTTCGTGTTAATCTTTATCCTCTCTTAGTGCGTACTGTACTGTCCTTATCAATATTTCTAGTCAAATTAAGGTGGTGTTGACGTAAACTCCTAATTCCCTTACAAAAAATTTCAACTGATAAACATATTTGATGTCGCTTGTAGATGTGTTGCCCATGTGTTATAATGGTATCATATATTAACTGTTGGGCAAAGCGGGAAGATATAGTGGTCCGAAAAGAAGAACCGTTTTTTTTTTGAGAAGCAAAATGAGAGGAGAAGGAGCGGGATGCAAATTTTTTCCGACATTTTTCTTACATATAATAGTTTTAACATTACGTTTGTTTGCCTCTTGTTTTTGTTGTAAATTCGTCCTTACTTTTATCAGCAATATTTTTGCTGATTTATGGTGGTATCGTTGCCTTCAACGTGTCACCGTTGTCTTTAACGTAGCCCCGTTCATAAGTTCATAGAACGATTCTTTTAAAATGATTTCAAATGTAATCCGATACTGTTTGTCTTACTCCCTTTAGGCTCTTTTGGCTAGGACTCAATTGACGGTCGATTATCATTTGAACTTTCTACCGCAGAGGTATGGTTTAAAAACTAGTTATTCGCCGCAGTGCACACCTTCTGCCACCAATGATCGTGGACACGAGTCTCAAATTTTGCGGGTTTAAATAGTTCCATAGTTATTTTGTTGTCTGTGAAGGGTGAGCAATGTATTCATTTTGTCAAAACGTATGCAATACCAAGAAGGAAGCTGCAAAGGCTCCATAAAGTATATATATTCATGATCAGCGCCAAATTCTGAATATATTTATCCGTCTGTGCATGTTTGTTGGTAACGTTTCCCTGGCCACAAAGACGAAGCTGGGCTCAAGTTTGACGACATTGGATGTTCGTGCACGTAAGGTGCTAAATGGGTCAAAGTGCACGCCTACCGTACCGCGCAAACTCACAACACCCCTCCTTTTCAGGGAAAAAGGATGTGGTCTTTTGCCTATAAATCTACAAAAATTTGATCACATAGTCCTTAGGTCATGCTATAGTGCCTGCATAAAAATTGGAAGAAATTGCCACGCCTACCCAACATTATAGTGTATCAAATACTTATTTCTTTGTGAAGACCCTCGTAACATCGAGAAGCCAGATTCACAGATAATAATATATATTCTAATATAATATATAATAATATATATATATATATATATATAATAATATATATTCTCGATCAGTGTCGATGCATTAAAGTACATCTAAACATGTCCTCCTGTTCGCCTGCCCGAGCGTGCAGTATTTGTGGTAACCACTCTTCCGTTCGCAAAACTGAACATATCGTCTTCAAAGTTGCAAAAGAATTTGGAAAAACCGGTCCAAGGCCACGTGCACAATGCGGCGAAAATTGAGAACATCTCAGTTTTCTGCTGGTTACCCATAAACATTATAGAGTATGGAAACTTAATTTTTTGGATTTTTTAAAATTTATTTTTAGGCTAACGGTGATAGGTATAAAAGATTCGGACACAGCCGAACACAATTTTTTTGGCGTGTGAGTTATGAATAATTTATTTTAATTTTATATCTTATATACGATGAATTGAGTTATTTTCACTCAATAGTTTTGGTAAAGCAGATTTTGTACATTTTGAAACTGTGACTTCTCCCGGACGATAATTTTCGTTCTATCTAAAAAGATTCCTACAACCAAAGACTTGATCATCCAGAACAGATCGATCGAATTGCCTTGTGTTCGCTATAACAAAAGCACAATATATTAACTTATGATGCTGATAAAGCGAAAACATGCGCTCGCCTTCTATGTATGTGGTTTTTAATGTCGTATTAGTATTCAAGTGAAACAAAAATAAAGATAATGACTTCAACTACCGTTGTTACGTAATGCACTTGTTTTGACAGCTTGCGCAACAAGAACAACAACAATGTTAAACAACATTAACAACGATATCAGAAATGTACCATAAACTCTAGCGGGTAAGTAGGAGAGAAGTGATTTGAAATATTTATCTTCACAAATATATCGTTTTCGCAATACAGTTTGCTCGTTTATGCTAAAAAAACAACAACAACAACAACAGCGGCAAGAACAATAACAACAATAACAACAATAACAATAAAAGTTACATATTTGCGTTATTCACATAAATAAGAAATGAACTAAGGTTTGTTAAACAGAAATAAAAAAAATATAAAAAAAAAAAAAAAAAAGAAAAAGAAAAAAAAAAGCACTTCACCGTGCAGCATTACAGCATAAAATGGCAACTTCATCAGCGAAGACAACTAGCTCTGCTGCTGCAGCCTTTTCTGCTCCTAAAGATGTGTGTAACATGTATCTACATATATAATAAATAATATATATATATATATATATTACTTGTGTTTGTTTGTATGTTTGTGTGTATGTGTACGTGCGTTTGGTAAAAATTGTGGCATCATCACCTGAATTCGTGAAGTTTATCACTGTGAAGGGATCTGTGATTGCTCTTTATATGGAAGAACTCTATTTAGTAATCACTGACTGGTTGGTTGACTGGTTGGTGGGGAAACTAATGCTAACACGCACGCATTATTACTTTAAATTGTTGATACTGCTGTTGTTGTTTTTACGCTACTGTTTCTTTCACTATTTGTTTCTTACATTTTTTTTTTTTTTTTTTTTTTTTTTTTTTTTTTTTTGTTTTTTTGTTTTGTTTTTTTTTTTTTTTTTTGCCAAATTCGTGTATATGTTTGTGTGCTGCGACTATTAATATTTATGTTAAAATTTCCCAGCAATGCCGTCTAACGTTTAGAAAGATATGTCAATATTTTAAATGACGATGACAGTCTTATTGGCTTCGAAGTCATTATATCTTTCAACAAGTATTCATTGTTGGAATTGTTGTTGTTGTTGTTGTTATTGTTATTCCTTTAAGCTTTTACTAAGACAATGTGTTGAAGATAAATGTTGAAAATTGTTGGCCTATGTCTTGTTATTTTGTTGCATGTTGCCTGATAGTTTTATAATAATTAAGTTGTTATAGAGCGTTGTTGCATAGTTTGGTGTTTTAATGTAGAAATGTAGTAAAATTACTGCTATTATTGTCAGCCATTAATAATAGTTAGACAATAAAAACAAAAACCCGCAACAACAATAACAGTAAGAAAAAATCTCCATAAATTTTTTACACAAAAGAAGAAAAATCTCCTCAAATTTATATATTTTGACTATTCTATTATATCTTTACTATTTTTCTTGCCTCACTGTCTGCTTCGTTCCGACATTTTACCAATTTTCTAAAAGATTTCCTGCAGTAGCGTTTGGCTTATCTGAACAGCAATAATAATAATAAGAATAATAATAATGCTGTAGTTCAGTATCCACTATACTATATAGTTATTTAAAGCTACCAGCAATCGCATACGCATGCAGATACAAACACCTATATATATATATATATATATAAAATAGTGTATGTTTGTGTATTACAACAGCTAATATTATACGTCCTTGAAACACTATTGCACATATATTATACTTGACTGCGCACGTCATGTACACATACATATGTATATGTATACATATAAAATGTATAATATATAAATACATACATATATACATACATACATACATACCTATGCATATAGATATATTTGTAGTTAGTTTCACTTGTGCTGTATATGTATTGTATGTATTGTTTGTGATCATTATCTTTCAACTGTAACATACTTAACAATCTATTATGATCACACATACATACATACGTACACATATTCAAATACAATATATAAGCGAATACAATAATGGGCAAAAAAAGGAAAGAAATTTCATAGCTTGTCTTTTCGACTTTCGATAATCCTGTAAATCTTATCCGAGCAATAAATAAACTCGATCGTTGTGGAACGTTAGATAATACTTCGATATTAGATAATGTTACTTACGATACATCTTCATATAAAAATTTCTAAAACCCTTATAGCGGAGTTTAGTGGCATTTTAAACATTTCCCGTAATTCTGAACATATCTTTTTATGCCCGCCCCCCCCTTTTGTGCGATCGCTGGCAACATTCAGAAGGAATCTTTACGGAGACGACGGAACACATACATTCGTGATCAATGTTAAATTGCGAATCGATGTAGACATAAGCGCTTGCAGCTTCCTTTTCTTTGCTTGCTGCGTTTTCGAGCTCATTGCTCGCTATCATAACATATAAAATGTTTCTACGATTTCTACGTACGTTCTGGGTGGGTGATCTTACAGAGCACATGCTCTGTAAGATGAACGTAAGATGTGAAAAGAAACAATTTCAGAACCGGACTGTTTTTGCATTAAAAACCGGACCTATACTGGCACATGCCTAAATCGATTCCATTATTCATTAGTTCGCTGATCATGAATTTGCCTTTCGGAGCCATATAGTTATCTGTTTTTCATTTACTTACGTTTACCTCTTGACAATTCTAGTATTTTTACATCGACTACTAGGGTTTTATTCACTTTGTTGCACCAAGAAAAACCTGATGACAAACAAAGTCTCACGCTTAATAAACTGAAATAACTTTGGGTAGAGAAATGAGAAATGTATACTTTAGTCGGCACTCGTCCCTCTTAATGTCAGTATGCATCAAATGTACTTTATTGAGATTACGTAGGCGTAATCGGTCACAAGTACTGGAATTTTTTTGCTTTTATGCTTTTTAAAATGATTAGTAAACGATTTTTTTTCTATTCACATATCTATATAGTCCGTCACATTCACGGATCTAGACTATTATGTGTATACGTTTGATGCCCTCACTGCTATCAATAAAATTCAATTCATTATTTCTCTGGTAAATTATTAAAAATACGTTATGTCGCTTAAAGAGAAAATTTTCGCTGCAATAAATTTTTCCTTTACATTGCGTGATCTAAAAGGATTCGTTTTTTTTAGAGGGTTAGCGGCAAACTCGCTAACATCTGTGTCAAACCAGCTTGCTTGCTTGCTTTGGCTTGAAAGGACATATTTTTCGATATTTCAAAATGAGTTAAAAGGTTCTGCGAGCTGAGCTATCGGTTTCCGAAATGCTGAAAAAGACTCTCGCCAACAATGCACTCACTACACAGAGTGGGGGGGTTGTCGATTCGTATAAATTATTCCTAATCGCAGTTCGACTAGCACCACCATATCATCAAGCAAATGAAAGATTTGGCGCGCAGAAGTAAGCGACTTAACATCTTCTTTCGCGGTATCCGATAAAAATTCTTCCGCAACCACCCGACTAAGTGTCACCTGTCTTCTGGTTCGTTTTCAAACTGAACATACCGTCCCGCTCCACTTCTCGCTCGGACCCAGTGTCGACGGATCACGAACTAGACATATCTAAGAAAAATAGTCAGACGATAAGGAAATGAGAAATGTGTTGATCCACTTTTACCTTATCGACGTAATTATGTACTCAGCATTAAAGATTTGAACAGATATTGAAAGTTGGATCTAGTTCTAGTTCTAATTACGAAATTAGTATCAAATTTTTGTTCTCGCAATTTGACGATATTCGTGAGCAAGTCGCCGTAGTTAACGGGATATTTTCGTTTCATTTATCGGAGACGTGAAGTGAAATGAAAGCACGTATTATATAAAAGAAACCTATACGTTTGTGTATATGTCTCCTGGGAGAATAAATATCCGATTTCTAAAAGCGAGTACAAATCATTTCATTATCGTCTTAAGATATGCGATCATTAGTTAAGCTTCGGCCTTTCCTCTTCTCCTTAAGATTCGTTAAGAAGAACAAGCAATTCTTAAACACCTTTTTCCAGTCCTTTAATTTCTCACTTGATAACTATTTTAGTTAATTTTTAAAAAAAAATCTGAATCCAATGACTGGTGGGAAGGCTAATATATTTAAAATAGTTGCATAAATTTTCACTAGAGAGTCTGACCTTTTATACTGGACTTCACCTTTCATCCGCGCGCCATATACCTCCTTTAATGTTATATTAATCTTTTTACAATTATACTACGGAAAGCGACAAAGACCCACACATATAGATAAGATACCACATATCCATGTATACATGTTTATATATATTTCATGGTCAACACGATTGAATTTAATTGGACACGTGAATATTTATAGAGTATCACAAGTTGAACACACAAATCGTTTGTGTGTACATTTAGTTGCCTGTTTGGCTGCCACTCTGCCAATATAACAAGCAACAAGAAACATACACAGTCCAATGAAATAATAAATGTTTCGCTACTGACATCAGTGACAGGATTGAAAATAAATATCACATGACCTCTTGGTATCTTCCAGCTATTATGAGACTGTCAATGAATGTGACACATTTTATACACATACAAATAAACGCATATATATGAATATATATATGTATATATATATATACACATACATACAGACATACATACATACATATATATATAAATACATACATACATATATAAATACATACATATATAAATACATACATATACAAGCACGCGCGTACATACGCACACACACACACACACACACACACACACGCACACACCAATACCGCAATTGTGTACGAAATATATCAGAAAAGAAAAGGGAGCAACATCACACCGGTATACATTACCACCAAAAACTTTGGTGTAGTGTACAACAATCGAAAAAGGAGAAGAAAAAAAAAAAAAAAACGATATAATCTTAACCATAAAAGGTATTTTTATGTGCAAAAATTATACGACATGGTCAAGCCTATGCTTGTTTATATGTATGTATGGATATATGTTTTATGCATTCTTTGGAATGTCACACCATTTTACGATGTTAGTTCACGCTGCGAACTTTCTTACATAAACGCAACACCACACAAAACACTGACATCAACAACAGAAGAACAAGCACAGCAATAGCAACAACCACAGCAACAACAATAATAATAAACATTGCGAACATAAACTAAACCTTTTGAGTATGGTCCGCCACCACCACCAACACCGCCGTTACCTCCATCGTTACTATCATCATCTTCACTACCGTCGCTAAGTAAAGCAGAAAATTTGCAAGCACGCTATTATTGTATAGGATGCAAAAGCAGCTTAAGAAGCTAGCTAGCTGCTCGTTGCATTTTCAGTATCCTTCCACATCAGCTTCTAGCGTAAATCTTTGCGCAGAACTTTAGTCGGCGTTTTAATTTATTACGTTCAATCTAACACACGTTTTCGCGCACTTGTTGCGTCAATATGCACTCAAGCATGCACATGCACGCATACATTCTCTGCTGTCTGTCTGTCTGTCTTATAAAAATATAAGCAAATTTTTTTACCACTTATTCACCGTACGAGCGTAGAGACAGACGTCGCATACTTTTACTACCCTCTTTACTATTATCATTACCATTACTATGAGTTTAGCTTTGTGTGCTCGGCTTTTCTCCTACCTATCTACCTACCTACCTACACAACAATAAGCCCAGCAACAACACGGGCATGGACATGAAAGCAGAAGATGATGCTACTTATCCCATGTACCATAAATTCATTTTCATATGTTGTTTTTCTTTATGGTAATAAGCCAAATCTGCCCATAAACACGTTAATACTTGTAATTCCATGCTTGGATCGAGCGAAAACGAAGAAAAATATACATTTTTTCGTTTTCGTTTTTGTTTTATCTTTTATTTCTTTTCTCATTTTTTGGTCTTATTTTGTCCATCTTATTTGATATATTCCGCCTAGTAACGCCTTAGGCGATTTTGATTTTTGCAATTTTCGGGAGAGGTATCTTTCGCGTTCAATGTCAAGATAAATGAGAATTATTTTAACAGTTAACCGGAAGTGCATAACTGCCAATGAACTTAAGTTTAACTATAAGATCTTGCTTCTAAACAGATCCAGTGGCTTGGCAAGTATGGGAGCATGCTTTTTGTTACGACTATGGCCCAGATGCTAATTGGCCTCGAAATTTTACGGGTATTAAGATTGAGAAGGACTTTTGTGCCGACTCCTTCAAGCGGGAGCGGTCGTTGATTACTATGTACGTGAAGCGCATACTGCCGCCGAAACGTTAATCTTACGTCAAGCGTGTCAGATACTTTTGGATCGTTTTGTGAGAAATATCGGAATCCTCGGATAGTTTAGGTTGCGATTGTCTGCATGAACGACCAAAAGCTTTAACAAGCACCTGCTGCTCATGTAAAGCAGCGACGTATTTGGTTTCACTTATTTTTAAATTCTTTGCGAAACAAATTGCTTATGCTGCTTGGTTGGAGATGCCAAGGGGCATTGGTTTTTAGGAAAGAGTTACCAACTACTAAAATGTCTATAAAAGTTGATGATCTCGGAACGATTTGCGTAATCGTAACTGAAAACTTCACGCTTCGGGGAAGAAATGAATGATTTCGATTAGCTTACGGAAGGAATGCAGAAATGATGCACTGGTCCAAGTTGCCCGTAGATTCATGTATCCTGAATTCGTCTTTCTTCTAGGCGCAGAGTAAGACAAACACTTAGTGCATTTCGAATGATTGAACCCATCATCACTAGAATATGCGTTGGTTGGACTTATAAACAAGTCACGTTTCACACTTCCTGAAGTTGTATAACCAGTCATTTGACAAAGCTTCGCAAGTGGAAATCGTACGGAACATTTTGTTCACGTGTCTCGTTGCATTATGATTGATGAATAGCTCAGAATAAATGAATACATTATTGCTTATGTAAAGAAGAAGAAGAAAGCGTAAATGCTAACTATGTTCATATCAAGCGTCAATACGTTTTTGAGAGATTGGTCTCAAAATCCAATGACTGTGTAAACCTGCTTCGTAAGAGAAGAAAAAAAATACATTTTTTTCTTCTTTATCTAATGAATAAATAGCAGAATACAGGTGTCCTTCGTTATAACACGGCTAACTCGTACCCGTGTACACGAACCTAATAATATAAATAAATTATTTCAACTTATTATAGATTTAATATAAGTCAAGGCAATGTCTACCTCATTATATCGAAACCGCGCTTCTAAAGCGTAGAATTGTATGACAGCTGAAAATTCTTTTCAAATATATATATATATATAAACGAAAAAGTACGTTCAGCGATCGCAACATTAATTCTCATCGAAATTACGAAATAATATATTTTTTTTTTGTTTCCTTAAAGTCAGTCCAGTTGAAGCTCCTCCTATTAATGAGACAATAAAAAAGAGACAAAAAGGAAGGGAAAAAAATCCGGGGCAATTCGGTATCGAAATTTTGTACCGAATTTTGTATATCGAGACCGTGCTTTATAAACACCGTGTTATAGGAGGGACGCCTGTATGTATAAATTCTTTCTAGTTCCAGGCGCGCATAGTCATTCCGTATGTTTATTTTAAACGGTAAATTGATTCGTTGAAAAACTGCTATTGAGATTCACTTGACTGTTAAGAGATCTGACGCAAGATGTTGTTGGTAGCTTAATATATATGGCTGTTGCCGTAAAGTGAACAACAAGAGTGACTTAGCATTTGAAATAAAGTTCACAGGGCTACGATTGATTCTCTTCAAAAAAATTTCGATGAACTAGAAATAAATATTATTTAACTAAAATTACTTATGCTTGGCTTTTACACACACACACACACACAGATAACGTTTAAAATTAATCTTCGTCCTTCTTGTGAAGACACACCCAAGTAACTAACAATCATCGATTTGTGATTTTAAAGACAAAAAGTCAAACCGCTCTAACATTGAAGCACAAGCTGATTTAAATATTTATAAATTCACATACACTCACGTGTACACACACACACACACACACACACGCAGGGGGAGTGACAGAGAGAGAGAGAGAGAAAGCATGCTGAAGCAACAGCCTCACATTTAACCCAAGTTCTGAAAATTGAATTATCTCTCCTCTATGCAGTTACTTAACCTTTTTTTGCTTTCGTTCGTAAGTAAAAGTTTATCGTTTCTTAAAGATCAAACGAAAAGAAGAACAAAATTCGCTCAATCCCTATTTATCTCTGCTAATTTAAGACTACGATTAGTATAACAAACAATTTGTGTCTTTATTTATATAAATTCACTTTATATATATATATATATATATATATATATATATATATATATATATATATATATATGGGTGTGTGTGTGTGTGTGCAATCATTAAAAGTTCACAAAGGTTAATTTTAATTTCTTAATGTGAACCGCCGCTGTAAAGCGGCAATTGCTACTAGTTATGCGTATTTCTATGTATATATACACATATGTACGCGTCTCTGTGTGTGTATGTATGTGTGTGTGTGTGTAAAGCCCACCTCATTTAACACATTTAAGTTCCTTGCATCATCAACGTCATCATTATTGTCGTCATTATGATCATCGTCATTTGTGCAATTATCAGTGCCAGGCATTTGTAACTTTAAGAAGTCAAGTCATTGCTTATGAACTTTGAACTGTTACGGGAAGCCCCCACACAAAGTTGTCAACGAAATGCAATCATAAAAGCCAATCAAATAAAATGTAAACAAACAAAAATATTTTCTTGTATACACATACAGTGTCCTTTCCCTCCCACTAAATCAAGACAATGCAATTAAAACCTGTTACACTGCATCTACACATTGCTTGCCACTAACTGACTGAAAGACTTTGTGAGTTACTGACTGACTGACTAACTGACTAACTGACTAACTGACTGACTGACTGACTAAGTGGTAAGGTTAAGTTAGTTTAGGTTTGGTTTTCTTCAAAACACTTGCACTAGACTGCCTTAATGCGCTGTAATGCATTTTAGTTTATTTAAAAAGTTTTTTCCTCTTCTATTCACTTCACTTTCGGTCTACGAAGATATGTTGATGTTCTCATTCCGCTTGTAATGTGCTCAAATATGAATAGACGACTTCACGTAAGGCAGTTCAGTTCGTTGGCAGTTTTATGTATGTTATGTGCGGGTCCCAACCAACACTTATTATCTTATATTCGTTATCGTTCAGTTATATCTAAGCAAATCCGGATAAAGGCGATAGCAGTCGGACTTCCTGGCACGTCTGCAAAATAAGAAAAATGAAAAAATTTTCCCGTTGATAATGGGCGTTCAAGATTCGCCTTGAAGTGAAGAAAAATTTTTATTTGCTTTTCGTTTTTTTTTTCGTTTTCTTTTTTTTCGATTTTTGTTATTTTTTCTATAATATCATATTTTTCACTAATGTCAACATTAAAGTCAAACAGAGAAAACAAAACAAAATAAACGATTTGCTAGTTGAATTATATACACAGATAGTTACATGCATACATGGAGCACTTTAACATCGAAATACCGCCATCTACCTACCCACTTAACTACCTACCTACCTACCTACCTACCTACCTATTTACCAAAAGCTAGCACACCGATCGATCTATTGTAGAACAGAGGGGCACCTATTGATTTCATTTTTATTTTTTTTTATGGTAAAACGGTTTAAAGTTTGTTTGCAAACAAAAGCGAAACAATGCTTTTAGAAAATTGAAATTTTTGTAAACATTCAAAGAGATCAATTGTTTATGGATAGTAAGTAGTATGTATATGTGTATGCGCTTATGTGTTTGTAAAGTGTTCCAAATACGTTATTTATTTTCTATGCGTCCGTTGAAATTCAACTTACAATCTCTGCTTTTATGGATTTTCTACAAATATTTAGCAATTGCTTTTCGGGAAATGGCGACGAGGTGGGCGGTAGGAGAGCGGCGGCAAAAGCATTTCTGAGATGTTTCGTGAAGTGGGCAGGTATTGCAACTATTTTAGTTCATTGCATTCTATCTCCTATTGAATTGAATCGATTTTTAAATGCAATTCATTTTCATTGTCGTCGATACATATGCACATTCATTTATATTTTTACTTACATATATATATATATAGCCAAATTCTGATTGGGGCATTTTTGTATTGCATTAGCCATTCCAACTAGCGATGTTTGGGAATATGCTAATTTTGCCATTTGCTCTGTTGTTGTGCCTGGAAAAATGTGCCCCGAAGACCTTATTTATCTATTCGTTCTTAACTAGGGAAAGGTTCTCAATTCGATTTAGGCAGCACCTTCTATATATACCCAGAAATTATGAAAATTTGACAGGTATACGCACTATTAAGTTCCTCTGTAAAGCTTGAAAGCTTCAATTTCTTAAAAAAAGTAAACGTAGCTCACATTTTTATCTTTGGTAAAGAAGTGAGCATTACCGCACCGGTTGGTATCTTTGCTAAATTATACACCCAACCCCCCCGCTTTATACGGCAGAAATGTTCTTTTTAAATTCGTCTAAATCGAAAATGAAAATTATGATGTCCATCACTCCGATGTTTGAGGTACATATCCTCCATCATCTGTTGTACAGCGCGTGTTAAGTTTGTGCAGAAGCATGCTTAGGATGCTCAGAAGAAATTGATTAAATAATTAATTGATCTAAGTTCGTCCGTCCGTCCGTCCGTCCGCCCGTCTGATGCATATTTGTGTTCAGCGCACACGCCGCAATTTTCGAGATATTTTGATGAAATTTGCTACCGTTGGCCGAAGGAAGAATTTTACAGAAAATGAATTAAATATCAAAAGTCGTAGGTGAAAAAAGTGCATGAAAAACAATATGTAAGTAATTGTATTAGGCAATGTTGTGTAGTAGTCGGTGTTGCCCGACTATAAAGATTTTACTTATTACTTTTTTTGTTGAAAAATATCGCCATATTTCTAGAGAGAGAGGATTATTTGTGTGGTGGCGATTTCGATTAAGCCTCTTCACTGTAAATAACATGAATTTTTTCACAAAAATACGAAGCGCTCTCGTCTTGTTGTTTAAAATTTAGTTCATTTTCAAAATGAAATTACTTGCGATTGGGTCAATAAATGCCATGCTATTTATTGTTTGAATCATCTATTGACTGTGATCTTACTGCGGTTTAACAGGCTTATTATTGCCAAAAGTTACACGATTTTTAAAACATCAATTATTGGGAAAGACTCCACGAAATCTTGCTCTTACTTTTATACATAATATTATAATTGTAAAATTAAATTTAATAATTTTGTATTTAAAATTGCGAATATATTGTATGTACTCATAGGTCAGTCGTTATGTACGCTAACAATTCACTTGAGGTAAAAATCAAGCTTTTTCATGATCTCACTAAGTGATAATCGAATAATTTTGTTTTGGCGAGCTATTGAGCTTTGTACTGTTTGAGCTTGGGGAGCAAGGGCGATAGCGTGTCGACATTAAACTACTTAAATAAGTCACATATTACTTACGTATGACTTGTGAAATTTTTTGCCATACAAGGTTTACTGTATGGCTGGCCAGTTCTTTCATTTTACTGCAGTATGAAAGCGGCTCTCAGGGATAAATAAAATTCGGATATGTTTACATAAATGGACATTAAGCGCTCAGGAACTAAAAATCATGTATTCTTCTCCTTGGTTTGGTTGGAAGTATTACTATATACATCAATATCGTTGACTTAGGTTGCTAGATAACGTTACTACATAAAGCGTTGCTATATGTATATCCAAAAAGGCTCTATAGTTTTTCAAATCATTTTGGCCAAATCATTTTGAGAAGATTACGGCTTAGAGTCAACGTCTTAGAATCAATCGAAATCCAATCGATCAAACCATCGAACACGGTATGGCGAACACGGTATGTTCTCATAGGTTTCACGTACTAATGTGTGTGATGACCATAATAATTTCGAACAAAAAAAAACCATTGTAAGCACACACACACGTACACACGCGCACATATAAAGCATTCATGCACATACATTCGCAGATGTATTCGTGAATGAAGACGAAGTTTAAACGTTTAGATGTTTTCCCTTTCGATAGCGCTCAATGGCAGATCGGCCCAGCTTCATTTGATAAATTGTTGCGCTTATAAGCAGCAACAACAACTCCATAACAATTCTACAAAGATCGTATTGTATCGTGTTGACTAGAAGGAGAAAAAACCTAGCTTTCCTATGCTTCCATCTCTCCTCGCTGCGACCTTCAAGTTTTGCATCGACAAAAAAGGGAGAATTTATTGCTTTAAAATTTTCTCTCTCTTCATATAAGGTGAAGGAAGACTCCATGCGTCCCGTGCATAAATTGAAAAAGAAACAAAAAGATATGATTGCTTTCGAAATGTTTTTGAAAGTGTTGCTTAAGCCAGAAAAAATGAAAAAAAGAAAAATTGAAGTCTCCAATTTGGTCATCGGGGCAGATTACAACGGAGCTAAATGATATTACTTCGCCTACAAAAGTGAGCAAAAATTCCAATTTTTAGTAATTTTTTCCGCAAAACCAAATATCTTGACATCGAAACACCTTACAATGCATTAAAACACAAGAAATATTTTTGGTATTTTCTCGGGGACGTCTTCATGTGATTAGATTAAAATTTTAGCGGCGAACGGGTAAAAAATTTTCATTTGCCGTAACGCGAATTTCGGGTACTTACCATCTCAAAAAGCTTCTTCTTTTTTTATCAGGCGTATCAATCGATTAATTCAATATATTTACTTCACAAACTCTAATAATTGTTCGAGAAACGCTGCAGATTGTAAATTGAGATTTTCATCGTTGTCCGAACATGCCCATTACCTGCTGTTAATGTGTTTACAGGACAATTATACCTCATTATATATGCCACTGTCTGCATTGTGCGGTAACGAACACTTTTCGGATAGACGGAGGGACATTGTTTGCATAATTTTACAGAACAGGACAAAACTTGTGTTGGTCTTACAACAAAACACATCACACATCACACATTATAATGTCATATCTTGAGAAAATATGTACGCAGGCAACTTATCGGGAAAGCCTGATTTTAAATATTATCGGCCAAGAGTAGAAGTTTGGCATTTAACGTGAAGGTAGAAATTTGAATAGGATTGGATCATGTTTTGGAGTTTCTTCCACGCATGGAACAAACTTGTTTGTCTTATGACAACAAAGTATAATTTCGAGTAATTGATCATAAAATTTGAGCCATAGCAGTGACTTGATATCTAAATTTATCTGTTGAGTGCGAACTTATAGAAGAATTGTATGTGGCAATGTATGAAGTGGTGGATTGTAATTTGCTCTTGCATTTATTAAGCAGAAGATAGGCATAGTAAACCCATCAAATCCCTCCCCGTTTCTGATTAAGAAGGAGCGACAAGTTTACTTAAACCTCAAATAAATATACAAAAATTGCAAAGGTTTTTATTAATCGATAGCGGTGCAGTCGATCGATTAAATGATCGTGATATCGGAGATGGATTGAAAGTGACGCTTGCTAGTCTATTGTGCATTTCTGGTAATTTTTTCCAAAGACCATTTATGGCTGCAATCTATTAGCTTCAGTTTGCTATCTTAACTTCTCCTTGAAGATATATATGACGATTAAGACGAAGACAATCTTACGCTGATTAAGAATATGCTTTGTAGCGTATCAATGCAATGTATTTCTGAACGTTCTGAGAGACAAATTTAGTAGGATGGTACTACTAGCTCGATGGATAGGCGTAGTAAATTTTATTAATACGGACTGAAAATAAGTGCAAAATTCATATTTCTTTAGGATTCAAGTTTACAAAACTGGTTTTTGTGTTTAAATATTCATGTTATGAACTTTTAGTAATTTTTATTTTCTGCTTTAAAATACAAAATGTAAGTAAATTAAAATAAAAAGTTTCCTCTTATGTGTGTTATCAGATTTTAATAATCCATTTGCTTGATACGCATCTTTATCTCGTTTTTTTTGCAAACACACATATGTTTGTTATGTGGGAAGTGTAGTAGAGAGCAGGTTGAGGTGGAGATTCATGCAGAAGAGAGATGTAGCTTTGGTTGTGGTGATGGTGGGGAATTGCACCGAATGCATTCCTTACGCGCACTAACCCTTTTCAAAAGATTTTAATGCGCAATCTTTTAACATCTCCATATTTCTTAGAGATAACAATCTTCCACTCTCCTCTTAAATACATATACATATTTATGCTTGAGCATTGTCTGGAAAGTTTCTGACCTAATAAAAAAAATAATACAGTCTTTCTTCTCTTGCAAATTTATTTATTTATTCTCCTAGCGATGCTCCCACACCTTTAATCCGTCCAACCAGTGCTTCGAGCATTTCCTTTCGAAGTTGATGAGCCTTGCTTTTACCATTTTTGTGGCCAATCCTCCCTTTGCACTACATTGTTTTGATAATGTTGTTGGACATTAAAGCCTCATCTATAGTTAAATTAATCCTTTTTGGTTCCAGGTGAGCGAATGCAGCACTCAATCTGCGCTCATTGCATTCAGACATTAAGTGGTTATGTACCAAACATGTTCTTTGGACATATTTATAACTGCTGACATGACCTTAAACCTTAATTCAACGGCCGTCTTAGGATCTTTGGTGATGTTTTTCTCAGTGGTTACATTTATCGAACGTTGATTGTCACCCTAGTTAGCACTCGTCGCCCTCGTCTGAATTTAGCTGTGCAACAGTTCGCCGCGGTAAATAATGCCGCAGAGTCTCCGTATGTTTAATTTGTGTGTAGGCGTATTGACTTCTCAGAATGCCTGCCTAATTGCAACGCGATACATGAGTTTTTCACAAAATATTTCTGCAAACACGTTCAGCTCGATTCAATCGAACAGCTGCTGCAGCGATAACTACTAGTTCGTAGTGGCTGCATTTTTGGTGAGAACTTATCAACGCATGCATGCCGCATACTCCCGACCTTTTATGGATCAGTCGTGTTATCTACCTTACGTTTAGCTCGAGACTTTTCAGCCACACGAACGTGTCTACATATATACAGATGCTCAGTTTGTTTTGTGGCAATTGACTACTTTATTTGTATTTACCACGTAACAACAACAACGCCAACAAATAAAACGTGAGAGTAATAGAGAAGTATAAATAAAACGCATGCAATACTTTTAATGATTTTTGCTTTCTTTTTTGGTTGCCTGGTTGCATTTGCTGCGTAAACTTTCAACTGCAAATGCAAATAAAGAATGAGAAAATAGTGATCCTTTTTTTTTCTTCTTTTTATTGGCCCTTAAAAGCAATAAAAGCTTAAAAACGTAGAACTTAACTTAAAATCGTATTTTTAGTATTTTTTTGGTTTTTATGTATCGCGATGGAAGTATGTTTAATTTGTTCTTGCGTTCGTTGCGTCCGCACAATGGGCTGCATCGTGTTTATTTGATCTTCTTGATAATTGTGAAAATTGGAGCGTTGTTGTTGTTTGTCTGTCTGTCTGTCTATACGTGCATGCAAGTCGCAGCCGTAACCCGCAGAAGTTTGGGTAAACAAAACTGGCATCAAATTATTAATTGTCTGATGGAAACGATTGCATCGGCACTCCCATAGATTCGCAATGTGTAAAAGTTCATGCAAATTATAAAATGACAACGATTTGCAGGAAAAGTGTATGAAATACTGACTGAAAGCCTTTGTACCGAAAAATTTTCTATTATTTTTTTTTTATTTTCATTTTATTCAACAAGTATTCTTTTCTTGTTTAAGTGCAAAAGTCTTCTTCATTTATAATATAAAACTGACAGGGAGAGAGGGCACAATGAATATTTTTTCAGCATTTTGTAAATATTATTATATTAGGAAAGCGTTGCCTTATACTGCGTCTAATTTTTTCAAGTGTCGCTGGTCGCTGGTATTTATTATATTATAGAAGAATATGAATGTAATTTGTGTCTAGTTCTCTCGCGAGAACAGTGCGGCCGTAAATTGCGGATATGGTAAGGTATGAAAAAATTCGACTTAAACCGTGGTTAGCCCTCGTTCGGTTTTTATTTGTTCTTTAGTTTTTATAGGCACTTTGACTTGGCATGCAAACTATGTTTGTTGCATGCTTTAGCGATAATGTTGTCGTTATATCACAATGACGATCATCACAACGATTTTGGAGTCGTCGGCACACAATACTTAATCGCAAATTCATGCAAATTATCTACGAAAGGGCATCGCTATCGTCAACCGCGTGCACTTCGCACAACGAATTTCCGATGTTAACTTAAAATACATACATACATATATGCACTCATACAGGCACATACGCATACACACACATAAACACACACACACACACACACACACAATATGCCTGTTTTGTAAGTTTACGAGAAGTCTTTCAAGCGCGGGAATTGTTTTATTTCGTGAACATAAACAAAAAGTCAGGTGAAATCCAAAATCATTGATTATGTATATAGCCAGCAGAAACAGAAAAACTCTTCGAATGTATTATAGATGTTATTGTCATTCTGGATATGTATATGTAGGTACGTACGATAAGCAACAGTGTTGCCATTGTGGCGCTACAAATAAATAACAAGATCGCATTAAGATTTTCTTCACTGATCGTGCACTTTTAATTGGTTTCATATCAGCAGATCCTCGTATAGTATTTGTTGATTTTTTTCTTTTTTTTTTTTTTTTAATTTTTTTATTAAAAGAGCAAAAACATCCTGACTACGTTGGTTGATGGCTTTGTAAAAATGAAAAGGTGGGGAGGAAAGGCGAGTTGTCTTCTTTGCAGCAATACCAAGTTTTATTACTCTTGTTGTTGTTGATGTTGCATTGCAAAATTTATGATATTAGTAAAAATCAAACTCATGTTGAATGTAAGGCAACAAAAAAGGTAGAGAAACATCTAGATATACAAATATGAGGTTTTTCTTTATTTTAAAGAACAACAACACGTGCCTCTGGCTGCTCTTAGAGTGCGTATGCAAATTCCTCAATGTGATCACATAAATGCAATTAAATCAGACATGAATTACCAGGGATGGCAAATCAGTTTAGACTTCTTCCCCACTACTTTTTGATTATATGACATTTATTTTTAATTTTGTTTTGTTTCGTTTCGTTTTTATTTTTCCCTGTACTTCTCTTGAACAATGAAGTCATTATTGTGGCGCCATTTAAATAACTTAAAACGGTACTTGAGCGCAGACTGCACATATAAAACCCTTTTGTGTAAGTTAACTTTCATCTTCCCTACCAACTTTATTTACTTATAAATTTCATACTTCTTCTGTTCCTTTTTTTTCTTATTTCAATTTAAATAGTTTTGCTTTGTACTCTGTGGCTGCTGTTGGATTAAAACCTTATTAAGTTGTTTGATTTCCGTCTTTTGATATTCATAAAGATAATAACAACAACTGCAACCACTTGCAAATCTTTGGTAAGTTAATGCATAGCTTCCGATTTTTTGTCCTTAACTAATGTTTTTTAGTTCTCTTTTTTTTTCCATTTTTTTTGTTTGTCATTCGTTTCCTAAATTGTTCTGGTTGTTGCCGTTGTCGTGGTTTCTCTCAATACCATTTTTGGCTACTGATTTTCGGTAGCTTTGTGCTTAGAAATATGCCTTAATGCCAAAGTTACCACCATGAATTGTCTGCCATGAGAGAGTAACATGACAGCAACATTGCCACCACTACCGTACGCTGTGCGATGCCATTCATGCCATTCATGAAGCTCCAATGTCTCCGCCTGAAATTGCAAATTATGCAAATTAGTCACAGTGAACATTCATTTCGAACTCAAAATCACAGATACGTTAATCGATAATCGCATAGGATGCTGAATGCATATAAAGGGAAGATAGAGGACATTATTTCCTTCTTTCGTGTTCGCAACAATAGCGAGGTGTTTGGTGGTTTTTTTCTCTTTTTGCTTTACTATTCGCAATATTCGGTGATATTTTGAAAACACGGAGACCTCTTAAATACGTATTGTGAGTGGAAAAAGAGTCTAATAGTTTGAAAATCTAATGATTATGGCTAACAAGTCATTCTTGCAAAGATTGCAAAACGCACTCTCTACGTACCCCCATTCGTTTTCGAGAGTAAGTAGATAGTGTGCAAGCGTGTTCCGGCATTGAGCTGTTGCGAGTTGCGATTTCATTTTATATTGCTGTCGGTATTAAGATTTCTCATTTCGGATCATTTATGGATTTAATAGATACTGATTCCGCAAAGTGATCTGAACGCAATACAATACAGCATATCAATCATATCAGGCACTGTCCTCCGTCTTCTTCATTTTACGATGATTTGACTATCAATCATAAGTCAGTCTCAATGATGCTTTTGAGAATACGACTCCTAGTAAAAGTGTGAGGGTGTATATGGTTATAATAATAAGGCCTAACCAAGGCAGTTTTTTAACTGACTATACAACAACTATTATTATCGTCCCTAGGATGCATTCATTTTTCCATTTTGTTTTTAATATCCACACCTAACACGTCTTAAAAATGCTCAACTTAATACCTTAACAGATACACTTTTGCATATGAGTGTGAATTTAAAGCATGAAATAATTACGTGATTTCGAATTTCCGAGTGTGAAGTATTTCCTAAAGTAACTACGACTTAAAATTGCAATATTGACTTATCCTGTAATGATTTTTGTCATTACTGCGTCTACATGTGCCGGAGACATCCGCCGTGTACGGCTGGCAGTGCTTTCCAAATGGAGGAAACGTTCAAATGGAAAAATTAAAGAAACTCGCGTCAAAAAGTGCCTTCACTCTGCCAAGAAGCGTAACGTTTCGAATCTCTCGCCGATATAGAAATTTGATTATAAAGGCGACATTGGTTGTCCAGATTTTAAAGAGATGATGCCGGTGGATGGCAATTGCTATCCATTTCTTCTCATATAATTTACATCGGCTACAATATATAGGCTTTTGGCAACATTCTTATTTGCTTTGTTGCAGTTTTGACCTTCTTTTTGTTTTGTGGCTGAAAATGTTACGTACATCAAGCTGGCATTGCCATGCCATGCGGTGGCGTAATATTAGTATAATAACTATTGACTTTTGCATTTGAGGAGATATTAATCTAGTATTTTATATTGAATTAATAATAGAAATAATATTTAATGAAAAACCTGTACAGAAAATATATTATATCGCACATTATATATATATATATATAGTATAGTGGTGCTAGATTGTGCTGGCCTGAAGATTAAACAAACGAATAGTTGTAAATTATGTAACTTTTGTTAATTAACACGCTATAGGTACATAAATCTCTTCATATATAAAACAATATGCTGAAATCGCAGTAACAACAACAACAACAACAACAACGAAACCAAATATTAAAGCTGATAGTAAAAAAAAAAAAAAAAAAAAAAAAAAATATGAAACAAAACGTCGAAAACCAACCACTAACAAGTTAACAGAACAACAATTTTATACACACATTACACATACAGTTGGCTATATTTAATAGCAATATATGAGGTGGCCGTTATCTCTATTGTTGTTGTTGTTGTTGTAGTTGTTTTGTAGTTTGGTATGGCGAGCATATTATAAGTTGTACAATTTTCTAGTTTCGGTTGACATTTTCATAGGTATATAATATTGCAACAGTCGACAGCAGCACTCACATAGATTAAAGCTTAATGGTGTAGCACATAAAATATATACATACGTACTTCATTATTATACATATGCCTGAAGTATGAGTACTCATCGTATGCAAACAACAGACAACTGCATGTACAACTCATTAAGACTATTTATTAATTTAAGAATTTATTATATGAAACATGCAACATAATATTTTTTATTTTTTATAAGTTTTATTTTTTGCTTTTTTGTTTTTTGTTTTTTGTTTTTTTTTTTTTCTCTTTCAATATCCACATTGAATAATATGAATATTGAAAATTTTGAGATATATTAAGTTTTTCGTGCGATTTGTAACGCCCTGGCTTAATATCGCATTCTGAGCTCATTAAGTAAGGCTTCTTCATCTGTCCGGTCCGGTCATCCGTCTAACGGACCGCGATCATTGTTGAGTCTTTCTACATACATCGATGCTCTTACAATCACTTAATTAATTGATTACGAAAAAAAAAAAAACGCCACAATTTTCAATTTTTTTTTTTTATTTCAAATGGCGGGTATTCACAGTTCGCCACGATGAGAATGTAGCTTATTTGAAGTGTCTTGGTTCTTTTTCCTATAGAGCGAGGCGAAAATAATATTCAATAACAGCAAAGCCACCACGTCAACGACAATGGTAACTGCTTTTCATATCTATAACCATATTACGATAGAATTCATTATAATAAATAATATTTGACAATTTATAGTTGTATTTAAGTAACTAGGAGATAAAAATAAAAAATAAAAAAGTAAATAAAAAAATAGCGAAAAGAGAAAAGACCGATAGACAAAACCTAAAAGACTTGGGCAGTAATAAGATCGTAAGTGGACAAAATTTAAAAACAAAAAAAGAAAGGAAAATGAACTGAACTCTACTAGCGTAAATAAGTCTGCATTGTTAAAAATCACTGGCTTCTACAGTGGACAGTGAAATAGTTCCAACTTTTTATTTTAAAGAAAATTTCCGATTTTATCTTGTAAAACGGAAGTGAAATTGCAGGACATTTTTTTCATTTCTTTGAACAGTGCGTATGATCGCATAGCAATGCGTTTTTCTGCTTCCGTTCGTCTTCTAGCTCGTTTGTTTGTCATAGAAGAGATTCGCGTGAGAGTAACGCGTGAAATGCTGAAAGTGGATGTGGATGAAAGTTTCGGTATATTAAGAGTAAGATGCGAACTCT
This sequence comes from Glossina austeni, assembly GCA_000688735.1. Lineage (NCBI taxonomy): Eukaryota > Metazoa > Arthropoda > Insecta > Diptera > Glossinidae > Glossina > Glossina austeni. The sequence goes on from KK502454.1 coordinate 39,466, forward strand.
TAAGTTAGCATGAACGTGCCTCCAAACCGACCTGACTCATTTCTAATAGTGAGTTTTTCGAAGCGGTATCTATTGACAGATGACTGTGACTAGGGTCAATAAGACTTTCACGTTCATTGTCGTAAATGCTTTACAAAATTTGTTATTTCTTGCAATCGAATCGCTTTCAGTGAAGGCGATTATTTTTTTGTTGCATTTATTCTGCCCCGAACTGTTTAAGTTGTGTTAACTATTTAGATTTATACATGTGTTCGCAGTTGCCTTGGCATCCATTACGCGGGCAGCGGGCTCGTAGCTACGATTCCGATATAACGAATGTGGGGTGATTTTCTCGTTGCCCGAATGCGCGATACTATGTCCGCTTTTGCCTGCTTTTCCTTTTTTTTTTTTTTCCCAATAAATTATGACTGAAGCTTTAAAGTGTTGTTTTAAGTTTTGCGCGTTTGATAGCTGAAAAAGCAACTGCAGCAGCAAACAGCATTAACAACAGCAACAGCGGCAGCCTCAAATATTGGCAATTTATGATTTTAATGCGTATGTTAAGGTATGATAATCGTTTTTTTTTTTCTTTTTTTTTTTTTTCATACCGAGTTACTTTTCGTTGTTTTGCATGTGTTTCCCTGGTTCCCAAGAGCGAGAAAAAAAAAAAAAGAAAAAAAAGAAAAATTTTACATTCGTATATGTGGATATGTGAACGTATACATGTGCATGACAGTCAGTTTGAATTTCATTTTTTTAATTTGTTTCTCCATTCTATAGAGACAGCAGTCAGTTATAAGTTAACGCTCGCTAACTCTACTCCCCTGCTGTGCACTTGTGAACAACTCAATTTTACGGTAGAAAATCGACCTTGTTCAACAATATGACTGGAATTATTAAAAACTACATATACATAACACACACATACATATACAAGCGTACATATGCATCTATGCACGCTAATGTATGCAACATATATGAGTTTGGCTATGTTTATTGTCTGCCATTATACCCTCCTAGGTATACGATGTTGCATTTATGAAGCTATACTTTTCGCTATTCAGAGACGCTTAGTATGATTGCTTCAACATACTATGTTTGGGATATATATTTTTTTTAAAATCATTCAAATCATTTTTCGGACGAAACAAAGAGTAAATATTTTTTTTGTTTTGAAAGCTCTTCACTGGTTGATGCCTTATTAAGTGAGTAAGAGTGTTTGTTATCAAAATTTAGAAGTTACACGACGGTTATATAGGGCATCTCTAAAGGAATTTTGTTTCCAATAGCACAAACTTTTCAACGCCTGTGCGGGCCGATTTCCTATTGAAAGTATTGCTCGGAAAAAATTGTTCTCATACATATATTTACATAACAATTATACGCACAAATTAACAAAAAAAAAACGATACTTTCTGATATCGTTGGTGGGAATAAAGTAAAATCAAAAGACGCCGCGAAGATGAATTGTCCGTGAAATAGTAAAAAGCTTTGGATTGTAGACCACAAGTTTGCCTATCAACGCAACATTCGAGCGAAAGTGAGTCGTACAGTCAGGAATGATTTCGCGATAGAGATTATCAACCTTCTCGATCGGATTTAGGGTATTACCTATGCTTAATGATGACAGTCCGACCTGTCCTGTTAACTCAACGCAATTTTATACGCATGGAATTTCGAGTCTTTACGCTCTTTGCGCCATAAATCCGCCCTAGGGATGCTCAGTTCCCGAGTAAGGTACATACAAGCGAAGACTATTTTGCTCGGAGGAAAAGAAACTTTCGAAAATTCTAAATGCGAACATACTTTAATTACCTCATTCAGTTTCACTCGCACAATAATTTCCTGAATTTTACGCAGACCGATATTCATTTTAAATACATTGGGGACTGCGGGGAAGTTTTATTAAATAAATTTATTTACTTTTATTCTTTTTTTGAACCATAGCGTCTATGGTCGTTTATGGCCAGTTGTCCAATTGGAACGTAAGCTCTAGCTGACTATTGATATTGATGTCGTTTTCTCAGTGCTTGGTAAAGATACCTAAGGTTTAAAAAAATGCATCACCGTTTAAAAAAAAACGTGTTATTTCAGAGAATTTCGATGATAAAGTCTCATATAAATATATGAACATATGAAGAAATATATATTCTATATAATGCTATATAAATATATGAAGAAATATATATTCTATATAATGCTATATAAATATATGAAGAAATGATTTAAAAGAAGATTTAAACGATAACAACTGCCTTGTTTACTATAGATTGGACATGGGTGACTGAATGAGTTAAAAAGGGGCTCAATTCTTTGTGAAAACAGATAAAATCACAATTTAGTCTTCGACTTTTGGACGATATTACTGTAATTGTTTGCCTCTTCTTTATCAAACTGTAATTGTTTGCCTCTTTCATCGATTTCTTAAGGGTGTAACTAGTTTTGCGGTGAATATATTTTCTTAACTTAATTCATAAATTTAAAGGGTAAGAGACATCCTGTTTTCGAATATATATATATATATATAGTGTAAGAACACAAAATCTACAAAAAAAGAAAAAAAAAAAAACAAATGTTGTTCTCTTCGAACTGCTCGATTATTTATGTTGGTATTGAAGGTGATCATGAGAGTTCGTTCTGAACTGACTAAAGTTTAAAATTATGTTTTGTTTTCCTTCATTACACTATGAGCAAACGTTAAAAACTAACTGACTCGTGGCCTGTTGTTTTTCCTCGATTAACTCGATTTATCTGTTTATCGCGCTGTTTGTCTTTGACTATGCATTCATTCATTCATTCATTCATTCATTCATTCATTCATTCATTCATTCATATATTTATATGTATGTATTTGTGTGTGTGTGAACTCCTTGGCACGCATTTGAACAGCACACCGGTCGGTCTTTGCCGCTTGGTCACGGTCAACAAACATTGGATGAAAAAAAATTCATTATTTTGTGGTTTTTGTTCATAAATCTCATAAATATAAGAGAGTTGATTAAACGTTGTTGGTTTCTGTCTTATCGAGCGATTGTAGATGTCGTAACGAATCGATACTGTCCAATGGTGTGGTGACTGCAAGCAAGCACTATAAGGTACACATGACTAATAACATAATTCACAAAATGAAAAATTACTTTAATTTATTTAAGCGAAATACGTAAAAACAAATTATTTTATTTTATTTTTATTTAGGAAATTGCCAATATTTTCACACATGCCTCCAACCATAAATGACTTAATCATAGGCGGTGCAAATTGGTTTCTTCTGTTCTGTTCTTTTTACATTTTTTTTTTTTTTTTTCTGTTTCCATTCTGACCGAAAATCTCGTTTTCATGAATAATCATCAAACATATATGTACGTATCGAAGTAAAACACTAGATTGTGGCAACCAGAGAAAATTTAGTGTTTCAGCTACTTTTCGGTAAACATTTTCTTTATTTTTTTTTTTTTTTCGCTTTTGTCGTAAATAATTTATGCCCATATATTATGGTATCGTTAAGAAGAGTCTTCAAGTGTTTATACTTTTAGCCGGGCAGACGAAAGACGGTACAAGTAATAGGTGAAGAGAGGGGAAGAGGAGAAAGTAGCAAATAATTTGCTTATATACACAGTGGAACACAAATACAGTAACACCAAAAATTCTTAACGCATGTATAAAAATTTATTCCATTTATGTTTGAAACGCGAAAAGACACACAAACGTATCCATCCACAAGCACGCACATATACACATACACATACACGTACATAGAGAGAAAGAGAGAAAGAGAGAGAGAGAAAGAAGGAGAGACGTACACGTTGCAGCAGGACCTGAATGTGTGAATACATTATTTAAAAGCGTGTATCAAATACAATTTTCTTTCTTAAAGATTTTTGTTATTGTTGTCGTGGAGTTGTTTGAAACTTTTGCTTTTCATTTCGTGGTGTTGGCTACTCGTCATTTACCTGTAAGCATTGTTGAGACAAGTAGACGTACAAACAGATAGTCAAACGCAGCAGACAGTACGGTAACTACATATATACAGTTGTCAGTTTGAAAAAACCGAACTTAACAGCAACAGCAACAGCAACAGCAACAGCAACAGCAAATAAGTAACTGTCTACCCCGTCTACATGATGCTCATACAAATGCACATATTTGCAAGTCACACTTGTGCTAAACAACAAAATTTTTATTCACAAGTTTTTCTTTTGAATCTTTCGTTTCGTGGATATGTATGTTGTTGTTCTTGCTTTATTCGGATAATGTTTTTGCTCGTTGTTTTGACACTGTTTTATGTTTGTATAAATTTGCAATGAAACTTCATTTGCTTTTATATCCTTAAGACGATCATCGCATGTGTAAGAAGCAAGTACACTCTAGCATTTACATATTTATATATACATTTATTCACTCACTCACTCGCTCACCTAGTCTGCTTGGCATAAACATTTGTCTTAAGGCCGTTTGGCAAATACATCATCATCGTCATCATTATCCATACCGGCCGACTAACTAAGCAATCATCCGTACAGCCGACCATACGCCTCCTTTGCTCTTTAATTGAGATGTTCCTTTTTTAATGCTGATGCAGCAGCAGCTGCTGATTGCTGTTGTTTTGTTGTCTTTATATCCACCATATGCAGTTTAAGCGGCCGAACATAGAAGATGCGAAAGCATGGTTTTTCTTCTTGATTCATTTAAATATGAATAAATCGTTCCTTTTCGAGAGCTTTCGACCGCGACTACAGCCTACAATATTGCAACAACGACAACGATAACGACACATTATAATTTCCTTTTAATTATACTTTATAATAATAAAAAATTTCAAAAGGCTTGAAGTTCCTTTATTTTTGTTTTTGCTTTAAATTTTATTTATAATATCAAAACTTCTTAACACATTTCCCAGCTACACAAACTTCATAAGGTAACTCCTTGCTAGCTGTAGGCTTAAAATTTAATTGTAGTTATTACAATTATATTCTTTGTTTCTTTTGTTTTTGTTTCCAAGCCGGGTTATTATTTTAGTTCCTTTCTAGGTGTTTCGCTTTATTAGCGCTTTTATTAAATATTCTCCAGGCGCATAACATACATGAAGCATTAGCAAAAAAAAATATTCCTAAAGTAGCTCAAGTTGCTTACGCTTTTTTCACAAAGGAAGTAAAATTTCGTGCAGAAAGCATATCCTTTCCTTTATTAGGGGAACAGTAATTAATTTATTCAAGTTCGTATCGCCATTAAAATTGAGACGCAGAACAATCGAAGTCAGATATTGAGAATTTCAACGCTTAGCAAGTGTCTCGTGTTTTTCTAAATCAATCGAATCTGCTGCATCTATTTGTCTCGCTCTCTTCTCTCTCTCTCTCTCTCTCTCTCTCTCTCTCTCTCTCTCTCTCTCATTTCAAATTAATAATCGAAATTGGCCTTCAAAACATCAGCTGATTGCAATCATCTCAACAGGAGTTGATTTTCTTCAAATCCAAGCGAACTATAGTTTCGGCCGCAAGTAATTCATTAATCGAAAGAGGAAGAATACGGTCGAAATTGCATGAACGAATCAAAAGATTTTGAGCATTATAGAATTTATCTCAATCAGAAATTAGTGCGACGTAATCACAACCAACGTCCTTTGGTATGCATGAATCTTGATCACTTTTTTGCACATATTTATTAGGGCTTAGGGCAAGGACTTCCCAAAGAGAGCATACGAAGTGAACAAAAGTTTTTCATAGAAAGCATATGCAAAAACAGAATGGCTGCCGAACTACGCGCTGTATTTGTGCGATTAACAGACCGAAAGCTGCCTTTGTAAAAAACTGAAAGCATGCATCTACTAATACATAGTAAGGTAAAAGGTGTTTTGTGGAAAGTTCGGATTAAATATGCAACCAGACTGCATTCACTTGTTTTGCAGCGTAATTGTAATGAAAATTTACGTTTTAAAAATTAAATCAATTTTATACCTAAACCAAGATTGGTTCCAAAATGATTAACAGCTTTCTTCAGTCGGGCTTGAAAAAACATTAACTGATTAATATTCTTGCTCACCAAAGTATCATCAAAGTAGTATATATATCTATATATCTATATATATATTCATATATACACATTCTTGTCTAGACAGTGAAGTTTCTTTATTTAATAACATTAAAAAAGCTGTGTTTTCGAGCAAACTTCAAACTTCAAACTTTTCATGACAACAAAAAAAAATTATTAATAATGCATATTTCTCGTATTCCGATTACATTACATTACGTTACATTTCCCAAAAGGGTTACAGAAAAAAAGTTCGACGAGAAGAAGATTTTTTTAAGAATCGCGAGAAGTATATATATATATATATATCTATATATATATGGATGGAGATGGAGAGGGAAAGGGAGAGAAGAAGAAAAGGACAAAGTAGAAACAAGAAGAAGAAGAAGAAAATAATGAAAAAGGTGTTACATGTAGGACTGATACAGACAATCATTTGCGGATTCTATCGAATATATATATGTGTCGCTGTGCTATATGTAATGCTGCTACTGTTAACCTTTGCTTTCATAAAAGGACCTGAAGTGCAAGCTGCAACCATTACGGTAGTGCAAGCGTTTACTTAAGTTTGTGCGTTTGTTCGGTTGCCATGTCTAGACGGTAGACAACACTTGAAGTTTATGACTTGGTTTTTCTTTTTATTTTTATTATTATTGCTGTGTTGTTTTATTTTAACTGCAATTAAGGTTTGTTGTTATATGCGTACAGTTAAAAAAAAAAAAAAAAAAAAAACATTACATATATGACAAATTAATAATAAATTAACACCTTACGGGGGTTGTCATTAAAAGTCATCTTGGGCGAGTAAAGAGTTTGTATGAAACTTGAATATAAGAGCGTAGCTGTGCGTTTGTGTGTGACAATGCAAGGCAACGCGAACAACAAGCCGTCATTCAGTTTAGTCTTGAATTTTACGCTCGTCAATAAATAGATAGGCAGCCATGGCAGGAGATTATGCTGCTTCTGCTGTTGCTAGATGCTTTGACACAGCTCCCTTGAGTGTAATTCATCACAATGTCAACAGTAAAGGCATAACCGAGCCGCATATAGATGTGCACACATATACGCGTGCATTTCAATGAATAAGCAAACATTAAAACAAACCAAGTGAAGAAACGAACATAAAAAGTGCTTTTTTACTGTTTGTGTGAAGTGAAGACTCAACCACTAGCGAGAACAGCAGCAACTGCAATAAAAGCAATTCTTATAGATAAAATGCATATGTATTAGAACATGTAAGGATCGGGTGTTTACAAAATTTCTTTATGAGTCCATATCAAAAAGTTCACGTCGTCTCTGCAATCGTGTAAATGAATTCATTTCTGTTTTTTTTTTTTTTTTTTTGTTATTTTTTGCTTTTTTTTTTTTTTTTTTGTTAACTTGAGACATCTAAACAATATTT
>KK502454.1:47875-78117 GCA_000688735.1 Glossina austeni
TCTTCTCTTCTCTTCTCTTCTCTTCTCTTCTCTTCTCTTCTCTTCTCTTCTCTTCTCTTCTCTTCTCTTCTCTTCTCTTCTCTTCTCTTCTCTTCGTCCTCTTCTTTTCTTGCCTCTTCGGGTCCCTTTAAAGCGAATTTTTCGTACAACAACATTCCAGCAGCAACACAAATGGCTTGAAAACTTTATATCTGGCCTCACTGTATTATATTTTTATGGATGCATGGGTTATTCTCAATTCCAGTTATCAGGAAACTTCTGATATTCTATGTAACGCGGTATGCATTCATTTAATTTTACGTCGTGTACTCTTAGTCTTATATATTTTAAGGAATGCATTTCCTGAGTTCAATTAATTCAGAGGTTTGCATAACACGGTTTCCATATAACCCGGTACCAATTAATTGCATTATGTTATAGGACACTTGAGTACACTAACAACTATTGAAGCGAATTCTGTTAACTATAGAATTTCTCCTGCATTTTAATTGAACTCAGTTTTCTTCTTGTGTATCGGGAACAAGTTACGTTTGTGTTTCGCTGCAGCAACACTCCCGAGAAACCCAAAGGAAATCCCTTTTTATGCAAAAAATTTCACTTGACCTTCGTTTAGAAACTAAAAATACGTGTCTAAGACCTGACCTGAGATGAAATTCAAATCTACTTTCGTCAATTTTTTTGCCCGAGTTGTATAGTAAGCAGATTTGATATTTTTGATTGCAGGAAGATGTTAAAAAGTAGTAACGACATGTAAAAGACTGAAACAATGCTACGAACGTCTGAAAGTTCTAATAAAGCACAAATATTTTACAGGTTCTTGTAATATTGACTTCTGTTATTCCATTGACGTGGTCTTAACTGAAAAACGTTGAATGATCGTAAATTTATCTTAGATCAGATCCCGGATCGCAACCATCTATCATATACTTGGAATTTCAAACGTAATATGAAATAAAATAATAATTATTTGTCGTACTAACCTTTGGCTTACATTAGGTGAATTGTTTATTTCGAACGCAGAAATTGCACACAGAGAGGTCATATTTCAAAGAATGGCTTCAAAAATGACCAATTTAGGTAAGAATCGGGGCCGTATATCTCCGTATCCAGATCATCAATCATCTGCTTTTCGGAGACGTGCAGATTCGCTATATGCTCAGCTGAAAGAATTTCGCATGCCAAGTAAGACAAAATTCCTCTATCCCACCATTCATGCTTATTCGGAAAGGTCGAGTATGCAAAATATTGCTGAAGAAGAGTGTAACATACCGAGTGATGAAATACTTTCGTGCAAAACGATTGAGTTTGAATGCCCAAAGAATCTTCCCTATGGGGATGCGAGTGCAAAATTCGAGCGAAATATTTATCAAGAAGAGTACAACATACCGAGTGATGAAATACTTTCCTGCAAAACGATTGATTTCGAATGGCCAGAGAATATTCCGTATGGGGATGCGAGTGCAAAAGTCGAGCGAAATATTTCTCGAGAAGAGTATAACATACCGAGTGATGAAATACTTTCCTGCAAAACGACTGAGTTTGAATGCCCAGAGAATATTCTCTATGGGGATTCGAGTGTCTTAGGTCCAACTAAAATAGGGAGCGGAAGCGATATTAAATCTGATTATGTTATGCATACAGATGGCATGTATTGTGGAGCATATACTATAATGCTTCCTAATGAACCCATTGAAAGTTATATCGATCATCGAACGCAAACTTCCTCGATGGATATAAATTTGCAAAATGCTCTTCATCAAGAGGCTTGTTCGACGGAAAATACGGCTTGGTCTGATATCACAGATGGCTCTTCGAGCGATAATGGCGCAAGTAGTATTCTCAGTCGAAGTAGTAGTGTTTGTAGCGACAGTGTTTTGCATGCAGACAGTGAGAATCATGCAGCAGGTCCTGTGCTTTGTGTTAAACCCGATGAAAGCTATTTCAATGCGCAAATTAATACTCCCTCTATGGACGCAAATTTGCAAAATGTTTCTCAACAACAATTCGGCTCGATCGGAACTAATGTAACGTTTCCAATTGAAAATAACGCTAATCTTAGAATTGATTCTACGACTAATTGCGTTTCGTCAGAGAATATTCCCTGCGAATATTCTGCTGCTGCAGAACAAAGTAACACCAAACCTACTAGTGATATTATATATCCAGGGAGTACAGTTTCCACCGCATCTCCTACGGCTCAAAGCAGACTTTATGAAGATCATCCTAATGTTCAAACGAGTTTGGTTTCTACGAATGCAAATTCGCAATGTTTTCTTACGCAAGCTTATGATGTATTGTATATGCCTCTTCCAGTGGAAACCCGCTCCGTTCATGCAGATAATAATTTTTGTAAAGATCGAAGCTACTTGGCCGATAATAAACTTGCAGGGTCTACTAATTTAGATATTGGCGTTAGTGGAGACATGTGTGAGTTTAAAAGTATACCTCAAGAGGACCCTGGGAGATATTTTGACTCCTCTTCACATTTCTCACAACAATCAATATCTAATCTGGACTTACAAGGCACCATAAAAATCGTCGGCGGCAAATTGCCTGACGGAATCGGGGAGACTCCCTCAAATATGTCTGCAGTTCATGAAAATTCGCGGTAAGAAGGAGAATGAATCTAAATATAAACTTTTTATGTAAAGCTTAACTTATGATTTTGGCATACTGGTTACCAAATTTACCAACCTAGACCCCATTCCGGCAATCCGATGCATCTCTTAATACCAAATCCCAGTGAGCAGATACGTCAGACTAACGCCTGTAAGCGATTGAAAAATTGTCCTTAAAAGTATTTTTTAACTTTGATTTAAAAAAAAACACACTCGTAGCTGTAAAGGAAATGACGTTCACAATGCCAATGGATGAAGGACCTTCCGCTGTTCTTAAGCGCATCGATATTTCAAGGCAATTGCACTCAAGCAGACGTATATTTCACCTTGGTCCAGGTCAATATAAAATGCTAATGAGTCGGTAAGTATGTTAATAATAAGTATTGCTCTCACCACCATGAAAATTTAAAATCTGCAAACAAAAACTCCCCTCTGTTACTCCATCTTTGGACTACAAATAAGAGCATTTCTATTGAAAATATTCAGGTCGGACTTAGAGGTTCAGCTCAAGTGTCTTCGTGTAGAACGTAACAAAATTGGCGTTGCTTGGCCGCAATCGGTTTCAATTTGTGTCAATGGTAAGCCATTGGGAAATGAGTATCTCGAATGTACCCAACGGGATAAAGCATCCTTTTATTTTAAATTGTTATGCCATTTAGGAGATAATACATTGAAGTTCAAATTTTCTCCAAACGCTTTCGTAAGTTCTTTATAAGTAAATTTTCAATTCCGCATTGATGTAAGAAAAAACTCGACTTCATTTGTAGAAATTCGCTTTCGGAGTGCAAATAGTTAAGCGGGTTTCTTTGGAACAAGCTGTTCAACGTTTGTCCGAGTTCAACCGACTATCTCTCGCTCGAAGTGTATCTCTGATTAAAAAAAATTTCGTTAAGGGTGTATACGACCAGAGTTTAACCAACGAAAGCCCTAATGCTTGTATCGGCAATCGCTCTAACACGATTCAGGACAAGCGCATAAAAGTCTCATTTATATGTCGTTTACTGGGAAGCAAAATGCAAACACCGGCACGTGGTGTCGCGTGCAAGCACTTACAATGTTTTGACCTGGCTACTTATCTACGTACTAATTACAAAGATGAAATGTGGCGATGCCCCGAATGCGATGAATACGCTCCTATTGAACGTTTAGAAATCGATGAATTCTACGGGTTCCTATTGACGACGCTGAAAACCAGTAATGTGAAAGAAGTGATTATTGACTCTTCAGTCAATTGGTGGCCGGTGTTCGACGATAAAATGGATAATAATAACAAAGGCAATATCATCATTGCAAGTGACGATAATATAGATAATGCGAAATGTGTGCATAAAGAAGGGTAACAACAATGTCAACAACAAATAAATTACGCAATAAAAATGATGGCAATGATTTAAAGACACATATTAAACATAATGGAATGCAACTGAACTGAAAACAACGGAAGAATTCCGTTGTATTAGTCTTAAAACTCCTCCGAATAATCCGATCCTTCCTTATGAAAAAAATTTTTCTTTACTTCAAAGCTTTATAATTGTCGCTGAGAGGATGATGATAATTTGACTTACAATCTGACATACATTCACTCGCGCTAGCTATCCAAGAAATGAAGACTGATCATTGTGATAATAATTAGAGCTACATTAGAAGGCAAGGAATATATTAATGACCTTAAAGATAAGACGAGGTTTCGCTGTTATAAACAAAAATAATTTGTTTCCTTATGAAAATTTATATCAATCTCAACATAAGATCACTATCCAAAGATAGGTATATTATAAGAGTTATTAGATAAGAATAAGTCAATAAAACATATTTAATTTATAAAAATCTAGAAAGATATATATATCAGAAAATAAAGTTTCTTACCTTACTGTTAATTAATCTAACTGTCTTCGTTCATGCATTCTTTTTCCACAGTTACCTTGTATCATGGCCACTTGAAGATGAACATATTTTTATCTTTTGATTTTCTTTCCTTCCCTTTGTTTCCGTTCCTTTCTTTTCCTTCCTTTTCCTTCCTTTCTTTCCTTTCCTTTTCTTTTCTTTTCTTTTCTTTTCTTTTCTTTTCTTTTCCTTCCTTTCCTTTTCCTTCCTCTCTTTTCTTTTCTTTTCTTTTCTTTTCTTTTCTTTTATTTTCTTTTCTTTTCTTTCCTTTTATTTTTATTTTTCTTTTTATTTTATTTTATTTTCGTTTCTTTTATTTTCTTCCCTTTTCCTTTTCTTTCCTTTCGTTTCTTTTCGTTTCTTTTCTTTTCTTTACTTTTCTTTTCTTTTCTTTTCGTTTCTTTTCTTTTCTTTTCTTTTCTTTTCTTCTCTTTTTTCCCTTTCGTTGTTTTTTCTATTCCGCTGGGTTCGAACTGCATCCCAATCTACTCCTTGGTCCCTTTACTTGTCCTTCGTTTTACGTGCATTTTGAAGATTCGAGACATCAATTAAAGGTGTATGTTTAACTTTGCGGATTTTTTTTTCAAATGTAACGACAATAAACAAATCAACGCAGCACTTGCACTTTTGTATTCGGCGTACATGGGAATATTATTCAAAATTAATGCATGTTGTTTGCGTAAGTGCGTAAAACATGCTACACATGTCCGCACATAAGCAATCGTTAAGCAATGCAGGGAGGAGCCTGCATATTTATATATATGTAACTAATTCTCCTTCTTTCACTAAGGCTCTTCGGTGCAATGCAGCAATAAAAATCTGGCGCTAATTGAGTTGTTGAATGTCTATTGAGCTTGTATGTTAGTTGTTCTTTTTTGTGTTGTTGCTGTTATTGTTGTTGTTGTTATTATTATTATTATTGTTGTTGTTGTTGTTGTTGTGATACTTGTTACTGCACCGATCATTGCTGTTACAAATCGTGTGTTTTTTAGCAACATAGTAACCTGAAACATTTTTAAGCCTTAAAACTCATGTCGACTGTCATTCGTGTATGTGAACTCATTTGTACAGGAAATGTGCTGAAAAGGATACGAAGACTATATGTACTATGGTGTAGTATGGTGGCAACTAAGTATGTACCGCAGATCACACCAAGCTTGTCGTTATAGTCGTCGTACACATCATCAGCATCATCATTGCCAGCATAACATTAAGGACAGGAGGCGAATAAGCTCATTTTCTGTGCATTCATGTACGCTCGTTGTTCTAAACGGTAATGAACTAAACCTTTTTTGCTGCAAACACAACAAATTTCCCTTTTCTTTTATATTTTACGGACACGTTTGTGCAGCAGGGACCTGCGACTATTATAACTAGCATAACCAGTGGTTAGCATGCAAGCAGCCCACGTGTTGTTGGAGCGCGCTCTCTTTTGCTCTTATTTGAACGTTATTTTACACGCTTACAAAGCTGTGGTGTTTTGTATTTTTAATTTTTACACACATCAACAAAATGCTTGGGTGTATTAATTTTGTCATTCCGATTGTAGCACTCAAAAGGAGGGGGTTAGAGTCATAATAAATTATATATATTTTCCTATTCGTTTAAAGGCCTTCAAGTCGATTCATGCATACCTGTTTGTCTGCCCGTCCGGTTGTTCTGTAAAATTACAGAAAAAAGAGATTAAACGCTAATCGTATTGATTTGATCTCATTAATTAAATTTAAAAATCGATATGATTCGTATACGAATCGATACGATCTCCATGATAGCACAAACTAAGGGAAAATACACTTGAAATTTACATTAGCAGGCAATCATTTTATATCACATATTGAGCATATTGCAAAAAGGTCTCAATTGGCCTATCGAGAAACTCGCATTTTTATATATTTACTAATGTAAGTGATGGTGGGCATGCAAAATTCGCTCTAACTTTCTTAAGTTATACCTTTTATGCTCGATTCATACAGCAGCCGTTGTTAGTTGCCGGTGTTCGCTTTAATTATGTTAAACGTTTTAAAATTGGTTTCGCTAACGTTTTGGTTGTTGTTTAACTAGTTGGTGCTTGCCGGTGTTTGTCTCTGTCATTGCTTAAGGTGGAAAATTGCTTAGTTCGCTTAGGTTCCGGTTAGATATGCATATGCACACGTGTAAGGTGACTTGTCGCTTGTCAAATTGCCGGTACAACAATTTAATATGCAACTATAACAGCAGGAAAAAGAAAAATAAAAACAACAACAGTGACAACCATTCGTACGTCAAGTATTTACAATAAAAATTGTCTCCCATGTATACGACCGCGTGATAAAGCACTTTTGCATGTTATTAAATTAAGTTGTAAATTATATTGATTACTTTGAGTAGTTGTTGTCCGTTCTTGTTACATTTCATCGTTATAGATTGTTGACAATTTGCTGTATGGGCGACGCGACAAGAGATGACTTGCCTAGGATACAAGTTTATAATGTGCGCAAATTCCTTGAAGTCATTTCGAAGTCGATCTTCTCACTCCCTTCGCACGGAACAAAGGAGCGATTCAGCGAGAGAGTGACGAGGAAATTCGCTATGGCAATGGAGAAAGAAAGAGAGAGAGAGAGAGCGGCAGAGGGAGACAAGCGGAGAAAGCAAGGACAGAGAGACAGGCTCATCCGCAATACTCATCTCAAGTGTAAACAAATTGATCGATGGCCAAATTTACCATCAGATCTTAATAACTGTTCCCATATTTTATTTCGTTATTATGAGTGTTTTCCATTTGCGAGTTAATCAATCTCCCCTACCTTCTAAAATCTTTTATTTCATGTTTCACACTGTTTTCACTGTGCTAGTCAGCACAGTCGTTAAAGCGATTCCTCCACCTAACCCACGTTAATATTTCTTATTATTAAATAGACATAGTTTTAGTTTTTGCTAAGCTGATAGTTCTACTTTTAAGAGTAGCGACTGCTTCAGGACGTATTTGAATGCTTTTGAAATTATGTTAAACAAAATCAAATGCGTTTCAGTAGCGTTTTCGAAATGAAAACTTTTTTAAATCGAAGTCGTGCTTCAAAGCTGATAGTCTATCTGCTTTTTCCGAAGGAAACTTGGCCCTGTTTTAATGACCCAAAATCAAGGTCGTCACCGTTGCATAGCTGTGCATGTAGTGGTAGTTTCTAGGTACTAGATCCTTTTCTAACGGAGTTTTATTAGTTGTTGCTGAACTTTAAGCAAGTGCCCATAGACCATGCAGATGTTTTCCTTAAATAAATTCTTCGTATACGCAGCAAATATCTGAGAGTCTTACAATAGAATGCATTTCTACTTTTTAAAGTCATATTGTGTGTGATCAATGCACATTATAGGCGCAATGGAAGTTGAATTAAAATATGCTGAGAATCCTTTA
This sequence comes from Glossina austeni, assembly GCA_000688735.1. Lineage (NCBI taxonomy): Eukaryota > Metazoa > Arthropoda > Insecta > Diptera > Glossinidae > Glossina > Glossina austeni. The sequence goes on from KK502454.1 coordinate 55,766, forward strand.
GTTCTGAGCATTAATACATATCTTGACATACAGTGGGTTATTGTCCGTTTTATATCGCTATAGTTGTCTTCTTAGGTAATCAACACCAGGCTTATTTAAATTCCATTGAATATATTCCGATATAAAATTAAAATTTATGGCAAAATTATTGCAAAGTGGTGAACAGCGTTCACTGTACTCGTTCTTTGTATCTTGTTTGTGGTAATGTCGCCCAGCAGACAATTTTTGCATAGATAAGGTGTTCCACTAGCTGGTTTTCTTTTTTGCTGCTTTACATAAAAAACATTTCACGGTGGAAAACTAAAATTTTCTACCTCTCACTTTAATTAGCTTTACCCCATTTTTATGGGAAAAACAATGTGACCCATAAATTCATGCAGGTCCTTTTTACACGCTGGCACGCTACACGCTTTTCGAAAATCCATATTCCGCATATATCTACGGTCTGAAGATTTCGACCAATGTTAGCTTTCAGGTCCCATAAATAGTTTGTGCGTGGGTCGCATACGTGTTTCTCTTGGAAAAGATTTGGCAAACGCATGATCTTTTGATGGCCAAACAACTGAGATCTGCGTATCCTATGAGTTTGGAAAGCAACCATTTTATTGTTTCAGGACGTAAGGAGTGTGCTACACGTTGCATTCAGTTCACTTAGTTATCATGTCTCTGATTAAATTGATCATTCACTAAAACGTGTTTTTGCAGGATGAAATGTTTCTTCGAAACTAGAAGGAGTGGAGTGCGTTCCATGAATGAGCTTAAAATAAGAACTAATAGATGGAACACCCTATACGTTCTGCGTGTGCCATTGTGCCATGTTTGCGTGCACAAGGGTTTGCTTTGCCTTGAACATCTGCTTGCGATATTAATAAAATAAAAATAAAAACTAATTGATTGAATTACACATTTTTTTGTATATGCAACAGAAGTAAAATTAACCATTAAAATGCGACAACAAGAGCAAAAAAAAAAAGAGGAAAAATAAATAAACGTTTTTTTTAAATAGAAAAGAAAAAGAGAGAATGATGCACATATGTAAGGATGCTTGGCAAGCCTGAGCAGCTTTGCTTACATCATTAATTTAATTAAATTTTATGCATATTTGATATCTATGACAAAAACAAATATTAAAAATAAATGGACAGAAAAAGTGAAGAAGAGGAAGAAAGAGAGAGAGAGAGAGGGAGAGGGAGGGAGATGTGTATGTAAAAAGCTACGTGCGCATAAAAAGTGTTTCATTTCAGTGCCCAATTTTATTTAGGAAATCCCGTTAAAATTAAATTAGTGAAAAAATTAAGAATATAAATTTTAATTTAATAAATTCACTCACACAATCGCTTGCACAAATCTGATGTATTTATGCATTAGAGACGTGATTTTATTAAGCATTTCGTTTGCTTATGTTAATCACGCCGCGTGCACCGGTGTGCGCCCATTAAGCTGTAAGCTCGTAAATTTACCTGAATTTTATTCATTATTATCATGCGTCCGTTGAGCGGCTTCAACTCACACTTGAGCAAATTAATTATAATCGTTGGATATTCAATTCGATCACTTCTCATATACTTATTATATACGTTTGCTTCAAAGGTGTCCGTGAATGAATGAATGAGTGAATGAATGAAGGCATGTATGCATGTATGTATACATACTGACTATATGGATGCGTATGATGGCAATTGTTGTATTTATGCTTTAATGCATAGCCTTAAGGCAAAAAAAAAAAAACCTTTATAAACTTTATTGATGCTTTATTACCAGATAATCGAAGGTAAGTAAACCAAATGAAAGCAAAAAAAAAACTGAAAAAAAGAAAAAAAAAAAAAGTGTAAAAAACGGTAAATATTTCATACGCACCATCGAATACAACAATGCAGCTACACCTTGTGGTCCATCGGGAATATGCTTGAACGATTCCGTAAATTGCAAGTATTTCTGATCACTTTTAGATGGTATGTCAATCTGTTTAAATTTCGTCGATAGCGGTTACAATTAAAGAATTAAAGAATTTGGATTTTCATAAAACAAAAAAAAAAATCAAAATCTAAATGGTAGGTATGAAAAGATGGTTTCATTCCTTTATTTATTTATTATTCGTTTCGCTTCGTTGGTAACGTGTTGCGATAAGTGAAATTCTCGCCGCTCACAAAACTGGTTGAAGCTATTACGAGTAGTGAAAAGAAGTGAAAAGAGGTGAGAGAGAGAGAGAGAGAGAGAGAGAGAGAGAGTAGTGATAAGAATTCTCTCATAATTCCCAAGCTGCACGATATCACAATTTCATATACTCGCTGTACGTTGCCCCGTATGCCTGCGCAGGATGCAAACGTTAGTCTTAAACAATTTCTTAAAATGTTGTTCATGGCGCAGGCTTTCTTTGTCTTTCTTACCTATTCCCATTAATACCAAATACCCAAACACAATATAATTTTAAATGTTATTCTCTTTCGATTTTCTTCTACTTCTTCTTCTTTTTCTTCATTTCAGTAACTTGTACACAACACTCTACGTAATATCATACGTGGGTCTTTCGCTTTCCTGGCCTTGTCTTTATAATATTCATAATTCTGAGAACTTGCATTATTTCTGTCTTCTTCTCCTTTAACTCATATTCTCCGTAAATTGTTAATTTCTTATGCGCGACAACGATCCTCTTCTTCGTTTATAATTTAAGTTTAAGGTTTGAGTTCACCTGGTTGGCCGTTTGCCAATATACCAAGTTTTACATATATATCAACGTTTATGATATTGTTTTTGTTTGGCATCGATCTTCATTAAATGGTTTATTAATTCGTTTTGCTTTTTTCTTGTTCGACTTCTTGCTTTCCATGCATGCATCAAGATTATCTTTTAATTTGTGGTTTAATATTTTGTGAGTTCGTCTTTCTTTCTCCAATTGATTGAGTCTAATGAATGCCGATCGGTACATGCATGCATACATACATACATACATACATGTATACATACATACATATGTGCATACATATATTTATATGTGGGGGCGTTTTTTTTTTTTTTTATATTATTTTTATTTCTTTTATTCGTAAATTATTTGTTTGTTTATTAGTTTTGTTTCAATAATCTTTGATTAATATTTTGTTGATTGCTTTCATAATTTATATGAGTACGCGTATAAGTCAATTGGAATTATTATCTGGAATCGTTTTGATGTACACTTTTGCCTTTAAAAACTATCAGCCATATTCTGGTGTTGTGACCGGTCACAGGTTATATGCCTTTCAATATGAGTTTGGAGTTTTTTTGTGTGTGTTCTTAATTTGTGAAAACCACAAAATAAATGCAAATAATCGGCAAACGTGTTTCACAGCTCTTTAAACTGTGTGAAGATTGACTTAATGCAGTCTCAGGTAATTATTATTTAGACATTTCTAACATATGATCCATAAGCCAAAACACTAAAAAAAAAAAACTCTATTTAGATTGATAGGTAGGGAAATCTTTAAGCTCTTGTTTTAATGCTTATGTGGTTTCATTCTTTCCGCGCTATTCAATGCGAAGAAATAGGTGTTAGCGAATTTTAAAAATTACTGTAATTTCAAGAAATTGGTTAATAGTTTAATAAAATTTTCATAATTTATTTATATATATATTTTTCCATACAATCACATAAAAATGTCGCATTACATTTTCTTCTATTTTTAAATCCTACATTACTACAAGGGTACAAGGGTATGTTACGTTTTTGCGAAAGTGTATACAACAACCAGCAGTATTTCAGATAGATTTAGTTTTTATTATATCGATCGATTTAGGGAGTGAGTTTGTCTGCTTGTATGTTTGCTCGTCTGATCTTTGTCCATGCACTCTTGTGTTCAGCCCATAAATTAAAACTTGATTGAGATATTTTAATGGAATTTGCATGTATTTTGGCCCAAGGACGAACGTTATTGAAAGCGGTTTGGAGCGAATCGACTTCTTGACGATTAATATAAACTTTCAGAATATTGAAAGGTAACCTCTTAAGGATTCTTTGCTACGGGAATTATCTCTATTAGTTATAGTCGTATAACATTCAATAAATAATTTCTCTCATGACATCGCTGTCTGAAAAAAAACTGTTAATAAACTTTGTTATATATGTTTTATTAGCCCATTGCTTAATTAAGTTGCAGTGATTTAATTCATAGCGTTATAGACATATTTAAAGTACGTAAGAAACAGGTCAAGCAATATTTCGCTTAAAACAGGTGTATTAAGTTTACCTTCGTGTTCGTTACGTGCATACTTGTTTCGCATACGCCTATCGTTCATATATTATTATAAGCAGCGTTGGTTGTAGGTAATCTCGGAGATGTTAATATCCATTAAAAAGTTAAAATTTTCCTTCTGGCGAGAATTTGAAAGAAATTCAATTTTATAAAGTTATTCCGTAAGTTCCACGGAAACATGTTGTGAGAATCGGATGTGAAAGTATGATGACTTTTTTTAATGCTTCGCGTATAAAATGGGTTATAGACTAGGGCGAAAGGAAATAAAAAGCATCGAAGAAGAGAGCAAGAGTTTAAAGTTTTTTCTTCAATTTTACCCATAAATGCATGATCTCATTACATTCTTTTATCTTCTATTTGTTCGATATAGAAATTTGCAAAACAATCTTAAAATGAGTTACTGTAAGATGAGCTTATTTGCGTTTTTCTTTTTTAAAAGGGAAAAAGGGGATGATTGAGCGAACATTTGGTGTTCAATATCTTAGATCCTAGGCGGAAGGTGGGTGATTGAGATTCGCTTTACAATAAATGTAGCTGCGTTTCACTTAGCTTCGGCATTCAAACTTTTTTTCTTCGAGTCATATATCTTTCTTGTTTATATATATTTACGCATATGCATTGCAATAGATAAGTCTGTTGTGGAGTGTATGTATAGATGTGCATATGTAGATTGTTTATAATGCCCATTATGCGTTACAAGCGGTTTTTTAATTATCATAAATTGTGTTTTTATGAAAAACAAAAAAAAAAAGAAACAAAACAAAATAAAACCTGCAGCAAAATGTTGATGTTGATGAAACACATACACAACGTAACAACAAAATGGCAAAAACATACACGAACGTAATAATTAACTTTTCAAACATGTATTGTATATTAAAGTATATAAAAGGTATGACGTATATGTGATTATGTGTGTCCGCACATAAACATAATACTATCAACCTATAGATAGATAAAAATGCGCATATGCATGTATGTGGTCAGTTGGTTACTTAACAAACAGCCCAACTTTGTTTGCCTGTCTTTAAATATCATTGTGTCGACCATGTCCGTCCGTGGGCTGATACTCACGTCCTTGTTGTAGTAGAATGGTTTGACACTTGAAGTACGTGTTCGGTTTTGTTTTTATTCTTTACTTTTTTTTGTTTTCTTTTTTCTTTTTTTTCTTTTTTTTGCTTTTTTTTGCTTTTTTTTGCTTTTTTTCCCAAAGAATTTTCTCTCTCCATCGAACTTTTGCTAACAGACCAGAACATTGAAGCGGATAATTTGTTGTTAAACTCTGTGGGTTATACGGGAGTGTGTGGTATGTTATGGGGGTCAGAGAGAAATAATAGGAAAAGCAAAAAAGAAAAAAGAAAAAAAAGTTATGTGAAACATATTCAAGGGAGTAGTGGAACTAAATTGGCAACTTATCCAAACACATATATGCATCCGGTATCTGCGTTTGTGTGTGTGTGTGTATTTTTATGATAAAATGTTAAGGTTAGGAAATCTTGTATTTCAAATTTTTGTCGGGACTCTTGTCATAATCTCTGCGTAAAGCTAGCCATTTCATTATTGCAATGATGGCTATTGTGAGTATAATTGTTGTTGTGTTCTTTTTTGGTTGAGAAACTTGAAAAAATATTTTTTACGTTATTTTTTCGTATATGAAGAAGATTTAACAAAAGGTGTGGAAACATGTACAAACATAACATCAAAGTAATTTAAATTTTAGCAGCTGGTTGTCTACAAGCCCACAAACAGCAACTGCAACGTCACTAACGTCGTCCTCAGCATCAGCGTCATCATCGTGGCCGTCATTATTGCTCTGACAGTGCCGGCTTTTTACTCATTGAGGTATATATATATATATATATATATATATATATATATACACCTATCCCTACATATATATGTGTATATGCATACATCTATCCCTCGATTTACACGATGTCACTGCTTGGATTACTGTGTGTTTTAAAAATTTAGTAAACAGCAAATTAGAATGCTATAGATAAAGCTGATTATTAAACACCCTACACTATGTTGCCATCTACTATCTAGAGTTAGAAATTTAATAAAAATTAACGACTTTAGTGTTATAAAAACGATGCATATAAGAGACTTGTAACTTCTGCATGCATTGTCATCCGTAATGGGAAGCGGTGGAATCCAAATCTTTCTTTTTCAAAGAAGTAACCAATTCTTAGCTATTTTTGTCATAAGACACCGAAAGCTAATTTAACCTTAATAACGTATTAAGGCTTGCTTTTCCTGAGAATCCTTATTGTGAAGGGATCAAAACGAAACCAATGCAATTGAAACTTAACACCGTAAATCTACACGTCTGCTTGTTATTCTGCAGTAATTTTCATCTTAAATAACTAAAATCTTTAAAATTTTCTCAGATGAAAAATTAATTTTTTACAGAGTAGTTGTACGCGGGGGTTTCTAAAAATGGTTGTACCCCATCTAAGTTTTTTACCTTCATTAGGGTTATCAGAGCACTATTTGTGCACTCGGTTTGTCGAGAAATATTAAAATTCGATAATTTTTCGATATAATGACTTTTTGAATATTTGTCGTTGTATCGGGAATGATCTAAAAAGACGGTCCAATTCCATGTTTTTTTTTAAAGATTTTCGAACTGGGGCGTTATATGGGTTTGGTCGTGAATGTAGTCCGATCCACTCCATTTTCAGTAGTGTTCTTCTTTGGAACTTTATTAAAATATCTTGAAAATTACGATTTTCAGATTGGACACAAAAATAGATGAATAGAGATAAGGCAGACTTGCTTATATACAATTTTGAGGTAAATTTTATCGCGCAACGAACAGTAGTCGAACAAGACACGTGTGGTACTATGCAAGGGCTTCCTTCTAGCCAAGTTTTCTTCATTTTTTCCGAGTCATCACAGATTTATTCCTATTGATCGATGCTGGACGTTTGACGTCACTTATGCATTTTATTTGTATTAACTGTTGAAAGTGCAGAGGGAATCTTACTATCGGGCCACGTTAAATCAGCTCATGAGGCGTCATTCAATTGCGATACCACCAATCACAAAGCATTACGTTACATAACTCCAATGCGGGCTTTGCTAACGTGTGTGCAATTTCATCAAACTTTTTTCACAAAATAAGTCTTATATGTGACTGGCGAAAAGACTAAAACGGGTTTGCATGAGAAAAGCATTAACACAAACGTGTTAGAATGAAATTTATCTTCGGTGACTTCCTTTCAAAAAAGCATATAAGCAGAGCTTTTGCTGAAATCAAACAGAGTTGAGTTGAGTTGGGTATTTGATCGCACAAGGGGGCAAGAACGATTTGAACGGTGTAAATGAAGGTTTCTGCATATAGATCTTTTAAGAATTTCAAGTAAAATCAAACTTATCCTAAGCTCATCATCGCTCAGTGCTTACTTAGGACATAGTCTTGAAAATATTTAAACAATAACACGGTAAGTTCGTGAAGATGCGTTTTACATAACAACACGATAAAAACCAATGACATGCCTTAAGAAGCCCTAATTTAAGCAATAACTTTGTGCGAGCATAAGGGCGAGCATTGTGTATCACTAAGAATGGAATGGAATTTTTGTTGAATAACATCAACAAACCGATAATGATCAAAGCATTTTTTATTTCACTAAGAAACAGTTGCGACCTGACATTGCAATTGCTCTCTTAGCGGTCCGGCATTGAGCATGCATAGCAAGGATAATCGTCAAAAACTTGTATCTTCCTCCTTTTTCTATATATACCAAAATTTATCTTTTTTTCTTGTACAAGGGTTAGTATTAGCAAACTTACGTGACTCGAAGTGACGTCTATTCGGAAATATGTCACAAAATTCTTTGCTTACCTAATATGTTATTAAAAAGATAAGCACGAATATTAGATTCGGGCAAGGTTGACAATTAAATACCGTACACCACATCGCCTATTATGATTTGCATTTTTTATGGGAGCCCTTACACGAAAGGCAGCCCAAAACTTGAATTGGCGTAACCAAAATTCAGCCAATGTTATGTTTTCATTTTTTACCTATTTTCTCCGTAAAGCGCTCAAAATTTCGTGAATATCCGGATACGAGGTGAATTCCAAAAAATTGATTTAGCCGGTCAAAATTTGATAAAGTGAACTTTATGTTGAGTTACTCTTATGAATCCATGCGCACCATGAAAATTACAGCCAGATGAAGGCTTACTTTTCATTGGAACAGTTAGATTGGAAGGGGCTCAAAAATTGGTCCATACGATTCAAATTTTGTTCGTCAATTTATCTATTTAGCACACCGACTGAGTTTTATCTAGAAATTTGAAAAACTGTGGTTTGTTTTTATAAAGAAATTCTTTCACCGTGGCGAGGCGTGAGTATTTAATTGGACGTCACAAGATCTAAAAAGTTGCCACTTGTACAGTTTAGTAGAAAGAACACGGGCCGAAATCAGACAGATAGACCTTTAGATGGCCGGACGGAGAGGAAAATTTAAACCAATTCAGAAAACCGATTGTGCATAATAATGAAAGCTTGGTCCACCTCAAGTACTTGTCGGTGTTGCATACATCCGTACAAACTTAATTTTTCCGGTGCATTTTTCTTCCGTATAATACAAATGTAATGATGGAAGCTATCGTCTCAGTATAGAAAGCTAGCGTCTCAAAACTATTACGTACTTGTTATTTAATAGCCCCTATATATCACTGCAACACTTTTGAGCAACGCATTTTACTTTCTGAAGCACACATAACTCAGTTATTCGCATTCCGTTTTGTTTTCACTTCACTATACGGGCCCGTATATCACATGAAAGTTGAAAATAATGTACGGAAGCAGCAGCTTCCTCTGTAAATTAAGGGTAGGTGTGTGGACATTCAAGGCTACATTATAATGTCACTTAAAAGTTCACAGAACAAAAAGTTTGCGGGAAGCCAGCAAATGCGACAATTATAAGTTTTATTAAGCACTTCTTTCTGAATCTTTGATTTTTTGACGCTTGTTTTCATTTTGCCTCTCTGTAGATCCAAAAAAAAAAAAAGAGACGCAAATCAAGGTCTTGATGTAGGTTTGCGTTTATTTCTTTATTTATTTATTTATTTTTTTTATTCGAGTCAAAGTTATGGTCAATGTTGAGGCCTCACAATCTGCATTGCATTGCCATTGCGAATGCGAATTATAGTGCGATACGTTGGCTGCATTGCAATTTATTAAATGTCTTCATTTTGTGGTGATGCTGTTCTTGTTGTTTTTGCTGTTAATGTTATTTTTGTTATTTTGATAGCATTTTGATTGTATATATATATATATATATATATATATATGTACTATGTATATACAGCGTATTGGATTTTGCTTGTATGTGGCACATTTGTAAAATGCCTTCTTAAAAATCTCACTTAGCATTATCTCTTGCCATGTTGTGGCTGTTGCCGATACCGTGAAATCCCATACTGTCAAGTTGTTGCCCGGGATGACTGAGTGACGGACTGGCATGATTTTGGCTGTCAGTGTTTCGTCTCTTTTTCCCTTGTTTCAATTTCGCCTTCTACTCCCTCTATACATTTTCTTTCGCTTATATCATCCGATGCGTGTTATGTCTTTTCATTTTGTTATTGTTTTTGTTATTTTTCCAATTCCGGGGCATAATGTGCAATCAACAATATAGCAATAACAACATCTCATTTTAGCCGTTTTTAATGCTTTATTATGACTTTATATACTTCGCGGGGTCTTTTTTTTTTTATTTTTTTTTTTTTTTATTTTGGTTGTCTTCGTTGGTTTGTCTCTCTGTCGCGGTTATACTATATCTATATAACACACAAATACACTCATGATATCGTCTGGTTGCGCAATTTGCATCTTTATATTCACAGCTAGTGAGGTGTGATCCGTTGATGTTAATGTTATTGTTGTCGTTGTTATTGTTGTTATTTTGTTGTCTTTGTTGTTTTGCATTTGAACATTCTTGATTGCTAGTGATAAAATGCCTCTTGTCTCTTTGAGTTTAAATCCCTACATCTACTCACTTCGCTACCTACCCCTATCTGCTTACCTCCCAGATTTGTTGCGATTACTTGTTCGTACTTCTTTTCGGCTCGGCTGCATGATGCAAAAAAATTGTAATGCAAGGCAGTGTATCGTTGTGGTTGTTGTCGATGGTGCGCTTACCTAACTAATGCATTATAGTTGTAACGTCGTAACAATTGTTGTAATTGTTAATGTTGTTATTGTTGTTGTTGTTATTATTATTGTTGTTGTTATCATTCAGTTTTTTGTTGAAATAAAAGTATTTGCCCTTTGGTTATCTTGTTGTAACAAGATAATTGCTTAATTTGATTAGCTTACCTCATACTCAGGCGTAAATGATTTGCTTCAGTCATTCAATCGCTCGCTTGTTCGCTTGCCTCATTCACTTTACTCACACGTATATACGGCTACACAATATATATATATATATATATATATGTATATATATTTATATGTGTGCTTGTATATTGTGCCTCATTGTCTATCTGTCTGTCTGTCTGTCTGTCTGTCTGTCTGTTTGTCTGCCTGTGTGCTTGATGTATATAGTGTGATTTTATGTTATGCTTAAATTTAAGTTGCATGTAATTTTTATGTTTTTTTATTTCTTCTACGGCCAAAACGAAAGAAAAAGGAAAATGAATGAAATTATAGAGATGCCTTTTGATTGGTGCGCTCAAATGCAGATCGGTAGTAGAGGTTTCTTGGAATTAGCAAATTTCTATTGTGTGCATTATATAATGATTACGTTCTAGCTGAAAATGCTTTTCGCCGAGAGTTATTCATTCGTACATATAGAAAGATCAAAAAAAAAAAAAAAAAAAAAAAAAAAAACTTTGGGGGCAAAAACTTTTATGTCAATTTAATTTTTTTTTTTTTTTACGATTACAGTTTCTAAGCATCTATGCTAGTTTTTTTCGGCTACTCTTGTTTCGATCTGCAATCATTGGATCACACGGTATTGGCATAGAATAGCAATAAACAACCATTTGAAGAAATGCATCGCACATATTGCATATGCGTGGGTGAACACGTGCCGCCTAGCGAAAGTGATATTCCAAATTCGTTTCTCCTTAGGGCTTAAGTTAATATGTGGCGTATGTATGACTGCACCCATGTCCTCTTTAACTTCATTTTGATTATAACAAAAACCTTATATGAGAGACGTACAATTTAATGCTTCCGATTATTGCGTTTGTCGCACACTACAATACCTCTTATGCACACATTGATTGAAAAAAAAGTTGATCTATTTATTCAGAATAAATGTTGCATAAAAATTGTCATCTTGCTTGTGATGAGTGATGTCAGCGCTCACATAATAAATTTGCCGCTTAAAATCCTGAGACAACGCGATCTTATAGATATACATGTTAAAATTCCTACGGAAAATTTGTCATAGGCTCCTCGTTCAGATGATGAAATCTTAAGGACAACGTATTGTTAAAAAATTCAGTTTATCACGTCTAAGTGTTGTGTTTCCTTTGCTTTTTTTTGCTTCTACCTTTCATTAGTGCGGGGGGATTATAAAGTTTACCCACTATTTTTCTAGTTTAAGTCGAAGTCTTTACTCATCGAAACTATTAGAAGTGTTTGGGTTACTAGCTAGCTGCTCGAGGTACGTGCAATGATTGAATATCTAGTTAAATAAAGAAAAATATTTGACAATATTAAGGCGTTCAGAAGCAGTGCTCCGCAGCAATGAATTGCTTTATTCGAATGCACCTGCGCAGACAATAATGATGATCAAGATTCATGACGCGGAAAAACAGAAACTACTTGAAAAATTACCAAATATGGCTATGATTTAATCTTCGAAGAGCACCGATACACTGAACTGCTGAAATCAAAAGCATTCCGTTTGAAGCAAATCCAAGCTAACATATTAGATAGGAAACAACTATTTGCTTCAAATCGTCCAAAAAGATTATTGCAGAAATTTTTCGAATTCAAAAGAGTTTTGTTGCTTGATTCCCTTGAAGCTGTCGCGCTTTACACTCATTCCCTTGGAGACTTTTTCATACAGAAATTCGAAGGAAAAATGTTATTTTATTGAAGAAGCATTTACAAGGTGATAGTCGAACAACACCATTTATTAGATACGCTACATCACTGTTGTTGATTACAAAGCAAAGTTCAGAATTCAATAAAAATTATTATTTGCAACTCAATCCATTTAAAAAAGTGGAACGGATTTATAAAAATGCCGATCGAAGATCTGGCTTAAAGTAGTTAAAGTTTGGTATACGTAGGATTTTCTTTTAAACGCTAGCACTACCTTTGCACATAACGATGAGCCATTTCTTTCGTGGAACTGATAGAATGGCTGAAATTAAAATAGTGAGATGAAATTTTTGAATAGCTTATGAGAGGCAGTTCTGGGTAATAGTTTTTTGAATATGTACGTATTCAGGGGACTGAAACTTACACATGAAAATAAGAAAAATTTGTTCATTTTTTTCGTGTTTTTTTTTTTAAGTTCTTGCGTGTGTGCGTAAATCTATATCATATGTTTGGGTTCTTAACTCATCGAGGAAGATTTGCACCTAATTTCCACTTTCCACCGCAAAGAAAGTGTGTGTTTGATCGGTCGACTTTGGCAGGAGTACGCGCGTACGCCGTCGACACCTTGAAATCTAGACCGAGTAGAAAAAAGTGCTTATAGTTAAAAGTTACTACACACCTGATAACAATTTTTTTGAAACCTCGGAATTTGAAAAGAATCGAAATGGCATAGTCGGCAGTTCTGGTGTTAAAAAATAATTATAATAATAAATATTTGCTTTCGTAAGAACACTTATAAGACAGTGGGTCCAAAAGCTAAACACTCCTTATGCCAATTCATTACTTTGGACCGATTTACAATATGCAATATTAAATATTAGACTTTCTTGTCGTATAAAAGCTAATTTTTTAAGAATAAGAATAAATGCGAGAAGAAATCGTCCATATATCGCATATAAAATTGCTATACTTGGAACACAAAATCATACATGAACGGCAGGCGGAAGGCATGCTTAAATTGATTGTGTTCACATTTTCTAGAAGAATTTCTCAATTCCAGAAGCAGTTCTGTATCTGCCAATAACAAAATAAATAACAAAATAAATTTTGATTTTGATTCGGACATGGACCGCACAAAAGCCTTTCCTTTACAAGGACATCAGGACATTTAACAATTGCGACAGATAGCAATGCCTATAAAGAGAAGATTGATTGATTGACAAGGCACGATGAATGCGCAATTTTCTGCGTTTCCCTTGGTCTTACCGATCTTCCGCACAGGTACTGTCTGACCTACTGTTCCCTTAAATAAATCAATTAAAAGTGACTGAACAAAAAGTGAACAGCTTTTCTGCTGACATAGAGTTCTGAAATTTTTTGTAAACATCCTGGATATTATAAGGCTTCTTGGTCTTGGGAAACGGTCATACAATACCAATCCAACCCAAATTAACCCTTGCTATGAAAATTCCACATTTGATAAGGTATAAAAACTACCCGATTTTTTTGGAAACAAAATTGTTAAGACACCAAAAGCAAATACAGATTCGTGATGCTTTACATGTCGAAGTCGTAAAGTCAAGCAGCCTCATGCAGGCTGCGAATGAAGTAGAGTTTAACAAGAGAGTTGGTGGAAAAAAATTAAGAAGAAATTGTCACAATGGACTTAGGAGTTAGATGTAACTTGCTTGTAAAGGGGCATAGCAGCCAATCGAGCCAAGAGAGGACGGATAAGACCAGAAGATATAATGTATTGTAAATATAAGTTCCTGCAAATAGTTTGTGAATAGATCTCCAGAGAATTATAAATAAAACCTATGCTCCCTCCTAAAGCATATCATAATTCATAAGTGGTAGGAACTCAGTCGCAAAAAGCAGTTGGATGGACACGTAAAATGACAAAGCGCGCTTTACATAATAATTTATATATAATATGATAATATATTAATCGTCGGGTTTACACTTCCTGCACAGTTCTAAATTTACATATTGGATACTAAAAAGTTGGGTTCAACTTGGATATAATCCTTGTCTCTATCACTATTGATGGTATGCAGATATATCTGGATGCAGATATAGTTGGTATAGTATGACCCAGAGACATTTGACAGTTTTTGTTGTCGTGTGTAAAGCACAGAGAAAAGAAAAAGAATTAAGGATCACATTACAATTGTTGTATGCATAAATCGAAGATAGGAAAAATATCGCCAGTCTCTGTTTCTATCGTTACGACTGCGAAGCGAATTAGTTTTCCATAGAATTCGATTGTGTGTAAAATTGCTGAACAATATTACTTTAGCGAAATCGTAAAGAAAAGATTGCATTGAACTTCCTTATTAGCATTTCTTTGGCTTGAATAAATGATGAGATAGATGCTTATGATTTTTCAAATTCATATATGTATATACGTGCATTTGCTTCGATAGTTGGTAATAATTCTTTAGTGGAAGTATAAAAGTCTAAGTGTATATGCGTTCATAAAAATTTCTTATTGTCGGTCGGCTCGCATCAACGTCTGCTCATTCGCTTACCTATCTCACCAAGTGTTTCATACATATTCTCGTGTAAGGTGGTCTTCTGTGTTGAGTCCATCGATGTTCTATTGAGACCATATTGTTTTTGTTTCATCTTATTTTCTTTTTCCTTTTTTATTATATCGACTTTTATATGAGTTTTATGAGCTAAAAAATCTTGTTAAGAAATTTAAATGTTTTGAATAAACCATTCATTGTGGTCAGATTGTTTATCAATGCTTACATCATATTTATAATAGCAGTGAAATGAAGAGAGAGCGTGCAAAAGAGAGGGTGAGAGAATGGGCCGAGGAGGAAAAGGTAGGAAGAGAGAAGAAAGATATCTCAAGACTCTAGGCCTGGTTATCCATTCGCCGATGTAAGAGAAGAAAAATCACAAAACTTTTTATAATAATTCATAACAACGTACCCAAATACATGGCAACATCCATGCGCGCTTCGCATCTACATGCGCACATATGTAAGTTAAAGTAAATAGTGTTCTTAGGTGTATAACGACGTTGCTGTTAATATGATGGGAATCATGATTCGTATGTATGCCTGTGTATATATCAGTGCGTAGGCTTTATTTCTAACAGCATGCCTAAAGAGAACAAATAAAATGTTAACGTCGGCCTAAAGGCGAATATTTGATACCCACCACCTCCAAGAAATGCACTTAAAAAAGCCATTTTTGCCCCCAATATGTTACATACTCCCGAAAATTATTTCGAGTGTGAAGGTTTATCCAGCCTCGGCTATCGATTACAAGACACCGAATGTAATCATGTTTTTTGTGGACTGATCACGATTATTTTCACCTTGAAATTTTTAGATGTTCCTGCTAAAAATGTTTATAATTTGTTTGTTGGCAAATTGCGTCGATTTTCAAACTTCAACCATGGGTTTTATTTACCCGCTACAAACGACGGATCGACGGACAAGCCTAAATCATCCCGCCAATATCTTTCGGTAATCATTGGCACATACAACATATACCCTTCATCGATTCTGTAATGTGCATTTGCCGGTTTGTTACGAAGCCAAGGAAGCGTCTAGTAAGCCGTCGTTGTACAAGCGGTTGTAAAGGAGAGAACGAAAAATATATAAAAATAAATCCCAATCTGAAGATTTGCATTATACTTAGTGGAGTGCCAGCGTTCGCGGACACTTTTTATTATAGAAAAAAACAAAAACAAAAAAACAAAAAACAATTTCTTTTGGAGGCCTCTTTCACACTCATCTACTACGACAGCTAAAGGTATGCCTTTGCTAAGTAATTTTCGATAACAACAATGAAAAGAAAAGAATACTTACGAAATATTAATGTCATCGTTAAGATGGTATATGTTTATATGGCAATGTGCACGTCAATGCATGTGTGTGCATATTTCTATCTCTATGCATATAAGCTTTATATAAAATTTCCTCTTACCCCGATATATTCAGACGATTGTACATTTAAATAATGGTTATGATTTCGTTGAAAGCCCAAACAATAAAAACTAACGGCTAGTTGCCGTCGTTTAAATTGAATCGTACAAATTGTAAAATATTCAAAGTGATTGTCAATAAATTTCATATTTTAATACGTTTTTTTGATTTCGTTTCTATCGTTTTCCTAATCATCATCATCTTCATCATGTAGGCGAAAATTTAGTGGCATATGTAAATTACGATATGTGTCCAGCAATCGTAGTTTGCTTTAATGCTTTAAAGCTTTCTAATGTTTTGCTTAGAAGCGATCCATATTTATACCATAGTTCTCATGGCCTTTTTGTGGTTTTTTTTGTTTGTATTCCGCTTCGTTCTCATTACTTTTTCAATTTAAATTATGAATCGCGAAAGTAAAAGGAAAACTATAGCTCGAAAACAATTGCCTGGATTCAATTCTTCAATCCTTCCTTATGTGAAAATCCTGAAATGTTAAATTGTTCTGATCAAGCTAATCCTGGCCTAAGGCGTCGTCCTCTTTTAAAAAGTAAGCGAATTGGATCTTTGCTTGTGGCGGACTCCTAGGCACCATAATAATCTCAATCTCAAAAAAATATCATTAGAAAAAAAGACAATTGCTTCCGTGTGAAGATGGTGGCAAAAGATATAAAAATTAAAACTAATTAGTACTGCGTTCAGGATACAAAGAAGAATTTTGTTTTATACAAGGACACTTTGAATTGTAGCATTATCGAACTGTTGTACTCTACCGTCATCTACAATTTACGCTAAGTTTACATTTCAACATAATGTGACACCTAACCTAGTTAAGATGGCCTAATTTAGTTGCAAGGTGGCCTAAGTAGTCGTAATTCTAATAATAACTGACTTTACTTGTATTAATTGCTTAAGTTAGCATTCAATTATTTATTAGATAAGATACTGACCCTACCTCAATTTGGTGAGAAGTAAATCAGAAGTAAATCAGAAGTAAGTCAGAAGTGATTTAGAATTAAATGAGTCAATAAAGAATTCACTTTAATCAAAAGAGTTTTAATTTTGTGCGGATTCACTACCGAATATTAACGAAGAAAAAAAAAATAACACTTTTGTTAGGGTCTGGTAAATAACTCTGGCAACTAATAAACATTTGTTTACTTTTTATTTTTCACCTACGTACGCGATATTACGAGTTTTTATTCTAGAGCGACCGATTAATTTTCGATTTTTCCATATTCTGTTGGCAGAAATTTTAATGCTCGAGTATTACGATTTGATTCTCCCGACTCGCTTGAATTTCCCTTCCGCAAATATTCTGTTCATACGCTCTTTTACCAGCCAGGTTACCAGTAACTGACTTCGTTGTGGTATTTTTGTGCAAATATCTTTTTTCGCGAACTGTTAGGAATCTTCTCGAGAATCGACGGCTGCCTGAGGCTACTATCTGTATTTGGCTTTTTTCATTTTAAGGAATTTATTTCCTAGACATTCGGGGAGTTTCCGTGACGATTCATGCGTCATTTTCGTAACAATATTTTTTAATTAAATTAAATTAAATTAAGAATTACGTAATCGACCTAATACTTAACTTTCATCATAATACAAGGAAGAGGAGATTCTCAATGATTACAGTGGGACATCATTTGTTAACAATTTTACTGCGAACTATAAATGCTAATAATTGATATCAACCCTAACTATATATGTCTTCGGGAAGGTACAGGGTTTGTTTTAACCGAAATGCTGATCACAGTGCATTCTCAACACAAGGACTTGGCGTCTTTATCCTCTTTAACACAACATACCTCACAAACCCATCAAGTGAAATTCAGACATCCAGTTCCTATCGATCCGAATAAAGTTAAGTAAAAAATTCGTACCGCTTTCGCTCTATGTTTCAATTGCGTAACTTTTTTTCGAGCAGCAACTTTGCAATTCATTCTCCGCACTTTCTCCACTAATACATAAAAGCCCACTCCCAAACTATGATAGTGTTTCAAATACTTTGCAAACCGATACCGAAAATCATGAGCGAATATCTGCAAATTCAAAATGCGCAAGCATTTGTTTGGGCAAAGCAGTGGAAGACCTACTGGTTGCCATTACCGCTGTAAAGAGATGTGCAGAGAGTGATAAAATATGTCGATGCTTTCGTCGAGTTAGGTGGAAGAACCATTCATCGAAATTCATCGGACTTATAGGAGGTGGTTGAGCTTGCCCTCGTCAATTGCTGCGCGTTATATTAGAAGTTGTGGCCGGAAGATAGTTTTAATAAAAATTGCTGCGGCTCGGTGATGAATTTAACCTTTTCAAATGCCGCACTAGCGGCACGAGTGGCATGGAATCTTAATAACATCTACACGCATAGGAACCACTAAGCCGTAATTTGCGTGTTGCAGTCCAATGAACGGAGCAACAGTTACACGCATCGCCTGGGCGGATCTATATCGAAATCCACTGTATTTGTCAAAGGATCATTTATTTGGTTGGCGGCAGACTTATTTATGCTTATTCTTGTCTCTGCTAACAAGATGGCGTGTGAGCTCACCGCTAGGATGGGTAATAAGAGGAATTAGAGAGAGAATTAACTAATAAATGCAACCGCAAATCAGATCAACGGTAACAAGACACCGGGCCAACATTATGCTCCCAAAACCGGCTAAGCCAGTTAGCGATCCACCAGCTTACATATCTATCTGCCTGCTTGATATGACGAGCAAAGTCTATTAAAGAATAGTTTATAATGAAAGAACTACAGACGAGATGGTAGATGACAACGACAATCTGCCCGAGTTCTAGTTTGGATTATTGGAAAAAGAGATGTACCACGGACGCTGTTATTATAGTCATTTCCGCAGATTCTGCCGCTATAATAGTGAAAAACTGAAAAGACACAAATTATTAGATTACTTGGTAAACATTGTGGGTAATTAGTTCAGGCACAAAAAACTTCTGTATGCAGTAGCGAGAAGATGCAAATAATGTCTCCTTTCCGTAGGAGTCCCGTAATAATAAGTGTGAAGGACAACATTATGGACGTAAGATATGCTGATGATATTGCCGCGGTCGAGGTATCTTGAAGCGCTGCAGGACACTGTGTTCCTGGATTCCTGGATTCCTGGTAAAAAAAGATAAGGAAATATAATGCATGTCAGCCAGGTGGGTCGAAACCGTTTACACAAAGCTTTTGGAGAAGTTCGCGCAAAGCAGAGGAAATTTGGAAAGTTGGAAAACGATTCTCCCTTAGACTCTGGAATATTGGAGCCGTTATTTTTGACCTAAAAAAAAAAAAAAAACAACTAATCGGGCATTATTTTGATAATTTTCTTCAAATAATTTGAATTATTATTATTATTATTAGTTATTGTTCAGGATCTATCTGTATTGAGGTTGAGAGGTTTATGCACGCGCGAGCTAAGGAGAATATTCATAAAGATATTACAAAAATATAAAGCGTAATAGTAATAATAAGCTAAGAATGGTTGGTTGATTATCTGCTTTTATTTGAGTTATTCATATATAAATATCAAAACGATTGAAAGAACTCGATTACACAGACACATCATAAATATTTATGAGCTCTTTTTTTAATATGATTTTCTTTTGTATAATTCCAGTAATTCATTGACCACTAATGGTATTAAGATTGTGTTCATGCCTTTTTTTGGTGGCGTTCTATCTACTGCTTCTGCTTCTGCTTCTGCTTCTGCTTCTGCTTCTGCTTCTTCTTCTGCTTCTGCTATTGCTCTTGCTCTTGCTCTTGCTCTTGGTTCGACTTGGGCTTCCGCTTCGATTCCTTTGCTTTTTGTTATTGCTTTTCTTTGTTGTTTATGCATTGAGGACACATCGCTTAACTTGAGGACCTTATCGAAATCATATTAAATGGCTGGTGTAAGCAAACATGATATTTTCATAAATTTCTTAAAATCGCTGTAAAAACTAAACAAGAACAACACCCATGTATAGATGAAGCGAAAGTCGCAAACAAACTCATGATGAGAATAATGACGACCATGGCGATGATGGTGCTGGTGATAATAAAAAATGGTGGCAATTGTATACATTGAATGTATATGTTTATGTATGCATGTATGTATGTAACGTATGCACGTATATATATATATATATATGTAATTGTGATTTTAAGTGTTTTTCTCGTTGCCGTGATTATTTGATGATGGTATGAATAGTTTGGTTAGCAATGACCATGAGAGAGTTTACTGCTTTTAAACAGCAGCTACTGGCCATAGCTAACAAACATACGGCTATTGGTGTTGCTCTTGTTGTTGTTGTTGTATTGCTATTTTTCCAGTTGATCGTCTTCTTCTTGTTGTTTCAGTTATTGTTGTAGTCGTTTCTTCTTTCATGTACAAAGAAAATCCTGTTAAAATATGGAAATTGCACAGTACACGCTTTAGTGTCACTTAAATTTGTTTGCTGGCTGTAAAGTTGGGCGTTAAGCATTTACTCGGGCAATGTTTATGTGAGTGCTTAAATGTGTGTGAATATGTAATGTTGTACTAGCTGTGCAAACTAAAGTCATACAAAATCGCTTTAGATGCAATGCATCCGATTGCAATTTGAATTATTTGCCATTGGCAGCAACTTCTGTTTGTACAGAAGATTTTAATAATAGCGTTGGCTGGCAAATACATACGCACGTACATACGTATGATGTTGATGCTAGGATAAGACTTAACGGCCTTTAAGAAAGAAAAACGAAAACTGAAAAAAAGGAGAAAGATTTGTGGCTAGAGAATGCTTGGCTGATGGCAAATTCAAGGGGAGTCGGAAACGAAAACGAATAAAACGGGGCCAATTCAATATGAGGGCAGTGTTGCTTGTATCTTTTACATTGCCGATGATGATTGCTTAGTCCTCTCCCGATCACTTTGAATAGAAATTAACCGAATACAGCTACTAGCTTTTAGATTTTGCGCGCGCCTCTCTATGCTCCATACATGAACACATTAACAAGCCTGTATGCGTATTTAATTTTTTTTTTTTTTTTTTCGTTTTTTTTTTTCGTTTTTAAGAATTTCAAAGAAAACTGCAAATTTTAAAAAACAAAAATAAACCTGAGTTCTCTAGCCAACAGCTACGTAGCGTTTTCTTGTCTATCTACCTACCGGTAAGATCAGTGATAATCAAATCAAGAACAAGCTTTAACCAACCATTCTGGAGATGCAAGAGATTCAACTGTCTTTGAATTGCAGCTATTAGAGGTATTTTTTCTTTCTTCTTTTAAACTATTCTTGAAATGTGCGTAACAGTCAAGCACATCAAGTTTAGTTTAGTTACTACATCCTTTTAGGTAATATGAGCTTAGCTTACAAGCATATGTTTTCAGATGACACAATCTCACTACCGAGATTCATGCAATTTTCAGCAACAAATTCCTCCATTTCCGGATATCACAAATGTTTATGGCATTTACCCTCGATAAATGCAAATACTGTTCGTTGCTAATGATACTTGTTTCGGGATGTGGTAATAAATTCACAACAACAAGAACACAATGCAATACATAACAAAACAATAACAACAACTATAGCAGTAAAAAAAAAAAAGAAAAAAGAAAAGAAAAGAAAAGAAACAGTCGAAAGATTTCAATTTAAAATTTTTTGTTATTACATATGTACATATTGACGGTGCTGAATGGCAGCAACAAGAATAATACACAAACGACACCAACAACAGCACAGCTAAAGAAAGCAATGCAATCAGCAGTTGTGAGCCACTTTCTGTTAGGTCTCCTGCAGTTAACTCATTACAGCGGCAACACTTTCCAACTTATAAACGATTTTGTTTATATTTATATATATATATATATGTATATATATGAACATATGTGTATATGCATATATTCAATAAAAGCAACAAAAATACCTTGAAATACATAGGTTTTCAGTGCACATATGAAGTAAAATTATGATCATAACAATAATCACAACTCGTCCTGTCCTATTACACACAACCGTACATACGTTTTGCTTATACCATAAGTGCGCCGTTCTCGACGTTGACGATGATGATGATTAACATCAAAAGCCTTGATCATAAGACTCAATGTTGTTGTAATTGCACAGGTGTGTGGGTTGAGATTTTAATAACAAATTGGTTTTTTTTTTTTTTTTTTTTTTTTTTTTTTTTTTTTTTT
>KK502454.1:78217-108217 GCA_000688735.1 Glossina austeni
TTTTTTTTTTTTTTTTTTTTTTTTTTTTTTATTTATATTTTTTGTTCTTTCACGTATCTTGCCAATTTTATTATTAGCTTGCCAAGAAGAGGAGTGTAAGAAAAGAAACAACAACAACAACAACAACAACAACAACTATTTTTCATTGCAGTTGTATCATCAAAGCAAAAAAAAACCAGAACGTGAGAATATCAGTTCGGAAAGCGTCCGATGTTATCGCAGAGCAGGGAAATTAAAGTAAGTATAGGAAAAAGATTAAATTTTCAAATTCTAACATAAATTTAAATTAGAGAGCACGACTTAGAAAAGCAGTTATCGCGGATATCGCGTTATATCAAACTTCAATTTTATTAAAAGCAAAATTAAATTTAAAATAATTTTAAATGAACTTTGATTTGTTGCGCGTATCATCAGCGGAATTGGAGTTCTCGAGTTAAACGGCGTTGAATGAAAACAGCAAACTATCGGTTTCTTCGAAAACGAGCCACAATAATTCAAATCAATACTTGGTCTTTCAGGATGTAGATCAATAGAATCAAGAAGGATTTAGCGAATCTGTACAAATTGCTATCGCAAAGCATTCTTTACACCCTAGACGCATTTCTTCGAACCGGTATTCAATTACTTCACAGAACTCCGTATTTTTGACTTAAGATCAGAAGCCCAAGTAAAAAACACTTAGCTTTGTTTTACTGGTTTTTGTGCTCGTAGTCCCGCCATTAAAACCCTCCCAGTCAAACATTGATTATTGCAATCATTAAAATAAGTTAGTAATCAATTTTTGCTTACATTCTCATGTCACTTCTCCCCAAGGCACTAAAACGCAATCGCTGATTACGTGGCGAAAGGATGAGTGCATACACCGCGTAGTTATCCGATCAACTGCGCGTCAGTCTAAGAGAGATTCTGAAACCATGAAAAAGTGATTTTGCCTGGCAGCGCACAAAACTAGCTGAAAAGTTTTTTGCTGGACTTCACGCATCCTGATTGCACATTTTATGTGATACAAGGGAAGTACACATGAAATTTTGTCGATTGTATGCTACAGTACTTGTCTCATTTTCTGTGTGTTATTTGCTACTTCTTTCTCCACGAATAAAAATAAAAGCGACAGCCAGCAGCAATCTATTGCTTCTTACAAATAAAACGTTTGCCATATTTTTTGACAACTTCTTCCGAAATCCTTACTTAAGTGGGCAAGTTGGCCTTGGAAGCTAAAGGAGTAGTAGTAGGCCGTTGCCCTTTTAAGTCCGATTTGCTGATAAACATCACGGCAATAGCTATACTCCTATCCTTGTCTCATTCCACTTCTCTCTTTGCATAATAACGTGTTTTTGTGTAATGCACATACGCCAGAAAATTTCTTTGTCAGAAAAACTAAATAATTTTACTTTTTTTCCTCTCTTTGAGTTTATGAAGCAGCTTCTATTTCAATAACAGTCCATCGGTTTAGTCCGCGTATTTGTTGATTTTTTGGTTAAATTGAAAACTAGACGGTAATCTTGTTCAGCAAGTTGACGCAATCCATTTGGACTTTTTACGATATTTCTTCGTAATTATTAGATGAGCATAATTTTTTGTTTCGTCTTCAAATGACTCACTTTTTATGCGCGCTTAGTTATACTAAATGACATTTAGTAGATATCGCGTACCACACAGCGCGTAGGTAAACTGTGCGCTAGTATATCTTCATATAAAATTTTTATAATATTTGTTGTTGTGTAATCTAAAAATCACAATCATTTGTTCCTCTTGTTCGTTTTCTGCTTTTTTTTTTTTTTTTTTTAATATTGTCTCAAGTCGCTTGAAAACTTCCGTTTATTTGGACATTAAGTTATACGACTGAATCAATTAATCCGCATACAAAAAAAATGTTTATCGGAAGGGTTAGTAGTTCACAAGAAGCCAGAAAACTCTTAGGCTCACTCGGTCTTCCGTGCGATGATTGCTATCGGGATCGAGATCATCGTTGTTGTCGTCATCATCAGCAATAATAATAAACCAACAAGAAAGCAGCGAACAAAAAAGATTATGAACCGAATATCAATATAAATCCCTTTTGATTGTATTGAGTTTCATTTCACTTCACACTTCATTGCGATAAGTTGCATTATATGAGAGATGTCTTAATAATTTAGTTAAGCTGCCGACAGCAGCAATTCTTAGTAATACCTTTTTAACCATATGTGTATGTGAGTATGTATAGTAATGGTGTGCAAGTCTCTGTCTGGTTTCGGCTAAACGTCATGATCGAGTGGTTTGTGTGTAGACGTTGGAAGTTCAAGCATGCGTGCCACAATATGTCCTTTGCGTGTCGAACGCATTCTTTACTTTAACTCTAAACGATTTTATGGATTAAATAAAAACGCATAAAAAAATTATTATAAAAAATTGTTTAAGATATAGACGAGTTTGCTGAAGAAAACCAGCAAGAAAAACAAAAAAAAAAAAAAAAAAGAAGAGAGAACACTAAGAAAACCATATTAATAAATAAAAATACTGTCAAGTTAAGTTTATTTGGCTGTGTATTTTTTTAAATAATATTTTAAAAAAGAACCAAATAAAATAAAACCAAAAAGAAGAAAATCTTGTTCGCCTTGAAGCGAATTTTCGACACCCATCGTCTTAAACGACGACGTTAGAGAAACAAAATATACATTGAAATATGTAGGGGTATCACTTGATCATGTTAAGCTGGTCCTAAGGGACAACTCTATCCCCGTTTCAGCGTAATATCGCTTTTGTTTATTGTGGATCTGTTTGGAGTCGGATGGAGTCAGGCATTTTTCCAGTTGAGGACTTTCAGATAATTCTCGTAAGCGCTATTTAATGTGGACGTGTGGTGTATGTGTGGATGTAAAGATTACGCCCATTTTCCATCTGAAACTATAGCCATTAACTAAACGTCTATGTGCGATGTTTCGGACATTTCCTCTCATATATTTGCGATCACGGTCAGCCGGATAGCAACCGACGAACTGATGAACTGACAGACTAAATCGATTTGGAATCCTGCGTTGATCGAGAGCATATACACTTCCGCATTTTGCGCATTGCCATGCGTTACAAACGGATGGAGAAATCTCGTGCATCTTTGCTTTTTGGTTTCGCTGATAGATTTGTAAGAATAAAAAAGAAGAAGTGTACCGAAAATCTGAAGAGAGGCTGAAAGCATTATAAGTGACATTTTAAGTAGGTATGTAATATATATTATTTGTTTATGAGTTTTATTTTTGCGTTCTTGTGTTGTTGCTTGTGTTGCTTGTGTTGCTTGTGTTGCAGGCTTGATGCAGGCTTGATGCAGGCAAGCGAACAGCAACCATGTTAAAAGGTTTTATCAGCGCATACGTTACGAAACTTGTGTTGCTGGCAGTCTGTCGACTATATTAACAACGCGCTCGCACCACATCATCATCTCTTAACACCATCTCTCAACTTTCAAAAAACGGAAAAAAACAGTGGCTTGTCACTGATA
Source organism: Glossina austeni (assembly GCA_000688735.1). NCBI lineage: Eukaryota > Metazoa > Arthropoda > Insecta > Diptera > Glossinidae > Glossina > Glossina austeni. The sequence continues at coordinate 81,693 of KK502454.1, forward strand.
TTTACTGCACCTTTTTATTATCTTAGCTGCACTGCTCTGCTTACAATTCTGCTCTGTCGTCGTGTTAAACCCGCTTTATTTCCCTGAACTAAACAGAACAGCTCTCCTCTGCTCTGTTCAAATAACGTATTTACAAGTAACAGAAAAATGCTTCCGAATGTTTTTTGTGACTTTAAGATTTTCATATTAATTTTAGAAATTCATTTATCAACTTTTTTGCGTACATATAAGAAAGTGTACAGGAGAGCGCGGAGTTTTCACTCCTTTTATCCAAGCATATTGAAAATAAAAAGGTACTGAAAGCCCAGAAGGTACCGTTCAATATACAAAGCTTCACTGCATAGATTTGTTACCACTTGACTGTTGTAAGTAGCCGTTGTTTATAGACCGTCAGGCAGTTGTTTTTTTGTTTTTTTTTTTCGTTTGATTACCAACAATTTAGCACGACTGGCCTTTCAAACACTTTGGTTTTTTCGGTTGATTGAGGCAAGCGGCCTCAATGCTGCTAATACAAACGGCCGAACACAGAAGAAGCGTAAGCTAAAGGAAAAGTCATATCCTTTTTCCTACGTTTTCTTCTTCGCGATATTCTATGTACAACTTTTTACTAGATAGTGAGTGCCTGCCCGTTTCGTGCTTAAGGTTGATTCTTGGCCTTGTTTTGTTCTTATGTTTGTTATTTTTGTTAGCGCGATGGTTCTTGTTGTTGTTGTTGTTGTTTTTATTCGTAACTCTAACAACATTTGTGATGATTAATTGTCTCTCAAAATTGCTGAAATTGCTAATTTTTTATAAAACTCATGGTGATTAATCATTGACTGCAAAAGCATAAAAATGTTGCAATGAAGAAGCGTACATTCTGTGAGCGGCCGCCTGTCAGTTCCTATGTCTGATTGCATGCAAACTAAGGCAGGCCATAAAGCCGAACACCATTAAAAACAAAAAAAGAGAACAAAAAATGAAAAAAAAAAAAAAATTGCTTGTGGAAAAAGGTTGTTTTTTAAAAACTGAGTTGATCATCATCATCATCACCATGATCGTTATTAAAGGATTGTTGTTGTAATGTTGTTAATTTTCTATACATTTACTTAAAATCTTTTTGATATTTTTACTGTCTTTTAGAGATAAAACGCGAGTAAAGGAAAATAAGCAAATTAACCTTTCAGATACTTTCTCTCCAGTCTCTCCCGTGCAAATGCTCGACCATTTGTATGTTGGGTTCTTGTGAAGAATTTATAAGACCCCACCGTCAAACCACTTCAGAGCAGCGCTATCGGATCTCTTTGGGCTTACAATAAACGTTTTGATAACGTAAGCCATATCGAAGTCGCGTATATGCTGGAATAGCCATTCACGGTCTACGATGTCGTTCGGCACTTAAGGTGCCATTTACTATTCTTACTATTATCACTGCATTTCCAACAGGTGCGATTAAAAACTCATACAATTATGTAGGCTTGGGAGAAGGCTGCTTTACTTTCAACTTTTACGGCAATATTTGGATTAAGAACTTGGGAATATTCATTTTTATTAAACACTTTAAGCCGATTATATGAAAAATTTATTACATGAGCGGGTTTTACAAAGTAATAGGTAAGGGGTGTTAAAATCCAAGGTTTTATTATGAAGTTGCGGTTATCTAATTTCGGCTTGAGAGGATAGGCAAAAGAAACCCGTCTGCTTTGATTGCGACCCAAGGAGGAATGCTAGGAACTTCAACATCATTGATTAAATAAAGGGATGAGATTATATGCGTTACAACCTTTTCGATAACACTTATCTCTCCCGCAGAGCATTTAATTGAGTCCGTTTGGAGGCAGCAGATATTAACAAACATGTAAATTATTTGTACATATATACCAATACATGTATAACATATATAATAATAACAGATTAATGATAGATTAGTTAGTATATTTTCCTAAAAAGAAAAAAAAAAAAGGCTTTCTCGTCTGTCCACGACTATGATTAAAATTCAATCAAGAAAGAAACACAAAAAAAGGAAAAAGTCAAAATGGACATAGTGACTGACGTGTCTGGAGGTTGTGTTGCCTAAGCTGACTGGCTTACTGTTTGATTAAGCGGTTGCAAAATCATATTTCGCGTGTTGAGAAAAAATTACTTTCACATTTGTCAGAAAAAAATAATCTAAAAACACTAAAAAAATGCGAAGCAATGTAATAAAATGTGTTGAATGCTTTTAGTTAAAGTTAAAGTGAACGATTGATTTTACATTTAATTTCTGTAACATTCAAAAATTGTCTTCTAATTGTCTTTTACTGGTACGAATTTTTTTTCACTCGCTTTAAATATAGATTTTTGAGAAGAATTATAGTAAAAAGTTCGACTGCTATGTACTGGACTATAAATTACACAGAGAACTCATCTCTAAACATGAATTCTAGAATTCTGTTAAAGTCAAATCTATTTTGATAATTACTTAGTTTAAGTTATCCTTACGCCTCGAGGGTAGAGTTTGCCTTTGTAGGCGCTCCTCATCGAATTCCCTTTTCAATAACTCGACTTTTTTGCTGGATGTTTTGTATTGCGTGCCAAACTGTTCAAAAAATTAATCGAGGATAAGAAAGCTGGCCAAATGTTCCCAAAAATATTGACTATTATCGTATTATAGAGTCGGGTTCCAAACAACGCACATACATACCCTTATAAAAAAAACCACGAGAAATCTCCTTCAAGAGGATTATAAAACTCATGTCATATTTTTGGCGGTATTGCAGACTTAGGAAACAGTACCTGGGCCCAGATCTCTGTACGAGCTGGACTGTGCCGACATCTCTTTCGGTATAAAAAATTTCAGTTGTCAGATTTGAAGTTGCGAGTATTATGGCCGATTGCTATTCTGAGTTAAATATTACGTCGGACTAAAGTGACTGCCACTACATCAAGTGTTAAAGATAATAAGTTATCCTAAGCCTGTGACTGTTTTCTCTCTATCTCTCGCTCTCGTGACTTCCAAGTATTAAATTATGTCTTGAGATGGTATGTTGACGCCACCCAGTTTCAGCGGATTTGTTTTTTATTCTGCTATATTCAACCCTGTCGATAGGGTATGTGTAAGTGCATAGACGTCTATACACATACATACATACATACATATATATAAGAGTTCTCAAATATAGTTCATATCTATTTCTATCTACTTCGTTCTGATTGCTTATGTATTTGTGTGCATATTCCTTTGTGCTCCTTAGCATGTTTTTTGATTTTGCTTACGCTGTAGACATAAGAGACGATAACAGATGAACTCATACAAATGTTGTTCGTAAGCGTTAACGTTGTTGTTTCAGTTGTTTATTGTATTGAACTGACTGTTTTTGGTCAGAAGAGCATGCATTTCGCCACGAAAACCCAAATTGGATGACAAGACAATTGTTTTTAGTTTTTAAGTGTTTCTTTGTTGCCTTTTTTTTTTTTAGTTTTTTATTTTGTAGTTTTCGCATCCAGCCATACCATGATTGTGATTTACGCGGCCAAAGGTGAGCAAAAGCTTTGTATAGAATCGAATGGCTAGCTATTGAGTTTAAGCGCATGTGAGCGAGATTTTTGAATTAAGCACACTCACACACAAGCGCTAGCATACATCCGCTTGTGCTTACCTCCTGCACAATTCACATTTGTAACAGTATCAGAGAAGGAGAGAAACCCCGAAAAATTATTTAGTTTTCTACTTGATATATACACAACACATATCCGTTTATATGGTTATCATATACTTATGCCTATACACACACACACATGTATATGTAAATATATATATATATATATATATATAATATATATAATATATATATATATATATATATATATATATATATATATGTAGATATGTAGATATTTCTCTACGTACATATCCATATAAATGTTTGCATACATATATTGTATGTTTTGTTTTTGCAATTTCAGGTGACGTCTATGGTTGAGTGTTAACATAACACGTTTATCGTGAGGATGATTACTTTTGTGTTCCTTTAGACGAAAGCAAAACATCAAAAAAAAAAAAAGAAATAGAAAAAGAAAAAGAAAACAAAAATTCCAAATGTTGCTTAGTGTTTCCGTTCTATTACTGGCGTAGTGGTTTTTGTTAATGTTGTTGTTGTCGTAGATAGTGTCGGTGGTGGCGCTGGTGATGGTGATGGTTGTTTGTGCCAGAGAGCCCAACAACATTTAAACAACCGTTCACATTCAAATCACTAAAAATTCATTCCAAACATGACAAACAATAAACAACTTATGTATGAGTAACAAGTCCAAAATAACAATGTTCGTCTAGCTGTGATTGTTGTTGATGTTCTTGCTATTGTTGTTATTGTTGATGCCGCTGTTATTCACTGTATTTAAATCGAAATTTGCAAATCAGTTCAAAATTACAAAATGCTTTGTCATGTTATGTATACGAAAAAAACAAAACAAAAAAAAGAGAGAAAAAAAAAAAAAAAAAAAAAAAAAAAAAAAAAAAAAAAAAAAAAAGAAGAAAAACAAAATAAATAACAACCGTTACACAAAAATGCATTGTTTCTTTNAATAACAACCGTTACACAAAAATGCATTGTTTCTTTTGCTTCGCTTGGCATGTAGGTGAGAGATTTCTTGGTCGCCTTCTCCCTCCTTGCCACAACAAAAAAAAGAGAGAAAAAAAAAAAAAAAAAAAGAAGAAAAACAAAATAAATAACAACCGTTACACAAAAATGCATTGTTTCTTTTGCTTCGCTTGGCATGTAGGTGAGAGATTTCTTGGTCGCCTTCTCCCTCCTTGCCACAAAAGGAACAAGACAGCACATGAAGAAAGTCACGATATATCAAACAACAAACAACATATTATTAGAATTAAATTAAAGTAAGAAGAAAAACAAAAATCAAAGGAAAAAAACACAAAAATATAAAACAACAACAAAAACAACAACAACAACATCAACTCCAGCCAAGTGTTTTGGGTCAATTCCTAAAAGTTTATAAAGAAAAATTTAACCATCTGTTCTTTACGTTCTTTATTTATTTATTTATTTTTATTTTTTTTTTCCTTTTTTTTAGAAATTCAAGAAATCGTTTAATTTTAGGCATTTACGTGAATAATTGGTAAGCAATTCAAGCTTTACGTGCCATTAAGATTCTTCTTAAAACCTAGCAATAATAAAACGAGCAAGCGCAAGCAATAATTACTCTTACTTTAAAGCGATTCTTGTCATTTTGAAATAGTGAAAACTCGACCTATGCTTTCTCTTCCCGTCAGCGTAACGGCTTTGAATTACGACTAGAATTCGTTGTGATAGTATGCCTACTATTTTCAGTAGAGAACCGTAATTACTGTTTCAATGTAAATTTGACGATGCACTTAAGGTCAGATGGTTTTAAATGTAGAAACTCATGCAAACTCAACAAAATGCATGAAACCCATCGGAAAGCTCTTCGAACCTCACATTCGACTCATGCAAGAAATGTGATATCTAATATAACCTTACTTTTTAGATGAATAATGATGATGAAGCAAGCAAAAAGAAGCCATCATTGCAACGTCGCGGCAAATTTCATTTTGATATCTCAATTTTTTGGTTTTATTTTTGATTAGCATGGTGCTGGTTGGGGAGGGGAAAGTGCTGTTTGCGTACGTGTAGCTCGATGATAGAAACATCTGGAACATCTGGAAAAAGACCTTCAGATGTTGATTATTTCACACAGAGGCGGTACGGTTAGAGAACCAAGACATGCGGTAAGATGTGCTAAAATGCACAAGTGATTCCAGGACGAGTGGATAAAACGCCAAGAAAGCCTAGTTTTAAAGAACACGATCGCTGAGGAAAAATTGGTTTATGTTTGAAGAGTGCTGGCCGCAGTGAGTGTCATTCTCTTTATTTGGATGCTCTTCTTCACATAAGCAAATTACACTTCATTCCGGATAACGGGAATCAATGTAAACGGTATGGATATTGGCTGCAGCGAATTGAAGAGATTTCACGTAAGCTTCATAAAACATAAGTCTTTGAGTGCTGCTTTTGATGCTTCGAATACATGTTGCGTTCACGGGCCGTCATGTTGTTTTCTTACATTCAGAATATGAAGCATAGTTGATTCTCTTGTGTTGGCAACAACAAAGGAAAAAGCGTGTTGATTACTTCTTCAATGTCATAACTGGACAGGACTGCTTTTCGTCTACTTAGTTCATCCTATTTTCCGATTCGCATTCCGAGTCTTGGTGGTTGGTCCCGATTGAGTGAGTCAATCATGCTATGGCGTTAATTTTGTAGCTGCAAAGCCTGAACTTTCGCCATGCTAAGAATTTTATAATCTAACCGTGAACAGCTTTATTGGCTTCGGAATGAGGATATACGAGTGGTTTTTTTTTTTTTTTTTTTTTTTTTTTTTTTTGAGTAAAGTTGGACTAAGCCAATAAATTTGTGGTTTATATGTCCGAAGTGCAATACTTTACTGGATATACGAGTGTAAACATTTTCGACTCCTTATGAGATTATATGATGTCAGATGTATGTATAGCGACCAACAACGGAACTGCAATGAGCGGAATATAAGAAAAAGTATTCACAACAAACAAACGATAAGATAATAAAGTTCGTATCGTTCTAGCTGACACATTTTATCTCGTGACACAAATGTATTCTTTAAGTAAGACTTTCTCTTCTCTATGCAATGATAACTTCATTCGCTGCATGCAAAAGTGTCTCTCTGTTTGTGTTGTTGTGTTCTTTATTCTCTTACTTCTTTCCATTTTCTGCCTTTCATTGTTTGTTTGGCATCCAACTTATGATAAATCTTGTTGTTAACTGACTAACCGAAACCGTTAACAATATTGTCAGAAATGAAAAAAACTCTGGGCCAAGAAGTATAAAATAAAAACTTATTTCATCATTAACGACAATAAATTGTCATTAAGTGTTACTACTATTGTTTAGGTCTCAAATTTTGAATAGATTCAATGTAAACAATCGTTACGAAAGGGGCAAGGGGGAAAGGGGAGTGGAGGTATCCGTGTCGCAAAAATTAGGATTCATTTCGCATTTATTACTATTTCTATGCACACGTAACGACAATGTGTCACGATGTTATAGTCAATAACATATCGACAACCAGGCAATCCAACAATAAATATTTTAAACACGTGTTCATTTTACAAACAAAATAATAAAAGAATAAACAAACATAAATAAAACTTCTTAGAAAGGTTATCGAAAATATGTTGAAAATATTTACTACATATATAAATAATAATAAAAAAAAAAGGGAAAATTGCGCACTGGCGTTCTACGAAGATAGTTAGTTACCCCACCGAATGAAAAAAATAATTGACTGACTTTATTCATTCATTCACTATTCGAAAATACACATGGCTGGCGTGCCCTTTGTTCTCGTTATTAGCGTACGCTATGAGCTCGTTAGCGTAGATCCTTCGTTCGATTAGAAAGTTTCACCAGACAGGCAGGTGTACCGCATTAGATTTACAATTACATGTAGTTGCCTAATCGTGTGTTCAATTGCCCTAATTCCTCACGCAGGCTCACGCAGATCGCATTGCGTATTGCGTATCAATTAAAAATGTGAAGTTAAAATAATTAAATTTAAATACTTTCACGCTATCAATAAAGACGGTCGCCATCGTTCGGTGTAAACTCGTTATAACGCCTCTTGTATGCTTTTGTGTGTGTCGAAGGAGAGACTCATTTTTGCGGTTGTTATTGTCTTTTTTTTTTTTTTTTTTATCGTCCGTTCCACAATAAATTTTTGTTATTTTTCAGTTATTAAACTTAATAGAGTTTACATGTGATTGTTTTTGTATATTGTAGTACAAAAGAAAAAAAAAAAGTACATATCTTCGTATGGCAAGCCGTCACCAATACAAATGTTTGCCAGTTGCCATGAAATTTTTTTAACAAACTGGGTCATATTCTTATAGGCAATTCATTGTCGCTACATACGTTACATACGTTTTGATTTTATTTTTCTGATTTTGTTTTTTCTTTCGAAATGAACCCCAATCTCTCTTTCTAACCGTAACGAGCAACGACCATTTTTCTTTTATTTTCATATCCGCTGTTTATTTAAAAGCTTACATGAAGAATTTGTATTTTACGCGATTTTTTTCAAAAAAATTACATAATTTAAGATAACTTTAAAGCCTCCCCTTGTCCGTACTGTCTTCTGAAAATAAATAAATATTTTTTAATTAAAGCATATACAAATGGTAAGCGGAGGTCCGAAAGAGCGAGCAGTTCGTTGAACATGTGTAGATATGTTGGTTAGACGTATGGAATCATCTTTGGATTGCTTACTCCTACGATCAGGCTGAAGACTGTGTTGCACAAGGTCACATCAATTATTTAAGTTACATAAGGAAAGTTCTACAAGAATTATTCTCATTTTCAAACTGGGTCAGTCTGTCGTCCTGCATTGCCTGCATTGTAAACAAAAGTGCAAAGTTCCAGTTTTCAATGTATATGTAATTTATGGCTGTAGAGAGACAACGTATGGACAGACATAGTTTAATCCATCTGGAATTTTACGTTGGACATGTATAGAGTCTCTGCTGGGTATGCATAAGAGTACGCCATTATATAAAGAAGAAGCAACGTCGATCCAGTTCATTAACGACGATTCTGCCTAGACTTTATTACAGATTAGAGTTTCGAGAAAATGAAATCTTAAAAATTTCTCTGCCTGACTAAATATCAGTTCAATATTGAGTTGATCGGCATTAACAATTTATGAGAAAAGTTCATCACATTGTCTTCGCGATTTTCACTTAATAAAGAGCTTAATTTACATTCCACTTATGGTTTATGCATATACCCTCACTATCCCGGTATGCATTTCATTTCAATTTGATTCCCAAAAATATTCCTGCGTAAAGACATTGGCAGCAACGTCATCAACATAATGATGTTATTTATAAATAAAATTTATGATCGGTTCTGCTTTTCCCAAAGAAGAAAAGGCTCTTTCGTATCTTTTCTCGGTATCTTTCAGCATCAGGCTGGCTATGATTGTGTGTGAGTGTGATTTGTGTGCGATTTGTTCTTTACTTATTGCACACTATGATCCTATTTAAATTAAAGATAAACTTCTTGACGATTACATTGATTAAAAAATAAAAATCGAATTGTATCAAGCATCAAGCATCAAGCATCAAGCATCGAGCATCAAGCATCAAGCATTTACTTACATTTTTTTTCCACTTTTCGTTTTTGTTTTCGTTTTGTTTGAGCAAATTTCTGTTTTACTATGCGTTAAACTTTCTCCAGAAATCCTGGTGGTGTTATTGTCATACCATATTTTTTCATATAATGATGTGCTTGGATATATTTGTTGTGATCTTTTTATCTTCGATTTTTTGGTATAAATTCAATGAAGATTTATTTTTTAGAGCGACACAACACTGAACAACGAGGACAAAATACTTTTGGCGACCTTTCGGTGAATGGATTATGTGCAGGCTTGAGAGTGTCAAGCTTTGCACGCCTCGCTTAGAGTATTTTTTTTTTTTTTCAACAATTCGCTTTCGAGATATTCCCGTGAAAGTGCTGAACCTCATCGAACCTCATCACTATTTCGTTGAAAGCATTTGTTTTGCAGCTAAGGGATTTTCGAACTCTAAAGGTTCTCAAAAAACGAACAAACCACAAACTTCATCTTGTCCTTTAGATTCAATCGAATTGCGAGATGAGCGCAATCGAACATATCCAAAAAGTGTTTGGCCCTATTCCACAACCCATAGCCATTAGTTTTATGTAGTCTTTGTGGTAATTATTGGTTGGACATGCCTTCAGGATTGAGTGGGCGATTTGTCGAAATGCAAGTTAAGTCGTAAGTGATCAAGCGATTTGTTCCGATCAATTGATCGATTTCCATAGAACTTGATAGGCCTCTCCGAATAGAGTTTGTATTTGGACTTAATTTCAAATAAGAAAAATTTCATTCACTTTGTAGCACAGTGTAAATGAAAAGAAATTGTGGACTCGAAAAGAGTTTCACATATAAATTCGGTTATGTTAGAGCCATTGTTAATAAGACATGCATACATATGGCAGGGAATTTTGGTATTTTTTGTTATTTTTAAGAATTTTTTTGCTGACTTCCACTTAAATTGCGTACAAAGAGAAAAATAAGAAGAATGAGAATGAGAAGAAAAAATAAATAAAAGACATCCGTACGGTTTAAAAATATTCAAGTAAAGTTTTTTGTCTTTTATTTTTCACTTTTGTCCTATAGCTGGTTTTTGTTGAATCCGCTGAGTTTTTTCATTCAATGCAAATTTATCGAATTTATGATCAATGATGGTTTCAATGCACAACAACGGAAAAAGCAAAATAAACTGAGAACGGACTTCTTGTGTAGATTGGTATGTAGGACCGCGCGCGTTTTTCTTTATGTGCGTGTGTATATTAGGGGTTTGTGTACTTGCGTTTAACGTGTATGCAAACATATGCAAGCGGTGTATGTAGGATAAGCGTTACTCTGTTGTTGTTCTTTGTTGTTTACATGGCAAAACAAAGGTCATCAGCTAAATGGGTGGGACGATAATATTCACAAGTTAATATTTTGTTGATTTTTTCTTGCCAACAATTTTTTTTTTTTCTTACACAGAAGACAAAAAAATTGAGGAAAAATTTATGAAATTTAAATTTATTTTTAAAGCGAAATATGCAAAAAGAAATTAAATTAAAGTAAAGTTTTACATATAACGTCAACTCGAAAAGAGGATGGACATGAAACGCTTATTATATCTATGGCTTTGTCTGAATAAATGTGTCCCAGCTGAACACGATTTTTTTTGTTGCGGTTGTGATGGACGACAATCTATCATTTTAACGAATACCAGCAGAATAGTGAGCCATAAAGTTAGGGACAAATCAAACGATTTTAACAGATATATGCTGGATATCTAGGAGATTTTTATCAAAATCCATTTTTTTTTTTTTTTTTTTTTTTGCCAATTGAAGGTTGTAGATAGTAGAGGAAAGCATAATGGTTGCGGGAGTTGAGCACACATACTCACGCTCATGCACATACAAATACGAACATTCTTGCGATGATGATGATGAAATGATTAAAAGTAGAAGAAAAATTGTCAAATGTATATTGTTTGTCATTTGCAATGCAAACCCAATAATGTTGCATCTCTTTCGACGACGACGACGACGACGACGACGACGACAGGCCAAGCATAGATTCGTTCTTTCTTGCATTGTCTCAGTAAGTCATGGCCATCGTACATCATTTCAAATGATTACATTCGATATTTGTTTGAGACTTCAATATGAAATTTTTTGCTTTCTGTATGTACGTACGTACGTACGTATGTGTGTGTGTGTGTAGAAAACTATGTGACAATGCCGCATGTTACCATTAGATATTGTCAACACACCAGGTTTTATGAGATTTTATAGCCAAAGTTTGTTATGTTGTGTGTAATAACGGTCGCACAAATTCCCTGTGAACAAGCAGTCAGGCAGTAAAATCTTTGTGCTTTACTTACAACAAACAATAGAAAGGTGAGTTGAACTATTACTAACGTAGATACGATACACATATATACGTATGTATGTGCTATTCGGTATGTATCTATGTCTGCGTATATTCGAAGTGTACCGCATAGAAGTAAGACCCTTGAGAGTATTGCATACACAGTATAAAGACATGATGGATTGTTAATCAGAGGAAATGCCATAAATATTGTTGCTTGGAAAATTTAAAAGAGAGCGTAAACGTATAAATGCAGATTTGTCCAACCTTTTGACAACCACCTTTGCCCGTATTGATCAATTCGGAAATGCTCTAGACGACGGGCGCAATAAGTGAATACCGCCTATAGGTGTTATATTTCGCAAACCAACTGAGAATTGTTAGGCTCAAGGCCGCGCATTAACGTTATATAACCCTATATGCATAGACCTTAGCCGAAATGTCGTAAACTCGCCCACCATTACGGCGTCAGATGAAATGACATGTATTCGACTATGAGCGAGCATGTGACATATTATAGTAAGTCCTCTCATATGGGATATAAATATCAGTGAAATGTTGCCATATGGAAAATCAAATTCATTTAAATAGAAACGTTACTGACTTACGTGACTTAATTCGTCAAGTTAATAAACCAAATCCAAGGTCATGAGTGAGTGAGTGAGTGAGTCATGAGTGCAACAGTGATTCAAGTTTTACGAAAATTTTACTCGCCAGCAAAGCGCAGAACAAAAAGGACTAAAAGGACTAAAAAGTTGCTAACTATGTCTACAGCGACTAAACTTTGTGAAAATAGAGTTCCTAGAGAGGTGCGTCGGTTCGGTTAACTTATTTCTGCAAATTTTACTAAATTTTATTTAACAAATTTTTTTAAATTGTATTAGAAAAGTTAACTAAACGTTCTAAGATCAAAGGAGTGAGAGATAGATTTGGAATAGACTCAAGGTTAGTTAGTACACAAGTGTTTTTCTTTCTTGAGGGTTCTTTTAAAACATTTTCTTTGTACCTTTGTAAACAGAACCTTCTTGTTGAAGAATTTAATCTTTAAGCTTTTCTGGGTTATATTTCTAATTAAAATTACTATTATTATTATTATTATTATTATTATTATTAATATTATTATTGTTGCTGGTAATATTATTATCGTCGAAATGTTTTTTCTTTGTCTTTCATTTAATCACAGATGCAATCATAATATTCACGATCGCATATTACAGCTTAATAATGCTTAAGTTGTGCATTGAAATCTCTTATCTATTTATTTGAATGTCCGCCCGCATTCATCGACACATCGCCGTGTCTACCCGCACTACCGTGCGGCCACATATCATGGAATTTGTTGTTGTTGTTTTTTTTAAAGATTTTTGCAAACAATTTAATGCAAATTAAATTTCCGTTAGATTATGAATTTTAATGAATATTATCGCTTCATATATAAATCAATAGCACGAGTTTGGTAATACAATCAAGCTAACATATTCAACTAGGGTATATTAAATTAATCGAGCCATTTGCAGTGATTTGTAGTGAATTTCATATAAAATGCATAAGTTTCTCATCAATCAGTTGAGATTCTGTGCTTTTATAGCTAATACATCATCATTCCCGCATCCATTCTTATCTCTACGTTGAATTAATCGCAGAGCAGCTACGCACACCGCTAGTAATGGTTGTAGAAACTTTATTGGGTAACCGCATGGAAGAGCGTTCATCATGCGTTGGCTAATTTTTAATTTATGAAATTCTTGCATTAAAAGAACGAAAAGATAAATTGTTCATACTGTTGTTCGGCATCAGAAATTCGACCACAATTCTTTTATAAATTCAACTCTGTATTACTGCGTTAGATATCTTGAAAGTTATGATGATATTAATAATCAAAAAAAAATAAAATAAAAAAAATAAAACAATGCAAACTTACTTTGCATTATTAAGTTTATAAAAAAAAAGTAATAATCATTTCAAACGTTTTGACCTCAACACATTTTTTTAATATTTTTGTTTTTTGTTTCTTAACTCTTTTATTCAATAATATCAATAATTGTTTGCTTCCGAAATTATTTCACCTGAGGCGCTTTGCAAAACTTGTTATTAACCAGGTGGTCGTTGGCTGTTCGGTCTATTGGTTGGTAATTTTTGGTGATTTGATTTTCAATTCATTTATTTAACATTTGTTTTGCGGTTAGTTTGGGTTACAATTGCTTTTTATTAAAGCCTCGAACGTTGCGTTTTACAGTTTAATTTTGCATATATTCATATACATAAACATAAACATATACATATACATATACAAATACATATACATATATATTATAGATGTATGTGTGTGTGTGTGTGTCCTATTGTACTAGTGCAGTATTATTTAATGTTGATATTTGTGTTGTTGTTGTTGTTGTTGCGGTATCTTAATTGGTTTAATCAATAATTCAGATTTTGCATTCGGTATTAATGAAACCAACTGGTTTAATGGGTTTTCATATTCCCTGCTCATATTCATACTCTTGCGCTCCTTCTGGCTGGCTTCTGGGTTTAACGTAACCCACTTGGACTTTACTCCGCATTTTTTTTGCAACAATTTATTAAAATAGAACGATTTCCTTATTATTTCATAATATTTTGCTTTTTTTTTTTTTTTTTTTAGTTCTCGTATTGTCGTTTATCAGTTTTTGAAATATCACCTAGCCAGAGGTCCATAAAAAAAATATAAAATATCTAAATAAATGGACACACACACATAAATACATTATTACAGACAAATAAATATTCAAATTAAATGTCAAAATTTTTCATAAAACATTTTTGTTAATTGTACGTTAACAAGTATATTTTATCGAAACATGAAAGCAAAAATTTTAATTATTAACAATATTTACCCCGAGCGTTAAAAATAGTATCGCTTTGCAGCTATGACGCTTACGCTATACACATATCCTTATTCGAATATAATTTTCGCATTGCAATTTTGAATGTAATGAACAGTAAACCCCGCCAGGGCTTGGCATACCTTTCAATTTACTTGGGACGCAAAGAAATTATTTACAAGACATTGTTGAAGTTTTGCTTACCTATTTGTCTTACCCAATAACTAAAAATCCATTCGACCTAAGGGATTTTGCACATTAAACAGTCGCTTTTTGAGATTTCTGGCTTATAATGCTTAACCTATTTGCGGATCAATTCAAATACCTCCCGAGACTCGCTGTTCTTCTCGTTGGTTTAGAAACATATGAAAACTGAAAACAAACTTTGTATAAGAACCAACACACACATACACATAGAGAGATCTGTTCAATGCAAGGAATTCACGTTTGCTTTCACGTTTGTCTTCGACACTGAGCAAGTTTTCAAAAATTTTAGACCGAAGTGTATGGTCAAATATTTTGAAGTCATAAGCAAAACTTGTAATTGCTTGCGTTCATCGTAGTGTTTCTTCACAATAGAATGATTTATTGTACTTTACTTTCCCATCATCCAAGAACGTGCGATGAAAGCTAAATCATTACGTTTTCCAGCGTATTCGGACAAAGTAACCGATTAGTCTCTTTTTTTTTTTTTTTTTTTAATTGAAGGTCAAATAAAAGAACAGCAGAATTTGATGAGAAAACAAGTAAGAAAACTGGGATCGAAACAAGCATACGCACCACCATTAAAATCTTTAGCGCCCCATGCTTTTATTTATTATGATCTTAAAAAAGTGAATGGGATAAAATTTATCTTTCACTATAATTCATTTAAAATTAGCATACTTAGCTTGTCGCATTCCACTCACCATATCCTTTTATGATGTGATGTCCATATCAATGGTGTTTTTAAGAAAAACTTAATCCATCAAGTCGTGATGTTCTCCATATTTATTTTAGGATTAACGCATCGTCATTTAAGTAGTGTACAAAATAATTTTAAGCATTCCGTCCGTGTTTATCTTACGATAAATAAGCATAAAACCTCAAAAAAGTAAAATCAAAAGAGAAAAAATTTAATCATTTAAGACTTTGTGCGGGGGCATGGCTGGTTTTTTCCAACTACGCATGTAAATAGAAGAGTTCTCCGTTAAGTAAATGCAGAAAATTGCAGCCGTTTATACTTCATAGTTTGTAAGTAATCAGCAATGAACCATAGAAACAGAGTTCCGTTCACGCTTTGCTGCGGGCGTGTCCTCTGACCAATTCGGTTGGTTTTCAATACCAATCTGCGCGCAAAAACTTTCAATGTTTGTACCATATTTGCAGTTGCTGCACGACATATAGACGGACAGACATTACATAATCGCTGCAGAATTTCACGCTGATCAAGTATATATGTATATTTTATAGTGTCGCGGAACTTCCTTTTTGGGTGTTGCAAACATTATGACAAATCAAGTATACTTCAATCCTTCCATGATGGGTATAAAAATGCGTAGATAACGGAACAAAGATGAGTAAAGCAAAAGCACATCCATGTGCATCTAACATAGAAACATATTCTCAGGCGATGCGCATCAAATTGACAGCGTATCGTTAAACCGACGCAAACATTCAAAAGATTGACAGGTCTGGTCGTTACAACATCATTTAGCGCATTGGCGATGGATCGAATGTGACTCAATTAGTTTCAATTTAGCGATGATATCGGCAATACACGTGCAGGGAGGAAGGTACTGGGCACAGGATGAAGAGATTACATTCTTCGAAACTTCATTTCATGCAACGGACAACGGAAGTGATTAAAATGCGTAATGTTTGGATTTTTATTCTCTAGGTTTCATAAAACAAATGCTCCTTGAAAGACGCATAGGAACATTGAAGTCTACTTCATTTAACGAAACTATCGAGTCAATAGCACCATATGTCAACATTACCAAGACAGAAATAATTAGGCACTTGTACAGATCAATGGGATTTCAAGAACATAATTTAAATCCTGCTTTCTGCAGGTGCTTTCTGGTAGTGCATGTTTGCTGCATATATTTTCGCTTTTCTTAGAATTTTGGGAGCTTTTTGTATCATATTTGCCGTAATTTTAATATTCGATTAAATGAAACAATAATTTTATCTGGAAAAATAATATATGTTCTGTGAAAGCCTTGATGTACCAAGGACGTTGTACCTTCTCTATGGTCTCTCTGTTCAAACCTGTTACTCGAATAATAAGCCCGTTACATGGGGCTTGATATGCTTGATGATGATGATGATGATGATGATGATGATGATGATAAGCAAATGGGTTTTAATAATTTATTAGAAATTGTTTACCATCATTTCTTCAAAGTTTATAAGTTATACCAAACTTCGTTTATGTATTAACTTTCAGTTTTAATTTCTTTATATTACTTGCCTTACCTCCGTAGCCTTATGCTTGTTTACATTGCTTTCTTTTTACATTTCGTTTTCTTTTTTTTTTATGTTTATAGTCAGCAAATACTTTGTTTCAATGCCGTATAGTATATGTAAGTGTACCACCACCTTATGCTTTCGAAGCTAGTGTTTTGAAAACAAGTTAATGGTTGTAGCCTGGGATCTATTTAAACTGCTTAACTATATCAGCCACTTTAAGCTCATCCTTTATCTTACCGTCACACAATTCTTGCAATCAAAAGTTGCTGTTCTCGTTTAAATTAGATTTCCTGTTATGTGGGTGGCACGCTTGCGTTATTGTAGTGTACCTAATGTTGGAATTGCTTGAACATTGTTTAGCTTGTTTGAATTTTGTTGAAATACTTTTGAACTGTTGGTCCTATGGTCGGTTTGATTTACTTGAAATTGAAAACCGAAATTCTAATGCATTTTATTTTTCACTTGTAAACTGATGGGATGCTATATAAATATGCTCATAATCTCATTATGCATTCAAATGGGTACGAGTTTATTTAGTAACAGTACGACGATGCCTATCAGTAAAAGTGTGTCTGCATAGACATGCAAATCAACTAAAACTGAAAGCCACATCATAAATATAGCAGGCGCATATATATATATATATATATATATATATATACCATTATCATCATCATTTCAATGTGTGTATGTTCCTTGTGGCGTTGAATATTAATTGCATTAGTTTTCTATACATTCCATGGATACACACATTCACACGCATGGATATAGTGCTAAGAGTAGTATATGTGTTCGTAAGATATACCAACAAATGTTTGAAAAATTTGTACAAGCATGCAGGAGCCAAAAGCTAGTTCAGTTGCCCCCGCTATGCACTGTGTTCATATTGCTCTACAATTCCGGGCAGTTTAGTTGCACGTTTCCTTAGCTTTGCCTCAATGTTCTAACATTTGCTTGTACCAACAAACTGTGCTATATAGTATGCTGCTTTTAGCACTTTGCAGCATAACTACTCGTACATAAACGCATTCAGATAATATACATTAGTAAGCATCTATATATATGTACATATAAATACAAATATATATATATATAAATATATATATATTTTTTTTTTTTTTTCTATATGTAAATGCATTTTTTTCATTGTATCACATATATCTACCATAAAATTATTTAAATAAATAAATAGAAACCGTATGAATAAATTTTGAAAAAGATAAATAAATAAATAAAATAAATAAATAATTGTATAAATAACTATGCAAACACAGATACATATTCATATTTGTTTCTTAACAACATCATATTTTAGCTAAAGTGCAACTTTGAACTGAACTGATTGTCTTGCTTAACTGTGGCGGCACAATCAGCTAATTTGCTACACTTCACCGTTTCCGTGATGTAAGCCATAGCGATAGACAGTAACGGTTATTTTGCAAGCAAGTGATAAGCATTCATAATTATCGATCAGTTGTTGTTGTTGTTGTTGATTGAATCTCTGTGCTATTGTTTGTTGTTCATGTTAGTTAAGAAAATGTTTTAAAAGGTGGTCATGACCACCGTCACTCAGTCAGTCAGTATTGGCAGAACTAATTTGGAATTTAATTACCTTTAAAAAATGATTGTCTAACCACAAACAATGCTATATATATGTGTATGTGCAGAGGGAGGGGGTTATATAAATTTTCCTTAACAAACTTGCAACGACTGTTGTTGCTGCTGCTGCTGCTGCTGCTGCTGTATACTTTCTTTAAATGACTAAAAACGATAGAAATCAACTGATGTTTTGTTAATAACCATAAAACGTTCAAATAAGTGGGTAAGGAATGAGAGAGAGCAAGTAACTTGTGCATATACGTTTGCGTCCCGCTTCGCGTAAAGTTGAAATACTTGATATAGTCATCATATATATATATATATATATATATATATATATATATATATCTATATCTAGAGGCATTTGTGTACATATGCATGTGTATGCAGGTAACATATACATATATATTTATATATTTTTTTTGTATTATGCTATTAATTAAAAAGCACATATTTGAGAAAAACTAAAAAGATTATACACAATTTTAATTAAAAGGAAATGCTTACATACCTGTATATAAAAAGGTAACAATTATAAACAGTAACCATGAGCAAGTGAGCAAAACTGAAAAGTTTACATTTATAATTTAATTAAATAAAACTCAAAACTTATATACACACACATATATATATATATATACATATATATGTATATATTTCGTCTTTTACTGTTTACGTAGCGTCAGAAACTTAAGAAAACATTTTAAAATTGCTAGAGCGAATTTCCTCCCGTTCCGCCCGTCCCCCCAAATACTGTGCTTTACATTTGCAGACTCTTTTTTGGTTGACTCATTTTTCTTCGTGTCTTTCGAGATGTTGCCAAAACTTCTTCTCTTAATTTTACTTGTCAAAGGGCGCTAAAAACTCACAAAGAACTGCAACAATATAAAAATTTGCGCTAAGGAAAATGTTCTGACAAAATTAAAATCGTTTTCAAAAATTAAATGCTTCTGCTTTCGATCAGTTTATTGCTCTTTGTCGGCTTATATATTATAGTTTTGAAAAGGAAGTTCGGCGTGAAATGCTTTTCTAAAACACTTTAAAAGACTTTAGATTTTTAAAATTTGTTTCGCGTTAACACGTCTGTTACCTGGAATATATAGACCGGAAAATCTACATTGAAATTCAGTGGGCACTAACGGCACAAAGTAAAATTCTTCTTGTCAATCTATTTTATATGAAGTGAAAACAACAATATACGAGGGTTAGCCAAAATGCTTCCACCATGCGATTAAACAAAACCTTTGTGTTTTCGAAAATTTGAGTTCATTCGTCAATATAGTCCCCTTTCAAGACTGGCAAAATCACTCCGATCCTTCTCTAACATTTCGAGATCCTAACAAAAAAGTTTCAACGGCCTTATCTTTTGATGCAAATCTTTTTCCTTGGAGGATGCTTTTTAAGTTGGCAAATAGATAATAGTTGGTGTGGACCAGATTTTGGGAATACTGTGGGTGCAGCGGAAGCAGAAACTTTGGCTCGTGCAGCTCTGTCATTGCAGCCATCGATTCGATCAAAACGGGGGATTACGGCTTAAATTGAGCAAACCCTGCATTTAAGATGAGCTTTCTTACTGACGTATAGATCACAAATATGTTCTTTCGACAATCTTCTGCGATCTTTGTACCCTGATCAATGTTTTCCGCAGTGGTTGCAATTTTTGGGCGTAAAAGCGTTCATCATGACCCAAGTTGGCGAAGACCCATTTCAATTCAGTTAACCAAAATTTTACCGGGGTAAATTATGGTGCGTAGCTCTCATACGCAATGGACTTGTCTTTAAATTTTAATAATAACATGCGTTTAATGACGAACAGGTACTTAAGTCCGCATTTTCGCAAAACTACTCACGTCAGCTCACTGATATAGATGATAAACGATAACTCCGCGTCCAAAGAGGCTGAAGTTTTCGTGAGTAGTGATGAATGCATGCATAAACATATTTCCCAATTTTTCTTGAGAAGTGTTACCATGTCCACGTCGAAGTCGCACGCTGATGAGCAAACCTATATAATGTGAAAAGCGAGATCAAAATTATTTCTAAAATATGTGAAAATATAATTGTGAGCCATGGTCTATCATTAAATACCCTACAATATTTCTTTCAATATATGAGAAGTGGTCGACGAAGTGGCTCAGTCCGAACCATTAACAATGGCATTTGTGTTTGGGCCGGGCCACATCTCAGAAACTGCGATCTATAGGTTAAAAACAATAATAGATGGACCGACATTAGACGCAGAGAGGGGCGGATTTCGGACGGAGAGACACATGGACAAGCTCAAATCAGTTTCAAAAGGGTGTCTGAAAGGGAAGGTGATTCCGAATCGCTCGGTGTAATAAAAGCTGGGTCTATCTCAAGTCTTTTTAAATGTTGTATACAGCCGCACAAACTTAATATGCCCGTACACTACAGGTGGTTATAATCATAGATATGATCCAACGTCTCAATTGAAAATTTATACAATTTCCGAGTGTGCCCGGGAAGTCTCACAGTAAACAAAAAAAAAAAAAGAAAAAAAAAACGTGATTCTGCAGATTAGCAGCGTAGCGTAGAAAAGAAATGTAACGCGTTTGCGTTAATTAATATTGAAGATCAGATTATGAAAGGGCGAAGAGATCTAGTAAGTGTACTATAAATAACCCACGATCTGTAGAAAGTGTTATTTAAAATCGCGACGATTATCATAACATATATATAGAGATATATGCGATGTTTGTCGGTAGCAACCCAAGCGTTTTATTGCAGCTTTCAAATAACAAATATGTGACAGCATCTATAACAGTCGATACGTTCTTATAGATTTTGCTAAATTTATTTATTTGATTAATTAATAGATTTATGTTATTTCGATTTTTTCAAAACACTTTTTTTAGACACTTCGACACTTGCTGCATATATATCGGTACTTAAAAACTCCTCTTGTAATCGCATTTTCGTAGACCAGATCGCATCATTTAACTCTAAGACTGCTTTTCGCTGTGGTTCTGGCATTCAGGACCTTTTTTTAAGATTTCAAAGCTTTTCAACTTTTCTTTTGTCCTCCACCTATTTTTTATTGCTTGTTTTTTTTTAATATGTACGCGTAGTTCAAGCTTCCAAAAATTATTTCTCCTTTTAATTATTTTTAACCAGTTTAAGTTTAAAGTGATTGCGTAACCAACGGAGTAAAGCTGTAACAATTTTCGATTTTAAAAATATTCATGAGACAGGCCAGCTACTGTTCAATTTAGGAACACTGCCGCGCGAGAAGAGAATAGAAGAATTTTTAATATAAAATACAAAATGGCAAAGTGCGAAAGCTCGTAAATTTTCAATTAATTTTGATGAATCGTTAGATGATAAAATCGTTACGAAGCCCAAACGTAAGCCCAAAAGATCTGCCTACTGCGCGGTGCGGTGAATGAGTAAAACGCAAAAGGTGAACCTTACAATAACAATAACAACGCAAGCAGAAAAGAAACAGAAAATAGTAGGAAAAGGGGTGCAAGAGCTAATGCCAAAATTGCACAGAAACCTACATAAACATCAAACAGCAAAGTTTTACACGGCAAGAACTGAATGGTCTCAATAAAGTTCGACTCCTTTAATAGTGAACGTGAAGCAGTCAAATTTCAAAATCGCCTTAAAGTCAGCTCTAGCGATGTTTTAGCCAAGCCAGGATAATCTATTTATTCATCTATGCTTGGATGCATAAGCGGAATAGTTGTTGGGATTTTTTTTTTTTTTGAATTTGCCGCAAAAAAGTGTAAGAGAAAGATAGAAAGCCTAACGAAACGCAGAAGCACGCACAACACTTGCCGCGCTCTCTGCCCGCTACAATTTTGCTTTATTGTTTTTCCTTCTTGTTAGCCTTAACATTGCTGGGCTGATCAGTGTAAATGATTACTAAGTTTTTTATACAATAGTTGCCTTGGTTAGCGCATAAGGCAATAAAATCTTTATAGGTAGGGATGCGTTACCCGCGCTTAACTTGTTAAAGCAAACCACCGGCACTGCTTTACCGAGGGTTTCCGTTTATCATTCATACACACACACACACAAACGCTGCTCTCTTGATCGTTAAGCGTTAAGAAATTGTTAAAATTTTAATTGAATGCATTCCTTTTTATTAACAAACCACACTTGTACCAGCGACAAGCGACTACAACCATATAAACAATAAAATCCGACAAAAAGAATGTGCTGCGAAAGAAAACCGAAATCTTAAAAAGAGTAACAAAAAAATGCAAAATAAAAAATATGAAAGCATACCGAGATTTATAATTTTTGCATTTGTTTTGTCTCTGGGGCAAAAGTACCACCTATCGCTGTGATAATAGTATGTGTGCGCGCCTGTTTGTTTATATAGCAAAATCTGTCTATTCGCATATTATATATGCATTTTGCATTGCAGCATTTCTTAGCAAATTGAAGAAGTTTTATTTTTTTGTGATCATCTTGGTCGCGTGACTAATGCCGTACCTTTCTTAGTTACCTTGATCATTTTCGCCAATTGTTTGTTCGCCGATTAAAATCAATTGTACAGCGCGCAACTTAATCACAGATTCACTCTGAGCGGATGTATGCAGGCAAGACATTAATATACCGATGGATTCAGTATAATTATCATTAGTTGGACTTAAGTTTGCCTGTATGTCTATCTGTCCGTTCAGCTTGCAGATTCAAGCTCTGTAGATATTTCTACGAAATTCGGCACATCGAGCTATACTGACAGAACCATCAGCCCTATTGGAAATAGAAAGGATGAGATCATTTTTACTGCCAGTCTCTATACAACATTTTGTTTTGAAAAAGTCGTTATTGGAAAAGAATAGCGAATTTTGAAAATTTCTCGATAAAAAATCGCTTAGTAATTGCATTCCGGCATTCAAAATGAGTGGCAAACATTTGGAACCGATGACTCAATTTTTTTAAATTCCTTTGCATATAGAGTCTTTTCTACGAAACTTAAGGCGTTATATAGAAAACAGATGCAATTTTTTCAGACACCACCTCCAGCATATGAGAATTTTCACGATAAGTAAAACTTTGTTAAGCAACAAACTACTATACGACGAGTTTTGCTAAATTTGGATCATGTTAGTTGAGAAGAATAGGCCTTTACATCGAAGGAAGGTGTAATTTTTGTTATGTGCTCACGAGATGAAAATGAAAAATTGGATTAAACGACGTAGCGCAGCATTGTCGCAGCTGCTTTCACCACTTTCTATATAAAAGTGTCTGAAGCCGATTTATATTTAAAAAGCAACAAATGTCTTATATATCGAAAGAAGAATTCATTTTATAAATAAGATATTTTTTGTAACCCATATATACATATATCTGCCTGAGTGGCCATCGACCACCAACTCAATGGGCATGGGTTCAAATCTCAAGTGCCGTGGATATAATATAAGAATATAGAATAGAATAATAGAATAAAGCCAACAACCTCGGATGCTGGTGCTTTAGACTTTAGTCTTTGAATTCGTTTCTCTGACTAAATTAATAAAAATTAAAAGGATAATAATGGGCGGTAGCATATGCATTTGAGGTGTAGAATGTTCAATTACAACTGTAATGGTACTGGTTCGAGTGTAGATTGCTCACGTTTTTACACTTATTTGAAGATTTCGAGAAAAGAAGAAGGCGAAGATTTTGAAGAATAAAATCAAGGGCAATACAATCGAAGACTACCGGAGAAAAGATATTTTTAAAGGAAAATTCGCAACAAAACCTCAAAATCAGTTAAATTGTGAAGAATAGAGTAACGGAGATTAAATAACACAACGGTACAGCAAAGCGGTTAAAATCTTTTCATATTTTTGATGATAAGAATTTTAAAATACAATCTGAACAAAAGAACATTCATAGTTATACGCTTTAACAGTAATCGATTATATTATGCAATCAAGTGTTTACATTTTTATACCTTACGACATCTGCGGTACAAGGGTAGAGTAAATTCGTCCATATGGATGCAACTCGCAGAAGCACTTGACATAGATCCAACTTTTATTATACCGATCGATTTAGATGCACTTTCTAAATCGATTTAAGCTTGCGTGTTTGTCTCTCCGTCTTGTTGTCTTGTGTTTTATCTGCAAGCCGCAATTTTTAAGATATTAAGGATGATATCAACGACGAACGCTATTGAAAATATTACAGTTCGGAGCACTTCCCACATAATGCCGTAGGCCACTATAATATTTTTACTTGTTTACATTGAAGTTGAGAGAAATATTGTTGCAGGAAAAAGTTTGTAGCACTTTTTTACCAAAAGTCAAACACATTTCTTTTATTCTTACGATGTTAAGAAAATTTAAAGCTCAGTGTGTCAATATGCTCAATAATATGCACGGTTTTGACTGATTGTGGTGGAAAGATTACCATTACTGGAATAATTTTTATTTTTTGGGTGAAAGCCTGTGAAACAACTGCCACACGAATTATGCTACGGACGATAATCGGACGAGGCAAGTTGAGGGTTGTGCGTTGGGTGCATCCAAACTTTCCAAGCAAATTAACTTAATTTTTGCACAGTCATTAAGGAGGGGTGTGGCAATAAAAGACGATGCCTTTACCTATTGATCAATTTTGGATGCGCTTCCCGAGAGTGCTCTTTAATCGCATTAGTTATTAACTGAGAGCATAAGAGTCAATTTATTGGCTCATCAATCTAGGAATACGAATTTTTTCGCATATTGTTTATGTGCTTATCAACCCTTTTAAAAATGGTTGATTGACTTTGTGCCGCAATATCGAACTTCTTTTATTTATTTATTTATTTACACATCAAATTGCGATAAAATTAATTAACAATCGAGTTCTGTTGACTCTTAAAAAGAAATATTATCTTAAGTGTTAAGAACAAAATTCATGCAGAAATAAACAAGAAGAAGACGAAAAACCATGTCCGCATCTTGCATAAAGGCGCACACGCAACCTGAATAGCTGCGAGTGAGAATGAATTCCTAAGGCGTTGCAAATTTGCGAAAGCCTAGCAACCGAGACTGGCGATCAAATTCAAGAGGTAAGGTGAAGAGCAAAAACTGCTTTGAACGGACTCTTTTGAATACATACATACATACATACATAATACATAATACATAACCCTTGTAGGAAGAGGACCACACAACAGAGGCAAAGTACACAAAGTAAACTTTTGGTCTCACTAAGCTCATGTACGGCTTTTTAGAAACATAACGGTCGTCGAGTGCTTTAGATCACTGGTTAATAAAACCTGGCGTTGACGCAGTTTTATTAATGGAGAGCTCAAGGTACAGATTACAACGTTGTCTTTGGTCGAATCCAACGCTAAATTCACAAACGAATCTACGTTTTCCAACTTTTGTGACTCGATGAAATAGTCAGTAGTTACGAAGTTTCTCGTCGCGAATGAAAGTTTCTTGCATTTTTCTAGATTTAATTTCATAAAATTTAAGAAGAAAAAAAGGATAAACGAAACGGGTACCCTTCAGAGGCATTTGAAGTCAGGGGAAATTCGTCAGATGCGATTGACTTAAACATAACGCTGAATACTCTGTTATGAAGATAAGAGCCCAAGTATTTCAATAAATGCAAGGGAAAGCCAGAGCTCTGGAGATCGAAGGTCAATAATTTATGGCCAACTGGGTCGGAAGCTCTACTAAAAACGATTTGTACAACTTCCCTGCAAGAGCCATCAGAGAAAGTCTTGAAGGCAAGGCAAGTAAGCTGTAAGAGACTTGTAACGGTTGATTTTCTTTCTAGTAAGTCATGCTACAATTTTCTCTATTGGGAAGATATGATAGCGAAACTTCATAGTTGAGTTGAGTTGAGCCGTTCTAGGCAGTGCCTCTATCGTTTTCGACAAGATAGCTGTTTCTTCATTTCTTCAAGTGGATTAAGGAAACTGCAGTTCCAACACAAAGGGAAAACATCTGTTTCCAGGGAACCAGGGATTAAAGCTCTATAAGATAACACCGCGTATCGCATCAGAACATGTCTTTTTCGCGTACATGCCCTTTTTTCGTTATCTTAATTGCGTAATTATTCATCAGAACTATGCTGCGATGAAGATGAAGATCCTTCGGTCGATGAAGAGCCTTCCGGGCATAAAAATACATACGCTTTCTTGTGTAGACGTTAACTAATGGTAGC
>KK502454.1:113217-162659 GCA_000688735.1 Glossina austeni
ATTCGTCCTGTAGCTATTCGCAAGTACTTAATAAACACTCATTTTAAAGAACACTTGGCTTACTGCTCACTAGCGGCTTAATTCGAAGTGCGATATATTTTCGAGCTATCAAAAAACGTGTTATGAATTTAGATTTTTTGAAAACATTCCAAATGTTGAGCTACTATGCGTGCGCTTGCAGGCAAATTAGGTCCGTTCTAAAATTGGCAGATGGGCTGACGGGATAAGTAGACGGAAGGATAGACCAAAAAGGAAAATTATCATCCCATTATGATGAACATTATCCTTAAGAAAACTTCCATTAGTGGACATAATAATGCGGTCCCGCGGGCATCAACCCGGTTACATTTTTCAATAAGGAGGCGGGATGCTTTATTTGTCATTATCGCTAGCCTAGACGTCGTTCATTTGATGCTATCAGCAAGTAGCTTAAATAGCTAGTAGCTTAAGCTGCCCACATCTTGAGCAGAACTCGCGCACACGGAAAACGAGAACTGGTTTTTCGACATTTCCTGTCCCAGCGTATAGTATGTGTACGCTGACGAGAAAATGTATTAAGTTGGCCCGTGTGGTGTACTTCAGTGAAATGATTAAAATTTGTATCGTCAGGTCTTTTAGTTTTTTCGAACTCATCTTTACTGCTTTTAATATAAAAGGCCCAGGAAGATTTGCACATAATAGCAAGTCTGGGACAAGAGTTTTGAGATCGTTTTTCTACTTCTTTAAGATGAAAACATTAAATATAAATATAAAAAAAAAGAACAGAAGAAGAATAAAATCACAATTATCCTACGAATTATATTTAGCCAAACAAGAGAATAAATAAGGCAACTTATCATCATTATCGCTATCAACAACATCGAGCAGTTTTAAGTTTTTACTAATTAAACGATTCTTCGTAATAATGTACGTACGTACGTACGTATGGGATGCGGTTGTGAAAACAATCACGTTCTGCACTTTGGCAAGTAATTAATTAAGACAAGATGGGTAGAGGTACATATATATATATATATATATATATATACAACTACGTGCAAACAACTACACTCACAGAGATACGCGTACGTACGCACAACGTACACGTAAAAGGCATAAACTAAACAAACGCACACATTAAACAGATAAAGTTTAAAAAGTTGTGGTTTTTGTAAGCAGCAGAAGACGTAAAAAAGAGCAAGGAATATATAAAACAAGTTGGGAGAAAAGCTTTGCTTGGGTTTAATGAATGACATGATCGGGTTTTCGTACAGGTATTTGTTTAATTTTAATTTTAATTTATTTCTTTTATTTTTATTTTTTGCAAATGCTCTTCTGTTTTTTTTTTTTTTTTTTTTTGTTTATAACAAAGAGAACATAGAATAAGAATTTTGGAAGAATTTTTTGGCTAAATTAAAAACACAAAAAGAGATAATTATGCGACAAATATACGAAAAAAAACCGACAAAGAGTTTCTGCGTGAGCGCCTACATGTGTGTTTTATAAAGTTTAATACTTTGCTTAACTCTTATTAACGGATTTTTAAGACAGATCGATCATCGTTCGCAATGATGATGTAGTGGATTTTTGATAAGTTGTTGATGTATTTTATAAAATACACTTTTCTTGTTGTTAGTTAGTCAGTTGGATTTTTTTTTCTTTCACTGCAAAGGCCACACATGATGAAGTTCACTGAGCTAAAAGTCACAAGGCAGAAAAACTGTTTTTGTTGTATTACCTTTAAGTGAGTTTATGTGAAACGTTTGGTGATCTCTTAATGGTCTTGAGCGAAAAAGAAAAAAGAACAAAAAAAAATCGAAACATACAAAATGTCATCTGTATGATAGGTAGGTAGGTAGGTAGGCTGGCAGGCAGGCAGTGCGGCAGGCAGGCAGGCAGCCAGCCAGCCAGCCAACCAGGCAAGCACTGAGTCCGCCAAGCTCTTCTCGTATGCATATGAATGTATTCTGGGCATGCATGAGTATATTTTTTGAAAGGTTGGCTAGTTCTGGACATATAAAGCAATCTTTCACAATATTCCTTTACCATCAAACCAAATGTCAGTCGTACAGCTAGATATATGAATGAGTTTAAAAAAAAAAGAAATGAAAAAGCGAAAACCTACCAAAGCGCTGAAATCTACAATTGCTGGTCATAAGAAAACTTAATGGATTTTTTTTTATACAATGTGTTATGCAAACACGTTCACACAGACACCTCGTCTACATTCCACTCCTCATAGAGTCAAAGCTTTAAATTTATGCTCAACTTTTCGTATATCTAAATAAAAAGAAAGAACCAAATGAAAAAAGAATGAGAATGAGAATGAGAATGAGAATAAAATCGAAACAAAATTCAAGGCGCAGGCAGACACAAGAAACCGTACTGTTGCACGTAAACAATAATGTTTCGCTGTTTGCTTGGTTTTAGCTGCTAATGAGACCAATAGGTTGCTGGGTTAGTTTAAAGTTTTAGTCAACCCAAAATAGCAATAGCACACCGTTCGCGAGCCTGATATGGTTCAAAACATCTGCATAAAGTTTACAATTTATGCTCCAGTAGACAGGCCAATTCATCACATTGATCCGTCGTCATCTTACGTTACCATAGAAGATGGCGACGTTAATGTTTGTCGATGATTCTTATAATGATGTTAACGGTGATAATGATGCTGATGTTGGTGTTGGAAATGCTGATGGTGCTGATTATAACGTTGAAGGTTATTTTAAGGTCTCTTCCCACTTCCCGCTATGCATTCGTACATCACAATACTTCATCAGAGACATATATAGCAAGGTCTTCTTTTCGCTCCCTATATGCAAACATACACACACACACACACACACACATTGCTGTTTATGCAATCTATTAGTAACTTTTGCATCAATGCATAAATAATATGTGTATTATTTTTATTCCTTCAGTTATGCGTTCCTCTGTCCTTCCTACTGTTAGCTGCCTTTATAGCTGACAGTAACAAAGCGATAACATTATTGCTGGCTATGTGTCTATGCAGCTTTTAAAGGTAATTTAAATTTTTCGCGGCTCTTTTTCTACTGTCTACTGGATATGTATATGTAGGTCTCTTGGGCATTCAGTAATTTTCCACTAGATTTACACTTTGGCATCTTAAAAAATAGGCAAGCAATGGTTCCTTAAATGTAAAGAAGCAAAATAAGAATATAACCGATTGTTAAATTTATTTTATAAAAGTTTGCTAAAAAGTATATTAAACTTTAAATTTTTGATACAAGATCTGCACTGAGAGCAATTGCTCTGATCTTATGAAATTTATTTCACTGAAATCACTGGTGTTCATATTAACATTTATTTAAATCATTAAGTGACTGCGTGATTTCGACTTATAAACATACGGTTTTTGCTTACACATACACATGTGACGATTAATAATAAATAAGTAAATAGGAAGAAAAAATCTTCTATATCCTTGACCATAGCAGCAAAATAGAATAAGCAAATATATATTGTTGCGATACTTGAGTAATGAGCAAGTTACCCATTTGTTAGCTTTTAAAACCAAAACTGTTTTCATTTTATGATTACGACCCACTTTAAACACATAACTCGCCGATAGGAACTTTTAATATTCATGCCAAATTTGAACCTGACCAGGACCCTGCCTGTACCACAGGCATTATACAGACGGACATACGGTCACGGTTAAATGGATCCAGAATTTGATACTGGGCAAGAATATACATTATATTTTTTGTGGGGTCTATGAAGCTTCCTTCTGGGCGTTGTAAACGCTTTGACAAAATTAATATACCCATATATTCTTCGGTAGTCGATATAAAAATTGAAAAATTAAAAAAATTTATGCCCGTTTAAGAAACAAGCAACTTGTGCTTCTAACTACCTCTGTTTATCATAAAGACTCAGAGAAGACTCTTTTCTGGACCAAAGGGTTTCAACACAATTCTATTGAAATCATAGTTTTTTTATTATTATAATTATTATTATTACAATTAATTTGGCCCGAGTGATGAATTCTAGGACTAGAAGATAGCACCAAAGGCTATCGGCTTCATTGAAGACTCCATCGTAGTTGAGATGTGAAGCCACGACGTTGGCTGAGATTGTGTGCTTCCTTTTATTTGATTTCACATTGCAATGAAATTATGGTTTTTTGCTGTAATTACTCAGTGTAAACGTACTACAAAAGTACGCCTTCATGGATGCCTTCATAGAATGGGACCGAGTTCATTTCATGCAAGTGGTCAACCAAAAGATATGTAAGAACTAGAGCAAATATGTAGGCTAAGGGCACGTGCTGACATTGTTTATAATACGACCTTGTCAGGATTAAAAACCAGTTGCTTTTCCTAAGCTGGAAGTCGATATGTATGAAAGTACAAGTATTAAATTTTTTTTTTTTTTTTTTTTTTATAAACTAAACGGGGCTGACTTGAATATGTTTTTATGCGGCCTTGCAATCATATTAGGAAGAATCGAATTATCTGAACCCTTGAAAAGTGTCGAGCCGCCGAGGGTTGGCGGTAACCCCTTCCAATCGACAATGATCGTTAAACAAGGAAGAGCTCGGCTAGTGCGGCCACTGGAGGTCAACATATTTTGATAATGAATCCAATCTGCGCTCGTCTTTAAACGAATTTAACTTATTTGCTACCCAGATCAATGGATTTCATATTCGCATTAGTTTCCATTTCTGGGCTATTTACGCGCATGATATGCGCAGATATTTGCAAGCATAATATAAAGTAAAACGTTTAATGAGTAACCCAAGCGAAATGCCAAGCAACTGTTAATTGAATCGAGCGCTTGAAAACAATATTCGCCAAAGGAGCTTTTAAGCAAAGAAATTCTCTAAGTGCTCTCCATAGGTTTTTGGTATAATTGATAATTTTGGCCTGACAAAGTTAATATGCCCCACAAGAGAATTGTAAAATAATGTAAAAACAAAAAAAAATATTAGATTTTTTTTTTTTTTTTGGTAAATGTACTCTTAAGGCCTTTCTCATTACTTGGTTTAGTTTTTTTTTTAATACTCAGTTCCAAGTTTGGTATGACAAGAAAAAACTAAAAATAAAAACAGAACAATCCGGAGTTCATTAAACCATAAACAGAAAATTTCAAATATTTACAAAAATTTCATAACATATAAAACAACACAGATGGAAAAAAAAAAGGAAAATATAAAAAAATTGAATAAAAAATTAATACCAATTTCGGTCGGAAAAGAGGAAGAGAAAATGATGAAAAAAGTGCACAAAAATTATGCATTTGTTATACAATTTCCAAATAAATATTCATACGATATGTCAGCTGTCAATCTTTTCGCTTTCAAAATGAAGTTAAACGCCCCAAAAATGAAACTAAAAAGAAATCAAAAAAAAAAAAAAGGAAAAAAGAAAAAAAGAAAAGAAAAAAACAAACAGAGCCACATGAAATGCACAAATGAATATCAAAAAATAAAAATATAAAAAAATTGAAAACATTGAACACAAAATTCATGAATATTTACATGACAAACACTTGTAGTATGGTAGCCAGCAGCAGTTGCAGCAGCAACGGCAGCAAAATTCTCTGCCATAAATGTATTTAAAATTTAATTGAACACCAACCGCAAAAAAATCATCACATAACTATAACCATATGTATACATTCGTGTTTAAAATGTTTTAACAACAGCACTTGCAAGCGGCTGGAACAGGAGATCGTACAATATATACCGAATGGACGGGAAAATATGAAAGAGAGAGAGAGAGAATGATATAACAATAAAACTGAATAGTTCGGTTAATTTTTCAATTAATTAAAAACGCGTTTTAATAAAAATTTATGAAATTCCAAAAACCTTTTGAAATGATGTCAACGATTCGTTATTATATACGGCCCAGACTGGTTAAACAACACTTACCCTATTGCAAAAATCTCGCGCAAGAGGAAAACCAGAGCATGACCAAAAAGTATGTCAAAGTTATGTTATGAATAATGAGAAAAATAATTTAAGAAAAGAAAAAACAAAAAAAAAAAAAACAGGTAAGAAAACTGTATACACCGTAAGGCGATTGATGGGTAGACACCATCCAAAGGTTACAAGCATTGGCTCTGACTCTACGCGATAAATATCAACAAATGTTCATTTCAAACTTTAGACCACAATCTGTTATCGATTCTAAACTCTTAGAAAGTTGGAAATATTTTAAACTTGTAGGCCTTTGCTTTTTTCCCTCAATTTCTTGCCATTCGCATAAATAGTTTAGATATATGTATATGTGTTTCTATCATTATTCTGTTTTAATTTGAGTACAATTTGGGTTCATACGGATGGACAGGGTTTAATTGATTTTTTATTTCCATATGAATAAAAACATATGTAAACTTTATGCGGTTTTCAAAGCGTTCACGGATTCAAATCGCGGCGCTGTTTTCACCATAGCTGGCCGCGTAGCTATAATGACTATTCATTTAGTAAAACCATAATATTCATCTATTGAGTGCACACATACCCACTACGATATGTCCCTTCCTTAACTCCTCTGCCTTGGCCCAATTCTTTCTGACCATCATCGTGTTACACGTATGGGGGACATCCGCTGCATGCTCGGTCCTAGCAAAAAAAAAAAAAGAAGAAAAAAAGTATAGACCTATCCTACCAATGGTGGGAATCAAAAGGGAAAAATGCTTTAGGTTACTAAATATGCGTTTCATTCATTTTTGTTATTTATGTTTAAGGAAAAGTGGATTTTTTCACTTCTTAAGCGCAATAAGTGAAAAGGAACGCCATGTCAGTTTCGTAAACTTTTATGTGCTTGGCGTACATTTTGATAGATTTCGGTATCGTTTTGAAATGCACTAGGCTTGAAGCCTATCTAGAGAGCTTTATTTTAATTGCTTCAGTTCAGAAAAAACTGCCATGTAAGTGATCTCGAAGAAAAAAATAAACGCAACAAGTTTCTGGAAAAAAATTTGGCTTTGCGTGATAACATGATCTACTATTACTACTTTTCAAAATTTTTGATTCGGTGTTTTGGAATATAAATGTACTTTAATAACTTTCCCGGAGAGTAAGCGTTCATATGGCTTACATAAGAAAAGGTACAAGACGTATATTTAATATTCGATTTGGCCCGACTGTTACGGACCTGCTAACTTATTTATTATTAATTTTGCGATTTATGCTCACGAGTGGCCGGCCCTTTGATCATTCCGATCTCAACAAAATTATATGTTTCCCATATATGGTAATAATTCCTGAAGGTCTATAAAGTTTCTAAGGGCAATTGTTTTAAAAATACTTTTTGTAATTTACTTCATATATTCTGTGATGATTTCAGAATCGACACACACGCCTACGAATCAAGCTTCGAAATCAAGTAAATCAAGCAAATCTAATATGACACTTAGTGTACATAATATATTTACGTTCTTCAAACTACCCAAACGACTGAATTAAATTTACATTCGGCAGTGATCGAGTCCTTTATATCCATCCACCTCGGATTTGTTAAAAAAACGTAGAAAACTAAATTTTCACATATTGGTTGAGCATGGTTGACTTTTTCAGCAGAGATCTTCTCAGTTAATGGTGCACGGGAGACGTTTCCTTCGTCCAGTTTGGCTGCTTGCAAGCACTTGTCTAGATTGATAATGAACATGATATTGATGAAAAATATGTATACTTGATAGGGTCTTTGAAGTTTCCCTCCGGCCGTTGGAAGTGTTCTTACAAAATAAAAATGACTCCATAGCGGAAAAATGTAATCTGATTTCTTCCTCGCACAACTTAATGAACTCATCATATGTATAGCGACCAGTCATCCCTGTTATAAGCAAAGTAATTACAGTCATTGTCTTGTATTCACTACGATTTTAAAGAGGGATGAAAATGTCTTATGAAAGTGGTGCGTGTTTCTATTAAAAAACGTACAATAATTTTTAACTGTGCCTTTAAAGCCCATAGTTGCATTTGCATTGGCTCAGCTTTATAAAAAGATAGTTCCTTGACGGACGAATGCGGGCAGTGGAAAAACTTAATTTTACTTAGCAAAACCTGGAAGATAATGCCTAAGACAAATCTATGTTTCTTCATTGAAGCGGTATGAGTAGTAACTACTGTTAAGCTTGCTATACGTCCTTTATATGTCGGAGATGTTCTACGATTTTTTTATTTTTAAGATATTTACGCGAGAAGTGTAAAAGACTGAGAAATAAACAAAAGGAAATAAATGAGTTCGTGACAGTTTCTAGAAAAGCAAACTTGTTTCTAAATTCATTTTGCAGTATGTTAGTCAGTCTATCATATATAACAGAACGTTTACACTTGGAAACTGGATGTTTTTATTCTTAGCACTAAGTTTGCTTAAAGAAAAAATAATGCGCAATTAAGGAAATGGTAGTTTACACACTAGAAATCATAAGCCGAAATCTTTCATTCTCTCACATCGACATAAATGCTAAGTCCAAAAGCAATTCGATCTCTGATGGGAATAAGAGTCTTGGATTTTTGAAATCAGATGCAAACACTAATGGGGACTTCTTACGAAAGAAAATCATTTTGGCGTAAACCAAATGGACTAAACAAAGTGAAATCGAGCCACGCAGGAAAATGGAGATAAAGTGTGTCCACATTACGCTCAAAAAATCACCAAAAAGGTCTCGGAATGGATCGGCTATTTAATGCGTGCTCTTAACACGGTCGGCATCGTTTTCTCAGTATACCATTTATACCCATGCGAGGCTTCAATATCTTTTAAAGCGAAAAAAGTTGACTCGAAGAAAATAAAATTTTAATCTCTAAGGCTTATTCGCTGCCTAAGCTAAGCAAGCATGTAAATATTTCTTGGAGGTTCTAACTTATTATTATTTATATATAAGTGTTCCAGAGATGAGTGGAATCAAAAATGTCCTTTAATTTTAAGTAATGTTTCTCAATACTCCATATTTCCCTATCTTAATTATCTTCTGAATATTCGTGTGAGAGAGAGAGAGAGAGAGGGGTTTTAAATGCAGAGAAGTTTAGATTTCGGGAGAGGTTTAAAAAAAAAAATTAGTATATATTTCCCAAAAGAGTTAATTTTATGGCTATTTTTGTTATAGTTTCTGAATAATAACTAGACCCCAGAAAGTGTAGACTGATTTCGGCCATTTTGACTACCAGTCTGAACGCAAGAACTGGTAACGTTTTTGCTAAATTTGAGACCGATATTTGAATTTTTGCCACTCGAAAAATGTTTATCGTTTACAATGCCCAAGTGGGTAGACGTATGGATGGATAGGCTTAAATCAATACCGACTTTGATATTGATCAAAAGTATATGTAATTTGTAGGGTATTCTAAAAGTTTCATTTGGATGTTGCAAACGTTTTGAAAAAATGAATATACCCGCTCTCGATGGCTGACGATGGTGGGTATGAGAATATCGTAATCGTCGGTTTTCTGAAGTCAAATATGCAGAAGTTTTTGTTTATACTGCTTAATACAATGTTAGCAAAGTTAAAACAACGGCTCTTGTTTTCTACATAGGTTCGTTACTGCGTTCCAATATTCGCACAATGTCTACAAAATGTCATTTGATTACCAAAGTTTTATATAGCAGCTTAATTTTTTTTCCATTTTTATTTTGGTGTTTCTCTTTTCTGTATTTTCTTTTTTTCTTTTTTTTTTTGAAAATTTTTGAGTTAATAAATCTTTGTCATTGTCACATGTCTGTCTGCGAGTTTTCAATCTTTAAATATTTGATGGCACCACAAACACATCAACGCGGTAAATGACATCCAACTAAACTGTATTTAGTTCATTTATTACCAAAAATGCGTAACGCGCGTATGTCATTGAACAGGCAGACGGTTGGATGGTTGGACAGTTTCAAAGTGGTTACCAATCAGTGAAGCGAAAATTATTGTTGACAATGAAAATGGACGCTTAACAGCAAAAACCGAAATTAATTTTCTGTTTTGAACTTTAAAAACGTTTTAGTTGACAGCAGAGAGTTTATACTAATTTGGGCAAATAAATGAACTCCGGACGAATCGATTCAAAACTCTGCGAATTGCAAGAAAAAAACAAATGAAAAAACATTCCAGCCAACAATTAATTTTTCCTTGTATACGAAATGAAGTTAAAGTCCCGCAATGACGAGTTTTCACATAGTTTGTATCAGTTGTTATAAAACGCAGACTCAACTAATTGAGACACTTCGGTTAAAGTTCTGAGCTCTTGTCTATTTATTATTATTATTACTATTATTATTATTATTATTATTATATATTGAACTGAGAAAAAATGTGGTTTTATTCGTGCAAGTAGTTCGAGCAGATTTAAAGCAAATCATTTCCTATAACTTCAGTTTTATTTACGCGTACAATAATTCAAACCACTGGCAACTTTTGCGTTTGACAGATGAGAGCATCATTTGATCGACGGCAGTTTCGTTCCGGTTCTTTAAAAATATCTTCAGTGGATTTATTTGGGTGATAATTTATTGTACGTAGGATAACTTGTCTTGGCTCATTCATCTCTATCTATCGTCTTTTCTTGCCTTCCGTTCTATTGCCGTTTTTGCACCCGGTACAGCAGGACAAAAGTTACATTAATTTTGTCAAAACGTTTGCAACAACCAGCAGGAAACATCAAAGACCACACAAGGTATGTATATATTAACGACCAGCATCGAATTCTAAATCAATTTAGGCATGTCCGTCTGTCCGTCTATATAATGTCTGTTGTAAACATTCTCTTAGCCGCAGAAATGAAGCTGTTCAGTTCAAATTTGGCAGAAGCGCTGGAAGTTCTTGCAGTAAGGCTCGTATTGAAAATTGGCCGAATCAGTCGAAGGACACGCCTACAGTAGTACTTAGAATTAGGAGACCTCTGTTTTTCAAAATGAATGAAAGATTGTTTTTTTTTCGCTTATTACTCATAAATCCGTAAAAATTTGAACGTATGTTTGATGGGCTAATAATTTTCTAATGCTTGTACAAAAATGGGAAAAATTGACTACGCCCACTTAATTTTATAGCATGTCATAATTTCATAACTTTTTCGAAACTTTTATAACGCACAGAAGCAAGCTTTGAAAACCTTAGAAAGTGTATAAATTGTTGGCGAGTTTCGGAATAGTCTGTCCTTCCGTTCATATGTCCTAAGTTGTCTGTCCGTTCATATGTCTATCTGTCCGCCTGCGCAACTACGTACCATCTGTGGTAGACATTCTCAAAATGAAGACAAAATGAAGATCATGCCAACAACGCCCACACGCCTATCATATAAAAGTGTGAACACTTTTCTTTTCCGTCCTTTTGCTTTTTACTCATAAAGTACACACATACACCATACAAATTTGCCCTTCTATTCTGAAAATTTAGTCTTTTCCTTTTTTTAGGATCACGGTGCTGAATGCAAAAGATTCAGTCACGATCGAATATAATTTTCTTACTTTCTTTTATATATGTACCAGAGTATATATCATAAATGGTTAAGCAATTGCGACTTCTTTTTTGATTTCAACGATCGCAGATTTACGTAAATCGTGTTCGTGTGACTCGATTATGAATTCAAACCATTAGATTAAAGTGGAAACCTTAGAGTCTACCTATTATTCAAACAATTTATTACGCGTACGAAAACAAAATTCAGTGGATGCAATCTTTCTTGTAACAGGTAAGTCTTTTAAAAAAACCAATTATTGATGAATGATATCCACAAATAAACTCGATTAGCTCGCCTAAGCTAAGTAGCTGCAGGTTTCCCTCTGGTAACTTCTTAACTTTCTCATATGCTTACTTACCGTCCATCGTACTCCTCTTTTTACTTTTATGTCTGCGACTTGATTCTTTTCTTGTATACTGCTATCTTTTTCTTGTGTTCTGTACAGATTTATCAGATATATAGGTCTTTTTGTTTTAATTTTAAATCTACGCTCAATTTCAACTTATATTCTATTTTCAGTTCTAACATAAGTTTCAAGTTTAAATTGGATTAAAATCGAACTTAATATGTAATCCAACCTTGGTCTTGTAATTGCTAAGAGAGTAGGGATCGTGTGTTTTTTTTTTATTTAGTTAATAACACGAAGTAACTAAGCGGACAAATGCGGGTGGGCTATGTACCCAGCCATTCACTAACCAGTTTTGCGATGGAAGGTTGGAGCTCATTAGTGTCGGATGCTGCTTGTTTTCTGAATATTCACACGGAAGATGCACTTCTTCTTCTAATTTTGCTACCGGAGTTGAGCGAATCGATAGAATTCACTTGAGCACTTGTAGCATGTCCACGTCGACTCAACGTCAATAATGAAAATCTATTATATTTATTTGAATTAGCGGTGGCTGGTCTCTAACATATTCCCCAGCACGGAAAGGCTTGAGAGCGTCCGGAGGGAGCACCTTCGTTGGGCTTAGAGTGCAAAATATGCCAAATTAGTTGTGTTCTCATTTATGTCAACGGAGACTAGGGATACAAATTAGTTATCGGTAGATCCACAGTGACGGTAACATCACTGTCCCCCCTCTTGCTCTAGCTATCGCCTATAGCAGTACTAGAAAAACGGTCACGTCTGTAAAGTTGTCATTGTTGATCGTATCCTCCAGTTCTGGGCTAGCTTTGAAACTATAGATTATTGTTTAAGTAACTAAATTCTTTCAAAACATATTATGTAATAAGTCATTACGTTTCTTCCGATTTCGTTTTGCCATTTTTAACATTAGTCCAAGTTGCACATCATCTGGCTTTAAGTACTTGAATAGTTTAGATAAATTCTTCGATATAATAATAACAACAACGTATGCCTATAAAATGTTGTATAAACATATATTTTAATGTGTGCTGTAGTGGAAATTGTGTTTGATTTTAATTAATCGTAACTGACTGACGTTGTGTCAATACTTGTTATGGTGGAATAACAACAAGGCCTTTGATATACATTTTTGGATAATCTAAATGAAATAATTGATAGAATTTTAAGGGCATACCCAATATCGGAAATTCTGCCTCAAACCGTCCTACCAAATATTGAACAGGGGCGAAAAGCTAAGGAAACCGTTGATACCTCTTGGAAAATTCCACGAATATAGGCGCAATCATCACTATCTTAGGCGGGACCTACGGTTCAATTTTGGATAGCCCGTCAACTGTATCGGATTTCTCTTAGTAGCTTGGTGACGTAAGGAAAACTATTAATATGGTAACAGACCTACTCCCTATTTCGCAAGAGTCAACGAACTACGCCTGCGCGACGGTTGACCGAGTTGCGAGTACACTTTATAAAGGATATTGTAAGACAATAGCAAAATGTGAAGAACTCCGAAAACTTTCCTTCGAAACAAAACGGGAAAAGGCTAAATCGCTAAAGATTTGTTTTTCGCCTCTTGGGGAAGGCCAAGACATCTTCTGACAAGGTGTCATTTTAAGAGAATATGTGAACAAAATTCCTGTCCTCGATAACATCGCAAACTCTTGCACAGTGCTGTAGCTCTACCGGTGAATGTGGCCACCCTCTCAATTGTCTAGCGGATGTGAATACTAGCAAAAAGCGAAACGATTCCACCGAATTTGGTCACTTGGCGAAATATAAAAATATTATTTTGGATAAACGAAATCGTCTTACTGACGAATTTATTGACTCTGAAAAACGTTCGAAAACTCCAAATCTCTAGCGTACATCATAAGCAATAACGAGATATACATGACTTCGAGTAATGCAAAAATTTTTGGAATCAGAAGAACAAAATCTGGAGTAGAACCTACTTACCTTGATGAATAATGCAGAAGAAAGGATGGAAAACTGCCGGACACCAATGCGAAGTTAACAAAGGAAATTGAGGATTATGTTCGTATAAAAGGCACCACGTTCAGAAAATAAAGCCAAAGCTCACACCATAATCCAGCTGAACAATAATCACAAAAAAGCCCAGCAAGATCACGTTTTTGTAAGGACATCGTTCGCTTAAAAAATCAAGTGAACTCTTTGGACAATGGCCTAATAATTGTGAACCAAAAATTTGGAGAGCTTAGACGTCTAGAAGATATTGCAACTGCAGAGCGAGATAACTTGCGCAATGAGTTTGTGAGACATTGTCGAACCGGAAAAAGTTAATACATCGAAAATTCAAATTGAAAAACTGATGAAAGAATACTTCGTCTTGGAAAGTATTAGAACTCACAGTCCCATGAGGCCATTAATTTCTGAAGATGATCGAAGAGAGCTGTCCAAATTGTGGAAAGTACTACAGCACTTCCAAGCGATAGATATGAACCAGAGTTCTTGCGGCGGGATGGTATTTCAGCGTTTCCAAATTCTTACGGATTGGCACAGAGCACTTACTTACTGTGGAAGAGACGACGGTGGCAAGATCCGCAGATGTTAAAACCACAGATGGAGTTCTCAAGAGGTCCGCAGCGATATTAGCCAAAGTGGACCTAGCCTTGTAATGATAAATCTCCGCAAATTCATTTACGTGGATTGTAACTGTTGTTCACTTCACTTATATTATGACACTTTGAAAATATTTTTGTTCCCGAACAAACATTCAATAATTTATTACTAGGAGAATTCAAATAAAAATTTTTCATTGTACGTTGGATTTGTGAAAAGGGAACAACAAGTTGAATAGACAATTTTCACCAGCTTATCAAGGTTTTTTAATTTCAAATTAAACACACCCACTGCAATCATGTTCCATACTAAGGGAAATTTTAGATATTCAGAGACAGTGACAGTGAGAATTACTAGTGGCATTTCAGCTTTTCCTAAACTGTGTCACAGGAGATATAATGATTCCTTTTTCCGCTTCACGGAGTTTTCTTGAATATCTTAGCGTAGTTTACATTAAGCACACTCTAGTCGCCCTAGTGTCATCGCAAAGTGCTAAGATTATCGTGATGTGTTACAATATGGAGGCCTCTCGAAGGGCTTAATTGGGAAGAAACATCATTTGCGTGAATCTATTCGCCAGAAATATACGCAATGCGTGTAAAGAGATGAAACTTATTTTTTTTTTTAATAATTTTTTCGCTATTAACCCAATATGAGTCCGCTTTACTTCCGGCTTAGCAGCAAAATGTACTTATTTTTTATTTTTAGATTAAAGTAGACAAGAAGACAAAATTATGAAAATTGTTGTTGGCATGAAATTTGATATCAGATATCAGTTAAGGTATTGCCAAAGTGAAGAAAAAAACACCTTGTTTTGTGTAAGCCTGGACAAGTTAAATGGGAAAAGCCAGCTTATTATGTTTTAGCCACAATAATATTAAAAAAGACTATTTCGACGGTTCGCTTATATCTTTTAAACAAATATATGCATACACGTATAAATAAATAAATGGTTCCGTTGATAAGTATAATAAAAAATAAGTTATTCCGCATATCGGCAGATAAGCTCATGCAACATGTAATTTAAATAGGCTTACCGTCAATATGAGCAGCACTAACGACTATCAACTGCTCTATCAACACTAACTTCTTACTAATCTAGTAAATTATCGTTGAAGTTTTAACCAATGAAAAAAAGTTGTGCAATATCCTTCGAAGATTATACAGATAGAGAGCAATTGCCAAAGTTGTTAGAACACAACAAACTATATAAGCGAACAACAACATAATAACATACCTAGAAACAAAAGGCAGAACATAAAATTGTCGAAATTGCATGTGTTCCGTTGCAGGATAAATATAAAGAAACATAACTTAAGATTTTGTTGTGAAGAAATTCTCACTTTTCCTTCTCTTGATAATGATGATGATTATGATAATAAATATCGACCAAATATATATATATATATATATATATATATATATATATAAATGAGAATGTGTAAATACAAATATAAGCAGAAAGTAGAATGGGGATGGATGACAAATATGATATCCCTTCGTGTTTAACTTTTAAGGTATATGTGGAATAATATGTAAGTTTAATAGTACGTACATACGTACGTACGTAAGTAGTGTTGTATGCATAATAAAATGCTATTTTATTGTAGATTCGTTCGTAATAAGGAATTCTGAACAGAACTTTTTTAAGTAAACCAACAAGCAGACGGGCAATTACATATTTAACCTGGTATATAACGTGCTTGTTGTTTATGTTTTGTTTTCTTCTTTGTTTTTTTTTTTTTTATTGCCGTTGACGGGTTTGTATATTCACCTTTATCATCATTATATTCAACGCGTTGTCACCATTTTTGGAACAACCATGATTACAGGAAATGTTCATTTCTTAGTCAGTCGTGTCGTTGCTTGACTTCTTTCTTTCCTTTCAGCCATTCATACTATGGGTCCGTCGCATTATGTTGTTTACTTTATGCGTTGTCGCGCGATGCACACAATAGTTTTTCATGAAAATGTTCCTCTTTAACTTTGTATTTTTTCTCTTTGCTCTTATATGATTCGCAAAAATATATAAATATAAGTACAATAAAAAATCAGAAAGAAAAAACGTGGATTCTGCGTAAGGGGTGATGGTTAAAGAAAAGCTTTTTCAGATCTTACACACACCAGGTCATATAATAAATACGTTCAACATTTATTATGCTGACAAAAGAATATTTTCCCCTACTCTTGTCGAAAGCTGAAGGAGAAGAGAATAAGAATGATAGGGAATCAAAATACTCCACATACCTGTGAATAAGATTTATTTGTACATTTTTCATCAACAATATAATTTAAATGTATGTACAGCCACTGCTCCACGCAATACAATGTATTGCACTGCGTATAGTTAGATTCATTCGATCCAATTTTGTATATATGTGAATATGTACAATTTTATCTATATACCTATTACTACCTCAATAAGCATACTTTACATCCACTTTTATATATGTATATATAAATATATACTTACACGATAATGTACGTTATCGTAATTTATCTTAAACGAAATCGTTGCATACATTCACCATATGGCTGGAAAAATATGAAAATGAATGAGTGTACATACATACACGTGCTTATTTCCGCTCCTACTTTGCGTATATGTGACGTTTTCCTTTTTCTTATGAAATTACAATTCTTAGTTGCTATAGACGATTCCACACTTTTTACACGATTTTTTCCAATCCTTCGCTAACCATGTCATGAATGCTTATGTGCAAACTCGGGAAAAGAACAAATTTACCAGATGTTCACGACCAATAGCAATGCGCCTTCGATCCGTCACTTCGAGTTCCTAAGTAAGATTTGCCCGATCAAGTTTACCCGGAGTCGGTTGATGTTTCTCGTTATCGAGCAGCCGTTACCGAGAATTGGGTAAGAGCGCTCGCTCGATGTCAAATGCGAAATGTGATATTTTTGCCATTACACGTGACAAGCAACAAAGCATGCAAT
Organism: Glossina austeni; assembly: GCA_000688735.1. NCBI lineage: Eukaryota > Metazoa > Arthropoda > Insecta > Diptera > Glossinidae > Glossina > Glossina austeni. The sequence continues at coordinate 130,512 of KK502454.1, forward strand.
GCAGAGCTAACGACCAAAAGTGTAAATACGGGATTGCTGGCAACTACTTGTCAGTATTCTGGAAATGCAATATTTAGTGTCTGCTTAGGCGGTACATAGAGACGTAAATTAAGCATGGCAGGTGTAAATATCAAGGTCGAGAGAATTAAGGAAAAAAACAATTATACAATTTCAGTAAATAATTTAATATTTAATTCAATTTATTAGGCTCTGGTTAATATTTTTGCTTAATACATTTTAATTTTTTCTTCAATTCTTTTTACAAAATTTCACGTTCCTTTTGTTTATTTACTTACTTTTCTTCCTCTTCTTTGTATTATTTTCTTATGCGTACATCTATGAATTGCAAATATTCGCCTGTAAATGCAACGAACGAGAAGCCCAATCCGATAGGAAAACAATTGAGGGCCAAAAACCCAAAAGTCGTCATGAGTTTAGCAGCATTCTTCGAATTGAACTGCAAAAGTCAAGTCTGCCGGGAAATGGCGTTGTTTTCACATAGAATATCCTAAGAATTGTGTTCTGTACACTTCACCTTATTATGCTAGCTCGGCTACTCCGGTAAAACAACGCAAACTTATTCATTGTCCCAATGTAGAAGGAAAAGGGAATAACTAACATGATGTAATACATTTCGCTTAATAATGTTAACACCGCACCAAACACAGCACCACTACTATGATTAATCGTCCATTATGGTAAACATCTCAAGCAATGCAATTTCTGAAGCGAAAGAGCGCAGAGCATGTTTTGCTTGGTGTTTTCGATAAAGAATTTCGCGGGTCTTCGCGACGCTTTTGCTCTGCATTGTTTTGCTTCAACATTATTGGGATCTGTGTTAAGGATTGCATTTAATCGTTTGAGAAATTGACTGCAAAAACATAGACGGTAAAGTCTGATATCTAAAACACTAACGCGATCACGTAAAACAGCGCTGCACTTAAGTAAAATGTTGTCTACCCACACCTTGGCCAGGTCCATTTTTAGTCCTTTCGTTTCTAGTTTAGAGTTCGCTAAACAAACAAGATAAAGTCTCAATGTCATTTCTCTCCTTCTCTTTCTCGCTGTGTCTCTCCCACTCTCTCCTCTCTCTCTCTCTCGCAGAATGCATTTATAGTGGAAAACACTAGACAGTACTACTCGATAATTGTACGAAAACGAAAATTTACATTTGCTTATAATGAAAAGTGAAGAAAAACAAAATGGATGTGCGGATGAACAGATGCTAAAGAAAAAAAAAAAAAAAAACAGGAAAAATTACATAATTAATAAGTTTGAAAAGTCGAATCCTCGGTGCGGAGATATAATGGAGAGCAAGAAGAGCAAAAACAAAACTAAACGTAACTGAGGCAGGAGCAGCAAAACAAATGTAACACGTTTTTTTTTTTTTTATTCGTGCTTTTTAAATGGAACACACCATATAATTTGTCTGTATTGTGTTAGTGTGAAACATGTGAACATTTTCCCATTTTTTTTTATCAGAGTGTTTTGAGAAAAATTTTCCAATTTCTACCGGGATTTGCGAGTGTTTTTCTTTAGTTTTCGCTATAAATGTTTTTTTCGTCGTTAACACTTACGTGAACGGGCTGCTAGATGTTCAATGAATGCAGATTCTGATGTAATTTTTGTTTGCAGGTAGTTTAGTTAGTAGTATATCAGCATCTCGCCCAAACGCAGACATGCATAACCATATGTTTATATAAATCTTAAATTAAATGTTAATAAAATATAAAAACCTCACTAGTAGACATAGTACGAGAGCAAAAGCGTGTATGTGCAGGTATGTGCAACGCGTTTTTATTGCGTTGTAATATGCAATACGTAAGGTATAGATAGATGCCTTTGTTGCTGTTGCTGTTGCTGTTGCTATGTTTATTTAGTGTTAAGCATCAGGCATTATAGCATATCGAGCTGGTTGACATTATAAGGTGCTACATGCAAATAATTAATAGCATTATAAGATGTACTCACGAAATCGCGTACTAACATCTTCAGTTGTCGCTGTAATAATTCAGCATGACGACAGACAGCGCAACACGGCACATCAAGCATATAAACGTACACGAGTATACATAGTGTGCACATGTGTTTGAAGCTCAAGAACTTTCTTATAAACATATATGTATTTATGTGTGCGTATTTATGCATATATATATATATATATATATATATATATATATATATGTATGTGTGTCTCTGCTTGAGCAAGTATAAGCGAAAAGTTGCAATAAACTCTAGGGAGTTACAGAACATCAGCTGCTTTTCTGCCTCGTTCAAACAAACACATAGCGAACATTTACAGCAATGATCATATATTATATTTACTGTTGTTGTCCACACATACAGCCCATTGCATAATGACGCATAGTTGTTTTTCGTTGTTGTTACTGTTATTGCTGTTGTATATTTTACTTCATCATAATATACATAAATTTTTCGCAGATTGGTTTTCATTGACCGCGCATTGCTAACATGGTTGCTGGCACAATGAAACATTTTTGTTTCTTTCTTCTTTTTTTTTTTTTTGCTTCTTACCCAAGGAAGCACTGGGCAGCAAAAATAACGCACCACCATCGCCAGCACGATCATCACCACTATAATCAACTGCTTACCAAGCGACACTACCAGCAGCAGCATATAAACATATATATATATATATATATATATATATATATATATACATATACATATACGTTTATATATATATGTGTTTTTTTTTTCTATTTTTTTCCTTATAACTCTCTCGCCATTCTTGCAAAAGCTATAGTCATGTTGCGGTTGTTAAGCTTTTTTTATCCTTGTTGGTTGCTCACACTGTTGGCTTCGTTTTTGCTCTATGTATTATTTTTTCTTTTGTTTTTTTTTAATTTCTGTGTTTTGCTTTTTGTTTTTGCTTCATTTTGATGTTGTTTGATCAAAGGTACAACATTAAGAGGTGTTAATGCAAATGTAGCTGCATTAGCAATTAGTGTGCTGTCATCTAGTGGGAAAAAACATAAACTAATCGAGCTACCAATAACAACAGCAACAGCAACAGCAACAGCAACAACAATATTAGTTAAGATTGTGTGAGGACCGTTCAGCATTACCTCCGCAATGTTGGTCAATGCTAATCTTGTGGTGCTCGTAATAGCGTTGTTGTTGCTGATAGAATTCAACTGCAATCACATCAACCGAACATTTGCGTGAGAATAGATTTGAAGCTCTAAGAAATTATTATAATCAAAGCGTTTTAATAAGCATTTAAGTCAAATTATTTTGAATGAAAATCGATCGTTGTAACGTAGAGAGTTTGCACGTCTACCAAGACCGTTTATGATATTTGAAAATTTTTACTAAAAAGTACTTGAAAACAAATTGCTACGCATAGGAAAATTAAATTTATATCTTAATTACCTCCGGTGGGAATTTTATGCATTATATCAGAGGTCCGTTCTATAGAAGACGTGTAGCCGACGAATGTCGAGAATCAATTCTCTTTAAATTCTTATATATTCGTGTCAAATTACATCGCAGTATTATCGATTATTATCGATGCACACACACACACACACACACAATTTTGGACATAATCTGTGCAACACTATATTAAAAAAATAAGAGGAATTTTTACCCTAATGAGTGCGAGTTACATCCGAGGGCATGCATTTTGAATACAGACACTCCCCTTACTTGCCTTACTTTACCTAAATTGTACCTTTTTTTTTATCTATGTTTGCAGTATTGAAAGCGTTCGTAACAGAGCAAGCAATTGAAGAAAAATTTTTGTTTTGTTTCACTTGTAAGATCGAGAAGTACTGATAGGGGATCTAACAAGGTATACACAATTTTGTTCACGTGTTTTATACCCATCACTCAAGGACGGGGGGCGTATCGATTTTATCAAAACATGTGGTAATAGCCAGAAGGACTCTTCAAAGGCGCCATAAAGTACATATATTTTTAACTAGCACCAAAATCTGAATTAACTTAAGCGTGGACGTGTGTGCGTCTGTCAGTCTGTCTAATGTGTTTTGTAAACATTCTCCCGGTCGTAAAAATTTTACTAAAATTTTGCCTTCGAATTTAGCACACTTTGATACTGAAATAGGGTAGAATCGACTGAAGTACGCGTCCATAATATCGCGAAAATTGAAAACACTTTTGTTTTCCAAAAGAAAGAAATTGATTTTCCTCGGTCGTTACTCGCAAATTGCGACAAATAAATTTATAAAAATTTTAACGTACATTCTATGAGCGACACAATAGCATCTCTGGAAAAGTGGAAAACATTGACCATGCCTACTCAACATCATACTGTATCAAAATTTAATATTTGTGCCAAAACGTTTACAAGGCACAGAAGCAAGTATCAAAGATCCCATGAAGTGTACATATTCTTGAGCAGTGAGTGTTTCGGAATGCACCTTAGCATGACCGCCTGTCCAACTGTGCGGTATTTGTGGCGAAAATTCTCCCGCTTGCAAAAATCAAGATATCGCTCATAAAAAAATTTAAAAATTATCTAAACTTTTCAAAGAACACGCCTACAACGCCCACACGCTTATGAATCAAAAACTATGAACACGAAACACGATATAAACTCCAAGATTTATTCTAAAAAATAGAAAGACAAAGTCATTGCCACGCAATAGTATAAAGTATGGAAAATTAGTTTTTCCTTTTTTTCCGGTCACAACCGAATATAATTATTCTCTTACTTGAATGACATGGAAAATTTCGGAAATCAGTACATCTAGTATTGAACAGCAAAATTAGTGCTGAATTAATGTATTTCACCGGGGACTCTTACTTATGACTGGTGCCATATGTAAATTCATAAACTTTCATGATCCGTCTGTAGAACTAACTGAACATTAGGTTGTTTGCTTTCAAAAAAATTCTATTTTTAATTCTTTTTCTTAAATTTACGACAAAACACTGCTTGCACTAATCGTGAATTGGGCAAACTTTTGCGTCTGTATGCATGTAGACAACAGCATTTAATCATTAATAATTAAGAAGAATTACATCAAAATGATGATGACTGAGTTGTTAAACAATCAATTTTTCAAAAATAATTTTTTTTTAATAACATCGCTAAAATTTTACGACACATGCTAACTATTGATGCATTTGACGCATTGAGAAATTATTAAAACTGCGTCAAAAATGTCGAGTAAATTCATTTGTCTTTTCCCGCAATCTGTCCGCTAATTCTTCATGCATTGTCGAATCGTCAGATATCTGACATATATGCCCATTGATAAATATACCATAGACTGTTGTATATCGACAACGAGGAATCCACTCTCGAAAGTATATGTAGAAAAGTACATAGCTTGAGGATCTCAAAGCGCAGATAAGGCAATAACACAGGGGAGAAAAGAAGTTGCTTTGCATGAAAACTAAAGCATTTAATTAATCGATATCGATACCGATATCGAAGGAATCGAAGGCTTTAACGGGTATCTGAAATTCGTCTTAATATTGGTATGAATTTTTTTGGCACAAATTTTTTATGGTTTCACTTCATGATATATGTGTGAGCTGAAAAAAAAAATAGACAAAATTTTTTTCAACTGCAATTTACGATATTGCAGTCAGAGAGTCAAGTGTGAACGTGAAACAATGACAGACACATTTGCAGTTGGGTAGAGTTTAAACGAAGCGGTTATCAGTTAGTTTTTATGTTTTATGAAGCAAATCCATAATCAATAAAACACCTGTAGAGTACGAATGTTTTTCGTAATTTGTGCAAATTACCAAAAAAAAAAAAAAAAAAAAGTGAAAATTGTGTTCACACACTTTTTATAAATTATTTCGTTTTATTGGTCTATTAGATTAATTATCGATTAAGGAACATTTTTTTCGCTATAATTTATATATCTTTTCTTTCGATGAAGATTCCAAGGAAACTTTACATTCGAACCTAGACCATACAAATCATATGTAAGTGGCAGAATTGTTTAGAAGTTAAGGCAGAATTCCTTATTAGCGGTATTGGGTTAATTCATGCCTATCATACTTTACATTATTTATATGCAACTTATGTTCCGTTATAGTGTAAGCGTTATCTTGTAATACGTGTTATCGTTTCTGTAGTTCTGATTGGTGTCAATGTTTTTGTTACTGCGGCAACTGCTATCTTGCCGCTACAATTGTTGTCATTAAGAAAACATAACGTGCATGCCAATACCAATGCACAAAAGAACAACGGCACATATCTTGTCAAAGGCGTAATATGCTAAATGGAACTAAAAAAGTTCACTGACATCAATATGTAAATTTATTCATTTTTTTTTTTTTTTTGTTTATTTCGGCCTTAAAGTGAACAATTTCAAGAAATGAAAAATATGTGAACACTTGCGAATGCGCCGGTGAACGTTTATATGCGTGTTATTGGGTGCGTGAAAATAAATATTTGAATATTTTTGATTAAATTATTAAAATTGCAAAATATGTTGTTGTCTTAGCCGACTGAACAGTAGGTAAGAATAGTTGAATATGTATATACGCTGATGACAGATGCCCTACATGAATATTTACGGCTGCATACTCGCACATTTTTGTTGGTTTTTATTTGTATTCTGCTAACTTGCGTGTACATGCTGGTTGATGATGGTCATTCACCGCTGACGGAAGGACGTACAGTGATGGAAGTGAAGGACATGTCAGAAACCCCATAAAGTATACATTCTTGATCAGCGTCCAATACCTAATTTGTCATCTGTCCGTTTACGTAGAATCGGGAGGAAGCTCATGCACACGAGTTGGTATTGAAAGTGGTCGTAATCGGTGAAAGGAGACGTCTAAACTACAATGTACGCTGAGAATAGTTTTGCTTTTCGAAAGTTCTGCTCATTATCTGTAAACTAAAACAATTACAGCGATAAACGTCGCAATGTATATTCTATAGCTCATCCTAACGTACCTTTGCAAAAACTGGCAAAATTAGAAAAAACGCCCATCCAGAGGTATAGAGTACTGAAATTTATTGTTTTTCTTTACATTTTCAATTCTGGATAAGATAAAAAGGTAAAAAGGGTGTAAAAGATTCGTTCATAGCTGAATATAATTTTATTACTTCTTAACATGCGCTGTTATAATGGCATAGAGTCTCTCTTTTCGCATCCTCTCTGCCTCCCTGTCCAATTGTATCCAATTATTGGAGAGCGTATCTCAATAGTTAAACGATATTTCGCGGTGCCGATATTGAGGTTAGAAAAGCTGAACTAGATCCTCCAACTCTTTTTTGAATCTGCTTGCGAGCAATTCGCTACAGGGAAAAAGTGGCTCGGCCTTGGCGACTTGCAAAGAAAACCGAATCTGAGCGTTCATGGTCATAATTCTATACAAAATGGCTTAGATAGGGGCCATTTTTCCAATCATTCTCTACGTAATGAGCTCTTTTGAAAAAGTCATTATACGCAAAAGTTTTCAATATTTCCCGACATAAATCGGTGTGAAAGCGTAGTGCTTTTTGAAGCGTCCATTCATAGAGAGGTTCTTACAAAAAATAGGCTTTTATATGACAACAAGTCTTTTAGTGTTTCATCACGAAAATATGTACAAGCTATGGAGTTTATTTATAGTTAAGTCCACGTTGGCTCGTCTTTTTTGCCCTCCTCCATACAAGCGTTTTCATGAAAAGTAAATCTTCACGTGGCCACTGTGGCTAATGTCCAATTTTTGGATTATAATAAGTGATGAATAATAACATCTTTGACAAGAATACTACTAATCTTGCTTGAATCGTGTCGGTTCACATAGTGGGCAACGCTTTTTGTACTGGTTCTCATGAAAAATAAATCTTTCCGTGGCAATAAAGTATAGATTTTGATATTTTGTGACGAAAGTAAGGGAGACGAAGTGGTATAAAATATTTAATAATAATGGAGCGAGTAATCCTTAGTTAATGATTGAAAAATGATAAAAGACTACCGAATATAGTCGACAAGAGGATGGCCGCTGCATCTTGATATAAAGAAAATTCAAGATATCGATATTTCGTCGAAAGAAAATAAGTAACATAAGTGGTTAAGGCGGCAAAGCTAAGTAGAACCGAGTGTGCGGGACGCGCGTGGGTGCGACAGACTTCCACAATTACGCTCGCATGCATTAATATATGGCTGCCACGCCGGGTTGCTTCAAGTGATCCATATTCAAAATATAGGAGATTAAGAGGTATTTTCCCTGGCGATGATGAGCAGTAGAAAGGAAATTTTCAAACTTATCGTTGTATTAGTTTAAATGATTTCTGGCTATTATTTTCTATTTATTCAACTTTTTTTTGAACGAGTAAAATTTTTTTCGATTCCAATTTATTGTATTTTCCCATAGCAATGTTGCGCGCTCAGCTTAGCTGTATTATTATGGCTTTGCCTGTGGATACATTTCACAAGCAATTCATACGGAATGTTGTTGCTCTTGTGGTCAACTCGTAGCAAATACTAACATAGGTGACACAAGACTTACACCTTTTACGACGGAATGCTTTGAATGTTGTTTGCCTTTTCTCGATTATGAAAAAACAAAAAAGAAAAAAACGGGAATACAAAAACAAAAAAAAAAAAAGAAGGAAAATGTTAATAAAATAAAACAAAACCAAACAACAATATACCGCAAAATGCGAAACAACAGCAAATAAACAATTTGCCAAACCCCACAATTACATGGAGCGTTAAAATTTTCCCGATTTCTTTGGCTTCGGAGATCGGGAGTTTGCACTCACACGTACATGTGGAAAAAATATATACATATACGAGCACCTTTAATGAAAAGCAAGCCCCAAATGCCCCTTTTGACAAACAGACAAGCAAGCAGCCGAAAAACAATAGCATTTTCCGATGCGATGCATATAGAAATTTATGAGATTGTTTAAAGCTGATAATTTGCAACATATGCACACTGCAGCACAAACGTACATGCATATAAAAAACATATACAATTATGAGGAGGGGAAAGCAAAAATAAATGGAAAAGAACACAACACAACCGTAAATTATAATATTTTGCAGTCGAAAACACCAAAAAATTACAACAACAACAACAACAACAACAACAACACTAACACACATACTTTGTTCGCAACGTTAAAACAAAAAAGAAAAACAATAAATGGCAAAAGGAAAAACAATACATCCGAGGAATTCAATGTCAGCATAAAAACTTCTCTTAAAGCAATTTCGACGTTTTTCTAATTTTTTTTTTTTTTTTTTTTTATACTTTTCTACCTAACAATAGACAAATGAAACATTAGGCGATCGTACACAACAAACACATTGACATAGGTTATGCTCGATAATATATATCTATATGTATATGTTTGTATATAAATACGGTTTGTTTGGGTTATATTCTCTATTATTGATATATATATATATATATATATATGTATATATGCATATATATATGTATATATATGTATATATGCATATATATATGTATATATATACATGTATATATATGTGTGTATATGCGAGTGTTTGTACGTATGTGTAAAAGTTAAACATTAGCATTAACAATTTGATGCTGTCGGTTTTGTTGTTGTTTCTGTTGTTGTTGTTGTTGTTGTTGTTGTTGTTGTTGTTGTTGTATTAGCATTGTTTGATGGCGGCAAATTATATCGGTATTCTGTGCATCCAATCGATGAAAATAGCGCTTAACATACAAACACATACATACATATATATTTATATGCACATGTATATATATATATACATATATATATATATATATATTAACAAATAAATATAACCAATAATAAATAAATAAACGAAATTTACAAATAGTTAAAGAAAAAAAAAAAAAATACTATACAATAACAGCAACAACAAACGTACATAAATTCATCGCTGTATATCCATATGTATGTGTGTTTGCGTGCTTTGAATGCATACAAACAATAAATGTTTATCACAATTACACTGACCGATCGTTCATCTGGCAGAAGGTATAGAAAAGAAATAATAAAACGAACACAACAGCAAAACCAAAACAAAGTAAATAAAAACAAAAACAATAGGAGTCAATAATACCCCACAGCAGCAGTATTAACAGCAGCGGCGATAGTCTCGAGTTTACAACGAAACTAACTCTTTTCGTCGGTTCGTTCATTTACTCGTTCATCTTCCTCTTCAGCAGTGATGGTCATGATATTGTTACTGTTTACCATTTATTGTTATTGTTGTTAGATTTCACTGTGCGCACAATGGCTAACAATAACAATAACTATTTTTAGTTTTCCTTTTTGTTTTCTTTAGCAAATTTTTTTGCTTTATTTTTTGCTTTTGCTTTTGATTTTTTTGTTTTTCCTCTTTTACCATAGTTCTTAACGGACAATTGTGAATTTCACAACATTTACACTCTCGTGCACGGATAGACTACATCAGGTCTGTCTGACTGCACGGCTTAGCACAGTGATAATGTTCCAAACATTATGCACATTACGTACAATAGAACGTACACTTTTACATTATAATGTACGCGCGTATGTGCATGTGTAAATGGCAATGAATAACTTCCTTTTCACAACGATAATGATGACGCAGCTCATTACTTATGCAAGCACTCAACAAAAATATAAATATTTGTTTTAGGAAGCATTAAATTGAACACTATTTAATATGTCCATATGTCCATAGTTCGTTATATCGATCACCAAAAGCTAGGAAGTCTTTAAATTCGTTCATGCGCTTATTTACGCTTTAAAGACCCCAGTCAGTCAGTCAGTACATTGACGTAACTCGGTTCAATCTGTTGTCTCAATCTATTTGCCATTCGCTATTTTGCATTGCGAAGGTCGTTGCAACTGGTAAGTTGTTTGTTATTAAAATTGTAGTTTGATGTTACAATTAGCTCGAGTCAGTTTAGTGACAAGCTTATCATATCATGTTGAAAACAAAACCTAATGCAATGTAATGTTTTAATAACACCTAACCTCTAAAGATGACCAATTACTCAGGGGATGTCTCTTACTCAGAAAGAAGCCAGCAAAGATAAATACAATGGGTGTGTGTCCGTTCGGCTAGTATTATGTCTTTACTGACTAAGCACTCGCAATTTTTTTTTCTGTGCCTACTCACTCAGTCACTCAAGGTGCTCTTTATATGTGTAGGGATGGTGGTGGTCTCGAAGGATTATAGATTTCTGTACGTTCGACTTGAAAGTGGAGACATCGAGTACGGTGGGAACAAACACTGCAAGTAGGTTATTTTAAAGGCGGGCGGTGTATCATGCGGTATGTGGACACCTTCGGGATGAATGGGTGGAAACGTTGAACAATCCTGGTAGTCCTGCTAAGGCAGTTAATTTAAAACACCGGCCCACGCTAAGCTCTAAATGCTTTCTCTATGGACGTCATTGCATCTTTGCAAGTTTGGCTCAGCCAACAATTGTCTTTGCGCTTAATCGAGGTTTTGTTAAATGGAATGAAGGACCGCGATCAGTCCGTGGTTATTTTTTCGGTATGATGTTTACAACAGCACTAACGTCATGCTCTAGTTAATTGAGTTTCTAACTAAAACATGCCCAAGAACGTTACTGTGCTTTGGGGAAAAAACGAGGCGAAGCTTACTATATGAAATGCTACAGTGATTTGAGTCACCACAATATGCAAGGGTCTCGACCTTGTATTTTTTTGGATTGGAAGTAAGAAAAAGATCCAGTGCGTTTTGGTGTAAGCCATCAACGCTAGGAATAGGCGTTGGTTTCGTTATGATCTGTGTTAAATAATTCTGCAGTGCTACAATTTTAGGCTTGCGTCCTTCCATTACCAGCAGTAGCGGTTAGAAGATATTGAGTTGGATTCAGTGTCGAAGTCATTTGAAAAAAGCAGAGTGTCCGCGTTTGGCCTTCTATAAGAAACTACGAAGTGCAAAGTATGTGTCCGGATAGTGGGTTTTACTCGTAGAGAAATAAATTCATGATCCTTTGTGCTTTGTGCACAATTCCATTGCACATACAAATCGACAAAAATAATATTTGGCATGCAGTGTGAATGTGAAAAATGCTTAATGCGGTGGGACGGACAATAAGCCTTTGAATAGCAACGAGAAACAATTTCAAATATTTTATGAAGATGAAAACGGGTAGAGTATCTAATAGGCTGACTTGCCCGACTCTAATGCTTTTTCTTGTTCAATTTCTTAATTAAAATTGAGAATTTTCTTCACGTTTACGTCAATGTCCAAGTTTAAATATGCAGACATTTATCGAGATAACATTTTGGGTATCAAAAGTCGTAACAAATACATACCGCTGGATAAGTGTTTTTCTAGATAAGCGTTTTGTTGTAATATTATAACTTACAGTGTGTACGTAATGACGATTTGAAAAAACGAAATACCCATAATAGAGATGAGTGTACACTTTGTTGTTACCTCTTATTCATGGGAATACTCATTTTGAGTTCATATTATTGATATCAAATATGGATTATTCAGACCCGTTCATGTCTACCAGCGGAGAACGGAATTATCTTAATTTTTTTGTAGCAATGTTTGTAATATTCATGAATGTGTATAGAAGATCGAATGAAGAGTACGCACACGTTTCTTATCGGCTGGAATTCCTGAGTCGATTTGTGGACGTCTGTGCTTCATCTATTTGTGCATCGCCGTTATCTGTTTCGGGAATCATTCCAAAATCCTGAATGAAAAATTGAACGGTGCTGCCTAAGAGCTGAAGAAAAAGTATCTTGGCTTTAGAATCATGTATCTTTGGTTGTACCAACCATACCAAATCGTATCCTAGCACGTGTGAAGAAGACATTGTGACATTCGATAATTCGTTCTGAAGTAAGTGCGTTTCGCGAATGAATTAACGTTCTGCAAAAACGAGGTCTATTTTACGCCATTGCTTCGAGGGTCACTTCGAGTGACGCTTCGCAAGCTAATGAGAAAGGAAGGAAAGCTAGCGAAAGCGGAAAAGAGCAGGAAATTTTGATGTTGAAGACATGCCATCAGTACCGCATGACTGTTGTAAAAGTTGAGAGAACTCGGCTGGAAAGTTTGGATCCATCCATTGTATAACTCGGACGTCGCCGTGTATTTGAATTTTTGTGAAAAACTGCTATCCATTAGTATCTTAGTTTACGCATACAAACATATAATGAAAGGGGGTGTAAAACGCTTACATATAAAGAAAGTTTCATAACATCAGTTACTGATCTATTAAAGCGGGAAAGCGGTTTTATAAGAATAAGTGATTGCATTCATAGCTAATAAGTAAGAGCTTTCAGAGCTCTATATATTTTTTTTTTTCATAGCATATAATCAACCGGTAAATATAGTTTTTGAAATTTTTTTCTATATCCTGGATATACATAAATATATAAAAAATATTCAAATTTTAAGGGGGAAAACTCTTGTATGTGGATTGTTTGTATGTGTTCTATAAGATGGTGAAATGTTTAGGACGTCTGAATCAATGGAGGACAGGAGGAGCAGGTTAAGCCAAATTCAAAAGCGTTTTTTCAAAAATTTTCGAAATTCCATCACATAAACGATCAGAGATTGTGCTTTGCTGTCCTTTAAGCAGCAAAATGTTATGTGCTGCATAATAAGCATTTCAATTTCATCCCAAATCCATCTCAACACTATTAGATTTGCCTTATGTATGTATATAATGTATACGTGTGTGCTCGCGCCAATGAACATGCATTCACATCATGTCTGCTGTTATGGTGACAGTATAAATGTTTATGCCATTCGAAAGCAATTAATTATCCATTGATCGATAAATGTAGGGGTATGTACGTCTGCATACAATAATTGTCATATACGGTATGTACGTAAGATAACTGATTGTAAAAGCCTGCGTGCATGCAGTTGACATAGACCACAACCAGTGGAAACTGTTAACATGTTTATCCATGCATCGTCAACACGCGCACCAACATATTTAAACAACAACGCAATCATTATGAAATAATAGTTATTATAATTAAAATTTGACGTTCTTCACGAACGTTCTTCACTGCAGGCACTACAGGCACTACAGGCAAAGAAACGCAACTGAAACAAATAAGAAAACGAGTAAGAACGTCATAGTCGCGCAACGCTGAATGCATTAAGTGCCGTATATCAGTTTGTATAATGAAATTTTCAAAATACATCATTATATACGAGATGGTATAAATATGGTTAACTCTGACCAATCGCATGCCATTGCATCGAATTGCAAGCAAATATCTTGAAGATAACAATCTGCAGATTGTAGATGAAATTACATGGACGGAGAGACGTGCAGACATGCTTAAAACGATTCAGAAAAAGATTCCAAATCAAGCAGGGTCTAATAAAAGACGGGCCCAGATCAAATCGGCCTTCTCTCAATAGATATTTGCAGCATAAGTCGTCCAGGATCTATAAAAAGACTATCCTCTCAGTATATCTAATAATATGTCGAGCGTTTATGCGGGTAGTTAGTTGTATGTAAAACGTGTGTCTATCCTTTAAGAATAACTGAGCAACTAAAAAGTATGTTAACCCAAAAACAAAACAAAAATTTCATCTTCAACATATGTACGTGTGTGTTATTTCGTTGGCAATACACCCACAAGACTTTTGCAGACTTTTGATGATTTGATTAGTGAAAGATTTCAACTCTTTCTCTTTCCTTCTTATTGTGGAAAGAGCAACAAACTGAAATTTCTAACTGTGCCTAAATTTCACAGGCCCACTGAGTAACTTGGGTTGTTGCGGCTGCAAGCACACTCGCGAGGACATCCTATGTCCAAATACCAATAGAAATGGAGATTATATACGCCACGCAGTAGCAATTGTGTCCAACAAGTTTAAGATTAAGTATGTTATGTGATCGTTTCATGTTAGATCATACGTTATCTCAATCCCAGCCAACGTCAGCGAAAAATGACGAAACAGTAGAGAAAATACCTGCATACATAGATAGATTGATCCGTAAATATGGATATGCCACAGATCCGATCGTGCTGCTTATTTAAGTAGAGTTAAATACATCGTCAAAGATTTGGTTCCAAGTGGTTTGTGCAACAACGTACACGTTTGATAATTTTTATGCCCATCGCTGACGGATGAGGATTATGTTTAGTCTGTCAAAAGCTTTGCAATGCCCAAAAGGAGGCTTCACAGACCTCGCAAATTATACATATT
This sequence comes from Glossina austeni, assembly GCA_000688735.1. Lineage (NCBI taxonomy): Eukaryota > Metazoa > Arthropoda > Insecta > Diptera > Glossinidae > Glossina > Glossina austeni. The sequence goes on from KK502454.1 coordinate 145,628, forward strand.
CTCGAACACTATCAAATTCTGAATCTATTTAAGGATGTCCGTATGTCCGTCTGCATAATGTCTATTGCAAACAATTTACTGGCCGTAAAAACTAAGCTTCAAACTCTTCAAATTTGACACAAACATTAGAAGTTCGGAGGACACGCCTACAGTACAACGCAGCGTGAGGACACCTCTGCTTTTCAAAAGAAATAAAAAATTGTTCTTTTGCTCATTACTTATCAACTACAGCAGAATTTTACAGCATATCATAATTTCAGTTTTTTCAAAACCGGAAGCAAGCTTCAAGGAGCCCATAAAGTATACAAATTCTTGGCCAATGTCAAATTCAGAATGCATCTAAGCACTGTCTGTTCATGTGTTCGCCTATACGCCTGCCCAAGTTTATAGTGTCTGCTATAATCATTCTTATGTCAATAGGAATTTGCAAAAGAATTTGAAAATGAACCGAACACGCCTATGTTGCAAAAAGTGTGACCAGCTTTACTTCCGTATTTTTTGCTTTTACAACACGTGCACCACCTAAATTTTCACTTTTATTCTGAAAATGGAAAAACTCAGCTACGCCCATTCAATATTATAGAGGATAAAAATTTAATTCTTTTTTTTTGTTTTTTTTTAGGTTATCGGTGGTGGGTGCACAGGATTCGTTCACAACCGAATATAATTTTCTTACTTGTTATTTTGTTATTTACTTATTTAATTGTATATTTTTTTTATTATTAAAACTAAGAGATGAAAGCATGACTGGTATCCAATGCCCACCAGAGAGAGTAAAATTTTTTGATTATTTATTTAAGTTTCTAGTCTTCTTTACATTCGAAACGCAATATTTACTATTATTGTAATTGAATGGTTTGAAAACCTTTAACGCCAATCGGAAAGACGAAATTAAAAAATAGCAACAACGACAAACAACGACATTCTGGTCCTAACTCTTTTACGTATAACATTATAAAGTTGTCGTTACCGTTCTTATATTGCGATTGTCTGTGAACTGCATGTGAATACAATTTACATAAAGCATCGAAAAGATTTTTTGTTGCAAAGAAAAAAAGAAAAGGAAATAAGAAAGACGCAAAGCAGCAAAGCAGCGAAACAGAAAAAGAGAATTTTCTCTGCATATTAAATGCGATAAGAAATAAATAAAAAATATTGCGCAGCATATGTATATATGTATTTATATATTTATGTATTCGATGTACAATAAAAAGTAGAAATTGTCAGTTGACAATGTATACGAAGAGTAACAACAATAGACCAACCGTCTGGTCACCATTGCAACAGGGAGAAAAACTGCTAAGCAAAACATGTTACTAAGAAAACAATTTCATTTTGTTTCTTGTAGTTTTTTGTTTCCCGAGGTTTTTTTTTTCTTTTTTTTTGCTTTTTTTTGCTTTTTTTTGCTTTGCAACAGGTTACATGTGTGTTTTCTTATGTCTTTCTCTGGTCAATCACAACATATAAGCTGTCCACTTTACTATTTATTTGTTTTTGTTGTCGCTGTAGCCAAAGTTTTTATTCTCCACATGTATATAAATATATATACATATATATATATATATGTATGTAATCAGAGTTAGTCAGGTTCTAAACATTTGGCAGCGTTTTTTTCGTTGTTGCTAAGATTTCGTTGATTAGACAAACAAAAGAGCAAAGCAACATAAACCAATTCCCACTGACGAACAACAAAATTTGTAACATGAACACAGCACAACATCAGCAGCGGCAGAATAAGCAATTGTAAGAAAGAGTTATAATATTTACAATCTTTGCTTAGAAAGTATGTTAATTATGTTAGTCTGCTTGCAAATTACAAAAACCTTTTCTAATTAATTATTGTGCAAAAAACAAAAAAATAAATAAATAAATAAATTAATAAATAAATAAACAACAACAAAGAATTATATATACAACAGTTAATTTTTACCATTTCACCGCGAAATGCGCAAACAGCTGATTTTTCACGGGTGAACTCAGACATCTTGATGATGATAGAAAAATGCTGAAAAATGCGGACAATTTCTGCAAAGGGAACGACAAACGGTATAGTATTGCGTTGATGGAGAACTTTGACTTTTCGCCACGCCTACTGTGTTTCTTAATAAAACCTTTATGCATACTTTTTATACATAAGAAAATATTATATAACTATATACAACTACACCCATACAATATCTCCTTAATATATAGGTATAGAAGAATTCCATATCTTGCATATCCCGGATAGTTGATGCCTTTACAGGGTTAAGGAAAGACGTGTAAAAGAAATCTCATACTATAAAGACAAGCAAGGTGAAAAGATGAATTGCAGTTGCAACTATTTTCTTGGTTTCCATACTATTGCTCTAAGACTTTCGCGCGAAGAAAGAGAAAGAAACCGTAGTGGAATAGTTGCAGACCTCTCTCTGTTCAGAACGCAAAAGAAAATTGTGTAGGCTTTCAAACGACTCGTTGCATACTCGGATGTATCAATAAATCTATAACGTGACTGTATAGACGTCGAGCTACAGCCCATAAATTGCTTGCATTTACATGTAAGACACAGTCGTCTCTATCCTTAGATCCTTAGAACTTAAAGTGTGGACATCAATTTAGAATTGAATTTTCTTTTTTATATTTTTGTATATCAATTTTGAGGTACATAAGGATATGGGCGATCAACAAGCACATGATGGTCAAATATATGTGCACTTGATGGAGTTACGATTAGTATTTCGCCATTGGACAGAGCCAGTTTATCTTCTACTTCCAGTATATTTTTCCTAAAAATTAATAATAAACACTCATGTTTGGCTATGGGGTGTACTTCTCTTTTAGGAATTTCTTTTTTATTACTAATGAAAAATTCAGACAGCGCGTGTTGTCTCTCAACTTTTTCAGCTGCTGTTCACAGCAGCAATACAAATACTATGCGAGGAAAAAAAAAAAAGCAAGACAAAGAGTAAACGAAAAGCACACAACTTCAAGTTTTCAAATCGTGTTGGCTGTGATCAATTGATATGCTCGAAGACTGATGATGACCATCAGAATGATACATTTGTACACCCATATATTTTGACAGAAAAACTATGCCAAATGCCACCGTCTCGGTTTAGTTCTAACTAACTTTACTTACACAACTGTTTTGGCTTTAGATTTAACTTTAACCGCACTGTTTTGACTTACGCATGTTATTGCACAAAAAGTAAAAGAGAACCAAGAAGATTTAACATCTTTTTGTTGTTGCTGCTGTTGTTACTACTATTGCAAACAATCGATGGTTTATCATCACTCTGTGGGTCTACTAAGCAAACATATGATTTTACTGCAACACTTGGCTTAGCTAAGGCTTCGTTGAGTTCGGGTTGAATTCAATTGCCTGCCAAATAGCAAAAAAAAAAAATAAAAAAAATAAAAAAAAGAAAAAACTGAAAATAAAAATAAAAAAGAAAAAAGAATGGAAAACAAATCCAGAGAAATGATCATTTGTGAGTTGTTGTTGTTCGTTAGAGCCTTCTTCAGTTCTTTCTTTTTTTGAGCAACAATGCATTCACAGAATGTACGACACCGAATGCTTTTGTACCCACCACCGACGACGAGGCTTACACTTATTTTTAACGTTCATTGTTAACATTCGCAACACCCAGGAGGAAGCTTCAGAGATCCCAGAATGCGTACACATTCTTTATTAGCATCACATTTTGAATCGAAGGAGGCAAGTCTGTTTGTCCGTCATCGTAATGTAAACGTGGTAAGCATTTCGCTGGCGTAGATATTCAAATTTGGCGAAAAATATTGGAATTTCTTCCAGACCTCTGGGTCTTGAAAATTGCGTCAGTTCGATTATAGGGCACGCCGGCAGTACAAGGCATAAATAGAGGATATTTCGGCGTTTTGGGATTTCCACTCATTATTCGCAAACTAAAGCTAAAGTGAAACTTTCTGCATACACCTAATGGACGAGCCTCTCAACTCTCAAAAGAATGATAATATTAGAGCAAGTAACCCCGCAACCCGGTGTCCCCTTTCCGCCCTCTCACGTACAACAAGCATTACATGGTAATGCGTGAGTATAAAAGATTCGATCACAGCTGAGTAAAAATTTTTTACTTGTTTATTGTTAATATTCCTGGTTGTAGGCAATCTGAGTTATATTAAGCATACAAGTGTAGAGAATGGTGTATATCTGCAGACATATACAAGCGACAGCTTAATACAGCTCAATGCTTATTTATAGTGCATTGAGAAATTTTGAAAAGAAAAGCTATGTCAGAAGCAGGGGGCTAGGAGAGGTAGGAGAGGTAGCTGATAAGCACATGGCAGAGAGCTTCTTTATCGACTACTGCGGATTTGTTAGAAAATAAACAATAATGTTATTTTGACTTATGCCGGTTACAATTTTAATGTTATTCTCTTTCTGTTCTACTGTGGCTTGCCGCCACCCGCTGTGAATAGCTTTTTCAAGCACACATACCCATACAAGTTCCAACTGAGATTGAAGTGCGTTGAACATATACGCGAAAAACGATTAATTATCTTATACCTTACGCAAGCGAGTTTTAATAATCCAGATACACGTATAGGGAAGAGTAGTACAGAGGAAGGTATTCTCAAATAGCTTCAATAACTATAAAATTAATTAACTTTTAATCGTAAGCAAGATTCGTAGAAACGGAGGTGGCTCTTTGCGCCACACGTACATACGCACGTACCCACATAATTTTAACGTTTAAATATTCAGGTCGGCGCTTATATATGAACAAATTAATAACTGCTGGATAGGAGGAATTGATGGACCTAGATCTGGACCTGAACCTGGACCTGGTTGCAGATTGAAATTATTCTCTTATAGGTCGGTGTAGACAAAACAAAAGTTCACTTAACTCTATGCCGATGCAAATATCATACGCTGTAGATTTTATCTATTGAAATGAGACGATTTCTTCTTTAAAAGAAGCCGCTGAGAAAATTGAGGAAATATAAAACTTTTTTTCTTTACTTTGAAGTATATTCGATGCACTTAAACTCACCTCATACGAACGATGCGATGCGATGCGATGCGATGCGCTCGACTTGCAAGCTCTTTGCTCACAACGTTAACGCATTCAATATTTATGCTAAGTGCATGAAAAAAATCTGGTTTATCATATAACCCCGCAAAAAGTAGTCGAAAAATGTTAAATTAAAACTCCTTGGAAACTATTAAATATCGGGACTATTTCAAATTGTTGCATCGATAAACCTACTGCATAACAAGTTGGCTGTTTCACGTGCTTTGTGGAATGAAATTCGCTCTGGCTAAAGCCAATTATTGTACAGATCAACATCTTCCCATGCAGACCATGAAAAACTTGGTGAACATTGCTTTATAGGGCTTTCCATTCATTCCCTAAGGGGACCTCTATTCTCTTTTTCAAGGAAATCGCCATACTTCGTAGACGGTCTTCATGCCAAGAACAAAGAAAGTTTGACTTCTTCACTTAATCGCACTAAACTGTTCACGATTTCTGCAAATAAGTAAAAAATAAACAAAAAGTTGCACTATATGATAATTTCTCAACGTTCGTTATGCATACATACCTTTTAATGAAAAATGTAACCCTTAACATACCCCATGTGCCCCATGTAAACCTTACACACAAAGGCTTTCGCATTCAAAACAAAACCGCGCAATGTCAAGGAAAGATCATCGGACACTTACTGGAAGATTCTTTAGTAATATATGTTCGAACTAACAAACAAACTAAGTTTGCTAGAACTCATAATGCTGCAAACATTTGAGTATTTAGCAATAAAAAGGCAACTGGAATTTCCAATTGGTTTATTTCGCTTCCTCTTCAGTGATTTTTCACTGTATGTACTGTGAGGACGTTTCGTCCCTTTCCTTTGGCTGGGGCAGCTCAGCGGCCCAGGGAAGGAAAACCACAAGCAAATTTATATTCGCAGCGACTTGATCGTTCTTTTATTTAATTCATTCCATATAGCAAACTTCATCAGAGTTCGTAAATTGTAAATTGAGCCTAACTTCAACTGACTGGCTCGAGAGCCAGTCCCCTTCGAGCCCTTGCCGGCTCGAGAGCCCAGCATTGACTGCCTAAAACTAACTTTCTCTAACCTACTCGTAACCTATACTTATTCTATCTTATGCTATCCCTAATCTATTCCTAAACTATTTCTTATTCTATTCCTAATCTATTCCTAAACTATTACTTATTCTATTCCTAAGCTATTCCTAAGCTATTACTTATTCTATTACTAATCTATTCCTAAGCTATTACTTATTCTATCTTAAGCTATTCTTATTTTAGTACTCCCCCTCCACAGAGACGGAGAGTCCGTGAGGCCAAAACGAGGGTACGACTTTGGGTCCTCACAGTATATATATGGATAATGAATATTATGCTCATGTATCAGCCAATATGGCAATAATGGCAATGTTCTTATTCCTAGTCAATTTGAACACGCTTCCATCAAGGACATTCACTCGTATGTCCTTTCAATATTCCAACTCCAAAGCAATATTTACGAAGCATGTAAAGTTGGAAGAATTTTTAATATCAAAAGACCGAATACGAAGTTCTTTTATTCTGGTCTAGATTCGGTGAGGCCAATGGCATATAGAAATTTCTACCACTGCGGCAATTGAGCTCGTTTTCTCATACGATTACTACGATCACAAAATTGACTTTAAGAAAAATTAATTTTTACAACCACACTCCGCAATCGATTGAAAAGGCTGTAGTGCGATATGAGCGTGATCTGGTGATACTGGCGCGATCGCAACGAACAAAAAACTTACTGTATAACTAACGATTCCGTTTAGGCGTTCACAGAAGCCTTTTATGTTTATTCTAAAAATTTCCCCGATCAGTTTGCTTTTCAGCAATAAATGCTTCACTTTACATGCTTACGTCGTTTTAGGTTAGGTAGTGTTTTTCTTTCTGACGTCATTCGAACTGTTTCGAATGTTGTGTGGAAAAACTGGATACTATCGGTACAATTTCTTTCGGTTGGAAGTTATGGCTCCAACTGCATTTTACACTATATTTAGGAGAAACTGATTACTCGTATTAGGACAATAGTGCAACGAATATAGTCCCTTAACCGCAGCAACAATGACGTGAAGAGTTTTCGATAGCTTTGAGCAAGTATCTGAGTATCCTCATCGTTTATTAGGCTGCAACTCTCGGACACTCTACCAGCGTCTTCGTGTATGCCAATCGTCCAATCTATAGCAATCGCTAATATTCTTCTAAGATAATAATTGAATTGAATTGAGTTGACACATCCCAAGCAACGAAGGAATTGCAATAGTGTGGAGCTTAGCTTGTAGGCGAAAAATCGAATCCAACTCACTTGGACATTAATTCAAATGATGATGGTTCCGATACAACTTGTACTGCAAGCGCAAATAATGAAATTGAATCGCGAGTTAAAATTGATTTTCAATTCAATTCGATTTAATTTTATTCAATTAGTTGGAGTTCACATCAAATTATTAATGAAAATAATGCAGAATCGAAGCAAATAAAAGATGCGTTTCGTAACAATTTCAACAATTCTTTTAAGTCATAAAGTTTTATTTAAAATCACGAGTGTTGCTTGGATAGGCATTAAAAAATCCCGAAGTCCCTTCGTTTTAAGACGAACAAAATGTTGTGGTTTCCCTAAATAGCTTATCGCTAAGATCACTACGAAAGATACGCACTCCGCTAATTCATTTTGCTTTAGGTACAACAAAGCACATCGAAGCAATTAAGGCAACATATTTGACCTATTGCCTGCTCGCTTTTATTTTTATTTATTTTCGTTTCTTTTTTGACATAGAGGACATGCGAAGAAAGAGAATGAAAACATGATTTTTTATCTTTTGCTTAGCATGCGCAGGTTTATTTTGTCATTCGATTCGAAGTTTTACGAAAATCCGAAACTATTTTGAACAATCAGAACTCGGAAAATATTTTCGCTTTCACGATTTTGAGATAGCTGTAGAGGGTTGCAAGCGAAAACTAATTTCAAATGTAATAAAAAGCATACATCAACTCAAGTATGATTTAATAAAATAGAATATAATTTACTTACCTGTGTTGAGTTTCCTTTTATTGCTGCACTTAATGTATATACATGTACTGTTTTTATTGTTGTTGCTCTCATTGTGAACTTATTGCTTAACAATTTCATTTAATTAAAGTCTTGGAGACGATCCAAACTAATCGTAGTATAGTGCTCTGGTGATGGTGTTTACTATAAAAGAGTAGCAGACAACTTCAAATTTAACATTAATTTCAGCGAAATTGCAATTAGGAGTCAGAGATAATTAGAGCTTCCCCTCAACACAGTTTTCAATTAAGCAACACTAACAGCAGCCATAGCTATACAGTCGATAACAGCTCTTTTTAAGCTGCAAAATTTAACAAGCAGCCAATAACAAAGGAAAGTAAACACCAAAAAAACAAAACAAAACAAAACAAAACAAAACAAAACGAAACATAACCATCAAAATATGCCAACAATGCCCAAGCTGCAGTTGTGTTGCAACTACAGTAGCAGTAGTGCAAATATAATCGCGAACAAAATGAAAAGTCCGCCGTCGTCACCCGTCGCCGCCGCTTCCTTTCTATACAATTTTACGGTGATTTGCAGGTCCTCCGTTTTACAAGTCTATGTAATTTTAACGTCCTTTCCCTGTTAGTATCACGAAACTGGCAGAGAAGCAAATTAAAACTTTGGTGGAGGTCGTCACAGGAAGTAAATGCGAATGTGATCGCTGTTTCATCAACGTTGCAATCCTAAGCGTTTGCATTTTTGTTTCTTTTTTCTTTTTTTTTTTTTCTTGCTGACGTACAGCCTCTTAGTTCGACTACAGACTAAATGAATGGAATGAACATACAAGCGAACCTGCATACAGGTAGACGGACAGACAGATAGCCAGAGAGGTCGGCATACAGAGACAAATGAACGAACTTAAGGAAAAATTGTCGCCAATCTTAAGTTTATGTAGCATTTTATTGCTGCCGCTGATGCCAGCAGTAGTTATTGGCAGGCAAAGCTGCCTTAACGGTCCGGCAAATGGAACTGTAGCAAAAGAGAAAGAGTGGTAGCAGCAGAAACAGAAACTCAAATTTACGTTAACGAAGTTTAAACAAATCGAAGTTAAAAGAAATTAAATTGTCTTCTTATTTTGCTTTTGTGCACTGAGAATGGATACACGAGTGTCTTATGCTTGACAGTGTTGCTAACGATGAAAAGAAAGAAAAAAACGTGAAAAAGATTAGCGTGTTTGCTTACATTATAACGTCGGTTGCCTCTCTATTTAATTCAGCTTACGCTGGCAAAATTCGACATTACTCGCCGCAATACTTCGTAAAAGACATGAATTGAATGCTCGTAAATTTTGGTATGCGGAACGCAACTTAGCCGCTGCCCTAGATTCTATCCAGTGGGAGTTGTTTCAAACCGTTCATAGCCAAAAATTATCATTAACGATTAACATCGTCTGATCATTAGGAGATGGCGAAGTGTGGAAAATGTGGAAAGTTCCAGTCTCCCTCTAGCGGAACCCTAAGGTACCAGATTACCGACTTAAAAAATAAAATCGCTTAAAAATACCCAAAAACAAATGGCTAACGTTGTTAAACGTACGGTAGAGACAATACCGAAACGTGTTCGGCTTAAATGAAGCAAAAGCAGTAGAAATTGCGACCGCAATTTCACTCCGTACCACAAGCTCTAACGCCACCGTCTCCTATATATATATATATATATATATTCCGCTAAAGAGTATATCTTAGAAGCCAACACTTTGCACTCAACACAAGGAACATATTACCCGGTCGGCTGGTTAGTTTGTTGGTTCGTTGGTTGGTTAGTTGGAGATTGCATACCGTGAAACCATTCAAAGGAATTACTTGGCATTTGTAAATTGTTGACAATTTATGCAAGTGGTCTTGTACAGATATACACACAATTTCGTCCCTTTATCGGTAGGTATGCATATATGCACAACTAACTACTAAAGTCTGCACTCAGTGCTTATGATGTTCAAAGAAGCGCATTTTATTATATTATCCATATAATATATATATATATACATATATTCATATATAAAAAGAAAAAGACAATCAACCGAACAGGCAAACCATTCAGCCAGTTAGCCCGGTAGCCAAGCATCACCAGTGCTCATTGCTCGCTTGCAATTTAGAAATTCTAGAGAACATTTTTTACATATTCAAATGTCTTAGAGAAAGGAATCATAGCGAAAATGTTTTTGAATCTCTTAACTCTTTAGATTTTGTTTTTTTTTAAACAATTAACGAAAGAAATCAAATTAATTCTAAGATCTTTTAGGGGGATAAAGTATAGAAGTATTATGTTAACGCCTTTTTCTTGTCCACTGCTTTCGAAGATTTCATTATTAAATAAGTTTGGTTTCTTCTTTTCCTTTTCTTTTTCTTTTTCTTTTTCCCTCTTTGCTATTGAAGCCTTATTCTAGCAAAGCGCAACTCTTCAATCAAATGACAACAAAAATTACCTCAGTTAGTGAAAAAAGCATATGAAAGTCGCACATTATTTATTAGACAGTGCTTTACATGGGATCGCTTTGCCTTTTACATTTCTTGTTCAGTTATATATCGAGAGTAATACGCTGAGGGTGATATCGTGAGGCAGTTTCATTTGAGTTCATGCACGTTTACCTCGTATTCAAATCTTCAAGTACTTCGTTCCGATTTATGAGCATTTTTTCAGTTTCAAAATATGTAAATACATTATAGTCGACAAGGGTCCACCATAAAGTCCCTACATCGCTTTGCTTAATAGAGATGTTCGCATAACGATGTTTCGAAATAATGATCGAAGTAGTGATTCAATAGCGTTCGTACCTGAGCAGCAACATTTTAGAAATATTATAAAAAAAATGGCAAACTGTAGGTGGAAAGCGAGACATAAGACGGACATATAGATAGACGAGAATCATTTTTGGTATATAATAAAAAATGGATCTATCTCCAGTCGTTATAAGGGGTTCGATACGTAATATAAAAAATAAATTGAAAAAATGCAAGGAAGAGCTAAGCAGCGCAATTTGGACCTCTTGCCCTAATATTTTCGAGACTAACTTGTAAGAATTATGGAAGCTGGAGATTATATATTTTCCTTATTAATCTTGATGCGCTCTTTGCACTTTCGCTGCTATTGCGTTTTTTACCTTTAGCCAGAAGTAGAACACGAAATAAAAAAGGAAACAAACGAAAAAAAAACAAGTATAGCTTTTATTAAATATACACATGGTCACCTTAGTAAAGCGTGACGGATATTAGTTTTTTTTTTTCATTTTACTAGAAAACGTCCTTTTAAAGCAAAAAAAAAAAAAAAAACCATAAAAGACCGAAAGAACACCAGTGCTTAAGCTCGTTCTAAATAATCTAAAGCATACGTGCTTGGTGTTGGGTACAAGTTGGGCATAATCAGGGAATGACGGCTCCTAACTTGTATATTAAACTGCAGTGGACAATTACAAACTCTAAAGAGCTCGTTAGATCGGATATTTTTTGCCAGTTATCTATGCTACGGTAATCTAGCTCCAGTCTCTTTTTGAAAATATTCAGATAAAAGGTCCGACTTTGGTTTGGAAACTCTATGTGATAGTGGAATGATTAAGTAAGGCTAAGAAAGTGTTCCTCCCATTCATTTCATGTCCTTGACGCAACATGTATCATGTCATGTATGAATTGAAATAAGTAGAAACTTGTGTTTGCCTTTAAGCGAATCGTGGAGATAAATCGCGCGGATCGATTAAGAATATATAATATTGTGTTCACCTACAACAGTTTCTTTTCCTTGTATTAAATCATTTTTGCTGTCACGAGCTCAATACGGGGAACGATATTTAATAATAGATGGGCAATGGGATCAATGAGTTTTTACAAACGCAATGACATACGTATTGTGCTTAAAAAATCTACCTTACAGCAAGTGAATATAATTCTAAATGGATTCGAAATCTTTTATCTGCCTTTTTGATGGATTCGATGATGATAGAGCCTAGTTATTGCGTTCCCCGGAATCGGAACGATAAAGCTAAGTATACACGTGCTTGCTCGTGAATACAAGAAAATATTTTAATATATAAAGTGAATTAGAAATGCATTTTACTTTTGCTCATCCAATATATTTTTATTAAATTTCAAATAAATTAACCAATTCATGGCAATTTATATGATGTGTTTTAGCTACTTATTCATTTAGCGTACAGTTCACACACTCGCGTATATCTCGATATCGCTACGGCCAGCCCATTAAAATGTTGTAATGAAAAACACTTAACCAATTGCTAACAACACTTTTATTGTCTGTCCGTTATTTTGTCCGTCCGGTTATTTTTTTTCCCTGCCTGTTCATTGCTTGAAAACTTGTTCAAAGAAGTGACAAGACAGAAAAATAAGAACAAGAAAAAAGAACAGAAACAGAAACAGAAACAGAAACAGAAAATCGAACCACAAGCAGTGCCGTATAAGACATGTTATGTTATGTGTCTGGCTCATTTAATATGCAAATTATTATCATCATGATCATCATCATCATCATCGTCCGGCCATATATATATATATATATATATATATATATGTGATATGTATACATGTATGTTTATAATAATATATGCTAATATGCAACGAACAACGCACAACGAACAACGAACAACGAACGATATTAAAGTATCTGCTGTTCCCGTTGGAGAGGGTTGACAAATGTGTTGCTGTCGCGTTTTGCATCTTTGCTTTGAACTTTAAACAAAATGTTTAAAATGCTAAATTAAAAACTCTATAATTATTTGATCTGGTTAGTTACACGCCTGTCCTCTTGTTCTTGTTTCTTTTCCTACTATTTTCGAATATGCCATCTTTCCTCTCTCTTTCTCACTCTTCCTTGTCTATTGTCATCTTTTAGGGGGAAAAAAGAAAATGAGAGAAAAAAAACATACTCTATTATTATGTGTTATTAGTTATTAATATCATGCGAAACATTGTGTAAAAAAGACAATAAAGGACGTGCACATGTGTTCATTAAATATATATTTACATATAAACGTATAGTAGAGCAATTTAAGCTTTAAAGAGCCGCATTACGACTATAAAGGAAAAAATTTTTCATTTCAAAGTTTATTTCATATAAATACTTTTCACCTTTTTCGTTTATAATTTAATTACAGCCATCGTGTCCCTTAATGGATGTCAGTATCTGGTGATTTTCTCGTTTAATAAAGATATCAACCACTTGAAGAGCTCTTATCTGTGAAAGAGTAATAAAAACAACTAAGAAAATTATATTCGGTTGTGATCGAATTTTTTTATATCCATCACCTTAGTCTTAAGTTAAACTTTAAAGAAAAATACGAAAAAAAAAAAATTAATAAATAAATTTCGATAGTAGATATTGGATGGGCCGGGTTGATTGTCTGTGCCGGACCTACAAGATATACATTGCAATTTCAGAGAGCGAAAGTGTTCCGAGTTTATATTGTATTGAGGGTGTGGCCGTTGTTCGGTTTGGCGGTACATTCGCAATGCTTGATCTTCCAAATTTAAACACGATACTTTAATTTTTGCAGCAGGGACAATATTCGTAATGCACCCTACGTGCGTGGCTAGGAAGATTCAGAATTTTATACTGATCAACCAGGCATATGCCTTATAGGGTTATCGCTCTTCCTTCTGGCTCTTGCCGCCACCTCGTCGACGATATGAATGTCGTATGTGAGCTATTCATCGGTAGATGGGATTTCTATTCTAGTGTGTGACCGCACTTATTAATGCACTTATTCAACTCGCAATATTCTCACCGTTGTAAATACGATACAATTGTGAATGCGTGAGTGAGCAGCAAAGTGAAGAGAACCTTTTCAAAAAAAATGCATCGTGACAGAGGCCTGAATGAGAGAGATACACCCTCCATTGACGTCTCTTTAAGCGTGAATTGCAATCGGATGTGTGCGATCGACGTGTACATAGGTGAGTAATTGCTTTTTGTTACTGGCAATGGCAGAAAGTATTGTTATGCTACAAATCGTAACAAGAAAATTCTAAAATTTTTACAAAACGATGCAATGTCAATATACGCGGAGAGGGAATACCATAATAGAAAAAAAATTATACTTACCTCTATCGCAATTGTTGCAACCCAAATGTAAAGCTTCCTTGAAAAGATTAGTATTGTGTACATGTATAGAGCATGTGCTCTTCGTAACAATATTTGATTGTGTTTGTCTTTTGAGTATGTTGACGGTTGCTATCAACTCGCTACTGGTTACAAATTGTCGGACGGTATCGAAGGTTATCAAATCAGAGTAGAAAAAAGGGAGCTTAGTTTGAGAAGTTTGGAAGCATTCCACATATAGGTCCTATCCTGTGCGAATACGATTTGTTTCAGCTTCCGGAAAAAACTGTCTTCATACGTAAAGATGTATAGACGACTTTAAAAGAGGACTGTGAGGATCAATCATCAGTCAGCTTTTGACCTGGAAGTCCTAAGATTTGTATATTGACGACACAACAATTCCATCAAAAGATTGAAAAAGATTATTAAACAAAGTACCGCCTATGGCTATAATGGGCTTAACAGAATTCATAATTTTGTGTTGTGCTTGAATTTTGTTTAATGAAAGACCCTGACCCGTTACTTATTATAGTTTATCGAATTCGCATGGACTGTCAATGAATTTTGCTTGAAGCAAAGCTTAAGCATGTCTTTACCTCGCAGGTTCCTAGGTAAGAATCCTTGGCAAAAATATAATGGATATTGGAGTTTACCTTCGTTGGCAGAAGAATTCTCAAAAAGTGTTATAAGGATAAGGTTTTCTGAATATAAAGACTGACTGAGTCTGTCCGCCGTCTAATCCGCCTGAGTGGCCGAGTAGGCAAGAGTCTCGACTAGCAACTCAATGTTTCGTGGGTTTAAATCTCAAGTGCGGTAGAGGTTTTAAATAAGCCGAAAGCCTTAGCTTCTAATGCTTTTAAAACTTTAGTCCTAGAATTTATTCTCTAACTAAATTTATAATAATAACAATAATAATAATAATAATAATAATAAGTCTGCTTAAGTTCCAATACCTGAAACTTGCAAAACGAAATGAAAAACCATTATGTAATATTCTTGTAATGTTATTAAGCACAAAAAAAAAATTGCTTAGTTGAATGGCGGCAAATAGCTCCAAATTGACCGCCGCAATAATTAAACAAATTAAATTCACATAAATACGCCTACAGCACCAACCCGTTGATAGATTTTTACATCACACATACACTTATGCGCAAACTGTTGCTTCTGTTCCCATGGCTGTTATCGTTGGCTATACAAATTAATTAATAAAACAATTATAACATTTTATAAAACGAACATACGAGCAAAGCGAAAAATCGACAACAAAACATAAGAACTTTATAAAAAAAAAAAAAAATTCAAAAATGAGTGACTGAATGAATAAATAATTGAATGAAATATGTATGGAAGAGTAATAAAGCTGGTGCTGTGTATATGTGTTCACCT
Source organism: Glossina austeni (assembly GCA_000688735.1). NCBI lineage: Eukaryota > Metazoa > Arthropoda > Insecta > Diptera > Glossinidae > Glossina > Glossina austeni. Next base: position 161,150 of record KK502454.1, read on the forward strand.
CATTTAGGGTGTCATTATGAAAAAATTTTTTAAATAAACTTTAATTTGCGCTAAACTAAATATTTGCCGCCAGGCTTAGAACAAATACATTTAATTGATTATTGTTTGTTTTTTTTTTTACTGACAATTCATGAAAATAATTAAAAATGATTGTAATTAGTATTGCGATAAGTAAAAAAAGTATCTCTTTATGAATTTATTCAAATCAATATTAAATAATAATGTAATTGCTTTCTGATTTGCGCCAACCGCAGTGACACCACCAGATCTTATCACAATACAACATCACAAAGCGAGCTCTCTCGAAAGCAGCCAAAGTAACAGCAGCCACCCTGTCCAAAACAAACGAATCCACTGAATAATCTATTTGATAGTATTTTGCACGTAAGATCCTGGATTGTGAATCTACAAGAGCGTAGACTTTACTTAACTAAAGTTATTTGCAATGTTTGAAGGGACTTTGCACGCAATAACGCTTCTATCCAACTATCCAACTCAACCTCCCGAGTTCGACTTGGTCACGCGTGTTACTCGAGTGTTCATCGAGCTTTGCTTACAAATCCCTAGAAAAAACGTTACGAATATCGCACAGGTACGTTTATTAATCGACTCATATGCTAGACATCGCGGAATCCTTCTTGTTAATCCTTTAGTTAAGCTGCAAGTTACAATTTAGCATTTATTGCATATGTCTGACTGTCTTTGCCGCTATTGAAATCTTCGCTGACCCGTCAACGCTCTGTTGAAATATTGCTGTTTCACGTCAAGCTCTAAATTTTTCTCGCATCCATCGTAATTCCCCAGAAATACATACCACACACAATACCGTAATCCCCAAGAATTCTGAAATTGTGGCCTGCAATTTATCTCATCTATAATTTGGTGCTGAATTATATTTTATTAACATGGAAATCCAGTTGAAAATGCTGTCGGTTTCCATTTCCCGATAACTATTTACAAATAAAGCGGATTGTCTCGATGTGTTAGCTGATCTTAAAAAGCATGATTTCGAATTTCAAACGGCGCACGATATCGCAGTCTTCGCAAACAACCACAATGGTGAATATTAATCAATTCTGTCTAAAACGAATTAAATTTTCTTCTTGTTTTTAAGGATTTTCTTTTTTGGGTTTTTAAGGATTTTTGCTTTTGGGGTTTTAATGATAGATGTTAGCATTCGTTTAACCAACGGCACGAATAACATTAGTTATCGGAGGTCGCTTGTAGAGTGCTTGTTGGTTTTTGGAGTAAAGTAATCCTGTTAAAGTAATAAATTCCAATAGGTTTATATTGCATGTGGTGGTATTGGTGGCCAGTTTTCATAGATATTTCTGTCGATTGCAAAGGATTATAGATTTTTTTTGCTCAATGTCAGCGACTTTAACTATGATATCCTTTATAATGCCTTTTGAAATGACGTTGCGTCCAAGTCTGAATTATCTAATTTACGCCAACTGTGTTCTTATAGCGTTCGCGTTCGCGTTCGCGTTCGCGTACGCGTTCTTCCTGG
>KK502454.1:162799-175453 GCA_000688735.1 Glossina austeni
CATTCGCAGCTTCGAATAACTGCAACTTCATATTATACACAACATCAAATTCTCAATTTTTGTAAGCGAAAGTAAAGATGTTTTCAAAACCACTCGTGGATATGCTTTTTCCCATTGCGAGATTTTTTTTTTTCACGTTTAACCAAAAGAGAGTTTCAATCCAAATGTGGAGAATTTTTTGGAGCGAATTTTTCTACGCAACTCTGTATAATAATTTTTCATGATAATTTTGTTTTCAATCGTGAACATGAGATGACAGCATCGTTTGTTGAGTCCTTACGAGCCCTTAAGAGCGAGAACACAAAAAAAACCGTGTGCGCATGTCAGGTAGTCCAGGTCCCAAGGAGCGAACATATCGAAAGGTGCCTCTGTCTGCGTTATTATATTGTTTCAAAAGTAAAAATAAGAAAATAGTTTTAAAGGTAAACAATTAACTTATGGTTTGCGAATCATGCTAAATCATGCCAAGTGAAGAATCAAGAAATCTGGTGTAAAATCAGAAAAATCTTTCGGTTGATTATTGCAATAAAAAAATGTAGAAATGTGACGCAGAAGAGATGGCTTGGTGGCGAACTTTACTGATGCAATTGAGCAAAGCAAAAGGATTGCTTAATGGTTAACTTTTATGGCTTCTTCCAGCTTTTCTCTCTTTGCATTGCGAAAAGTTGAGCAATTCTTGATGCCTAATACCTTTGAAAATGTCTGTACTTGCTTTCATTGCTTTGTGCCTGCGGCTGAACTTTCAACTTTTAACTTTATGTCGGGAAAGCATCAAAGTTTATATGAAAATCTGATATGAAACGAAAAAACAATTGATTAAAATCTTAGGCGTGATGTCATTTCATTTATGTCGATTACCTATCGAATCAGTATAATTTATAAACAGAATTTATTAAGCGTTTCAACTCGTTTAACGACTGATCTTGTGGCATCAAATGAAGACCGCTGTACAATCTCCCTTGTCCCCCCCTTGCTTTGCTGTAAGTCATGTTAAACGTACATTATATGTACGTACGATGTTTCAATCAAACGGACATCAGCGAGCCAAGGACAACGTAAATCAAATCGTTTTAAATTTTGAATACGTTCTAGAAGATGGTAAAACAAAGTTGTTGTTGTGGAAGTAGAACTTGAATCATAAATGAATTGAAATTGTCTGTCAAGATCGAAAAGAATGAAAGGAAACCTTCATTATCACACCCTCGAACATTAGATAAATATTCTTGGAAGGAAGGGAGACCTTTGGGCTCTTTAGAAATTAACGGCCTCAGATGGACAGAATGGAATGGAAAGTGGCGGTGGTGGCGGTGTCTGTCAAGATCGAAAAGAATGAAAGGAAACTTTCATTATCACGCCCTCGAACATTAGATAAATATTCTTGGAAGGAAGGGAGATCTTTGGGCTCTTTAGAAATTAACGGTCTCAGATGGACAGAATGGAATGGAAAGTGACGGTGATGGCGGTGTCTGCGAAGTCGTCAAAACTATAGCAATTCTTTGGCTCCAATGGTCACGAACACCTTGGCGTATGAGCTTCTTTAATTTCGTAACAAAATTTACCAACAAAGGTAATGCAAAAAAGTTTTAAGTATTTTTTTTCTTCCTCGGTTTTCCCCTTTCTAATGACAAACGCCTTCGTTTACGACGAGATTGCTTTTATCCGTAAAGTCGAAACTTGCAATAATTGAAAAATTTCTCGTAAGTCATACAGAATTGTGTTCATTCAATTTTACACAGGATTTTATTTCTATTAAAAACATTTATGTGGAGAATAACAAAAACATACACATGCATGGGGCAAATTACTTTTAAAGCTAATGCATGCAAAGGAATTAAGAGTTACTTTTAACTGCAGCTCTCCTATACTCTCCGAAGTTGTCAGATATAAATTGCAGAAGAGATCGGTCATATGTTTTTGGACAACGATTTGAATTCTCCTACAGAGTACTATTCATATCTAAACTTTGCGACATGAATTTGCCACGTACTTTTTACGTCTCTCAAAATAAAGAGTAAAACGTGTACATATTTTTGTTCTCATAAAGGAATGCCATCGCTCATGCCTCAGTCAGTTCCCTATTAGCACTTGTAGAGATTCTAGCACCTCTATCATAATCGCTGCACAAGCAGAAACATCGTCACCAGCGTTTCTTGCTTATTTGTGTCCCACTCAGAAAGAGTATTTAATATAATATTTGTCAGGACGACAACTCACGTTAAAATTGTGAATGCGTCTATACACTCTATAGTTTCCGCTTTTTAATACGATATGAGTTGTAGGCCTTTTTTTTCCCCTTCGCCTGTTCAAAATGGTTATAATTTCATCAATTGTTGTCTCCTTCAGCATTTTGACGCCTCACTTTAATTTCAATATTCAATTCGAACGATAGAATTTCTGGCATTTCGAAGTTAACTTTGAGACTTCTTAACGTGCGTCATTTCTCCGGTTGAATGAAAGTGGTGAAAAAAGTGAGAGTAGTTATCTCTTCCGACTTTCAAGATGTTGACAATCTGATCCTTCTTAAAAAACGTTTTGTTGAATGACGAGCTGCCCAGATATAATTCGTTAAGGTCGTTGTTTTGAAAGCACTCTTGAAAGCATTTCCTCAAACATCTGCGGCAATTCTGGGCGATGTGAAAGTGATTACCATCGGCTGCAAGCCACTTAAGCAGCGCTGATCGGCACCGACAGTCGGCGCAGTTTCTCAATGACGAGTATTAAAGAAAAAAAATCCTTTTCCTTCTGTAGTTATAAATATCACTTTTAGGGTAGAGCGCAATAAGGCGAAACGTGATCACACACAATATGTGATCAATAAGGCCATGCAACATTATTTTCCATTTTTAAAGTGTTCTGATTCTAAAGATTGGTAAAAGACTCATTGCAGGTGACCTTTGAATAATAGGATAAAAAAAAAGAAAGTACAAAAAAAAAAATTAACAACATGATTGTAATGCTTCTGCTGCTGGTGCTGATGTTGTAAATTGTAGTTTATGCTGTAACAGCATCACATTTTTAAGTAGACATAACTAGAGCCGCGCACTGATGCATACAGCTACATAAATACACACACACACAACCGCGTTTGCTTTCATGCATATATTCATTCATACAAGAATTTAGTTATTTGGCAACTAAAAAAATATAAGGGAAGTATATGAACGATAATATATGTATATACATATGTATGTAAGCGTATATGTGTAGAAAGAGCAAAAGCAACGAGAACAGGATAGTAACTAGCCTAAGATAAATCTCATGTTACCAACAAATAACCCCAACGTATTGCATTATTGCTATTGATAGTATACTTTCGGACAGACAGACAAACAGGCAGACAGACAGAAAATTGTTCGATATCATTGTGGTGCGAGAAACGGCCGATAGTTTCATCAGCGTTATATATGTTTGCATGTACATGCACCTGCAATTCGGAGACAAGACGATTGTATGGTGGAAAACAACGGGAAAACGTATAACTAGACACAAATGTCAGTTACATGCACAACTCTTTCGTATATCAGCATCGACATCAACAACAGCGGCAGTGGCGGAGGCCTTAGCATCACCATCAGCATCAGCATCAGCATCAGCATCAGCGAAACAGCAACAGCAACAGCATCATCATCATCTGCCCAAAATATACGAGTTGGTTTACTTAGCTTTCGTTGTTGTTGTTGTTGTTGTTGTTGTTGTTGTTGTTGTTATTGCTATGGTTGTCTTTCAAATGGTTGGTTGGCGTAATTCTCCTTTGAAGATATCAAATTCCGTTGTAAAACCATCATTTTCTTTCAAGCATATCTGGACAAGCACTCAACACACATATATACCTATAGACGCATGCACATATATATATATATATATATATATATACAAACCTATGCGTACCTTTATGTAAGCCTTTAAAAGGAGGTTTCAGTTTCCGTCTCAATATACGTTCACGAAATAGCCTTAAATACATATGTGATCTCTATTGTACGCTGCGTCCAGCCTATGGCTTGGCCGGTATCTTTCTCTCAGGATTAATGAAGGCTTTTCTCTGCTCTGCTTGCCTGCCTGCCTGCCTGCCTGCCTGCCTGCCTGCCTGCCTGCCTGCCTGCCTGCTCGCCTGTCACCCTGTTCTTCTATTCGTTTTTTCTTTTCTTTTTTGCTTGAATTTCTTGTACTAAAATGGAGCACAAGAAAATTTATGATTTTTTATAAATTTTCTTATTTTTTGTAACTTTGAAGTTTTCTTAGGTAGTTAGTCGCTTAGCCAGTTAATGCTGTTTGTAAGCTTCATATCTGCTTTCCTATCCACAACTTCTTCACTATTCCTTTTTTTTTTATTTCATTTTTTCGTCTTCTTCTTCTTCTTCTTTCGCTTGCTTTAATTTCCACTCGCTTGAGTTATGTGAGTCATGAAATATTTTCGAAATCGCGTTCATATATTTTAACAATTTAGTAAGTGTAGCCTCTCGCATAACCGTTGAATTTCTTTTTCGCTTCATTTTGTATGTTGTTGCTGCTACGGCTGCTACGACTGTTTATTGTCGCTGTTGTTGTTATTGTTGTTTATCTTATTGTTAGGTTCCTCACCGTGCGATGATCTTTCGCGATATCAGAGTTGAATGAGTAATAAAATGTGTGTTGGCTATATTCTCCCGAAAAACCGATTACCATACATACACAAACTCTTATCTATCTGCATTTCAGTTTTCTGTTGTTTATTATTATTTTTTGTTTTTTTTTTATTTGCGTGGTCGCCTCTTGCCCCTTGGAAAGGCCGTCTCAAAAGGTTAGCGTAATAATTTCTCTCTTAGTTCTTTTATTTCGTTCACCTTAAGATTTAAATAAAGATATCTCTTCCTGACATTCTAGTATATATTCATATAAATTTTAAGAAGCGGCCGTTTAACAAGAAATACGATATGTGAGTTTTTTTTGTCCTGAAGAAAAATAAGTTTTATTTTATGTCCTTCTACTTACTTTATAAACATAATAAAGAAAGATTGCATTATTTTAAAGTCCTCGCAACGGAACTGATTCAAATTGGAGGATAAAATTTAAAAAAAAAATGTATTTTCTATGACTTGGATGGAACCTTTTGACGCTTCTCTATTTGCTTGGCCTTACCGTTTTTGGGTTGATATGCTTTAAAGTTAGACGCTCTATAACTGTTACATAACCGCAATATAACTGTTAGTTAATCGTAACCCAGCGTACGACGGCATCAATGACCTCAACATAGGTACTAATGTACAAAAGTTAAGGCATGCGAACAAAACAACGGATCAACAGATCACAGAGTCGATTACGAACTTTAACCTTTCAACTTTATTAACTGATGCTACAAACTTCTACCCAATGCAAATATGCTTTCAGTAGCCGAAGGATAACAACTGAAAAAAACATTATATTTGAAGGCAATTTCTATTCTAATTACTATTTAGTCACCATTTAAGAAATACTTTAAAAAAATTAATGTGAGACTATAAATCGGTTCTTGATTTTTCTTAAACACTTCCCATATATGCTGACAAAAACTAGTCTTAACTTATTAGGTTGCCTAACGCCTTAATTATGCAATTTTCTATTGTAACCATTGCCCTTGGTCGCGAAGGCCGGAGCGCAGAATACAAATTCGTCTGTAACGCCCGAAAATATGCAACGAGAATTTTTATAATAACTATGACGTGGGTGAAAGGTGACACTGCATAGATAATTGAAAGAAGTGTTGCGACAAAGGCAGTCGAAGTCGAACTTTGCGTTTTCAAAGCCAACTTGATTCAGTTTTTTCCTTAAACATCTCAGAAGTTCTACATTCATCAAATAATGATTAAAAAAAAAGATAGCAGAAGCTATTGAGCAAGTGGAGTATATTTGGTTTTATAAAGTTGGAGAAAAAACTCCACGAACTTTCTCTTCGATCAAGTTAAGTACGTGCACTTTTAGTGCAAAATAAAACACTTTTACGAAACGGTTTAGGTTTCCGTTTTACTGTCTGTTGAAACGTGTGTGTGTGTGTATCTGTTCTTGATCTCATTACGACAGAAGCCTGAGAGTTGCCACATAAACCAACTAAATAAAAGAACTTGACTTGAGAAAAAGACTTGAGAAGATGAAACAACTAAAAGTAGTTTTTATATCTTTAGTCTATGGTCGAGTGGCGGTAAGAAACTTAAAGTAACCCGACTGAGCACGACATATGCGAGTTGGTACAAAATACCAACATGGGGTACGTCCGCCACCCAAGTTTAGCTTAAGGAGAAGAAACAGCACAGTAACTGGATGATCTCTCGGGTAAAAGATTGCAGAACGATAGTGAAACACTTCCGGTGATTCGAATTTGAACATATTGTCGAAACAATGAGATGAAAGCGGGAAGAGATATATCGCAAAAAGTTGCGACAAAGATTTCCTATCCATGTTCTTTACGGAAGTTGCAAACACGGATCTTAAATGTGCCCTGGAGAGCGGCGAGCGTTCGCTATTCAAAATGGCGCTGGCTGCTAGGCCGTGAATAGTGACAATGCAGATTAATTTTAAACAAGGCGGAACATCCTAAGACATGCCGCGGTAAAACGTTTACAGGCTGGTATACTATAACTGGTACTAGTAAGCAAACTAAGCACAATTACGGCTCGAGGCACATGAATAATCGGCTTTTGTGATTTCAATACACGACGAATTCAACATCAATGTTATAGTCATATGTTATAGTCTATGGAAGCAAGCAGTCAAATCCTCCTAGTGCGGCAGAGCTACTTTCGATTAGCCAAAAACCTTTAAGAAGTGCACTGGCTTCTGCTGTTTAAGAATGATGTTAGGAGCTGTTGGCATTTAGTTCCCCCTGATTGTAAGGCATTTCAAAAACATTATTTAGATGGCAGATGAGGAAAATAATATTAGATTATCAAGTACAATTATATTTGCTCAGCAGGGGAGCTCATGTACGTGTGTGTACGTGCGCGCGCACGCGTATGTGTGTACTGTTAACTAAAGTTAAAAAAAGAAGTAGTCATTGCAACCGTTTTGTGCATTCCTTTGTATATGTGTTTTAATAGACTTAGAATGCTACAAAATAACATATACATACATGGCTGCGTGTATGTATTTGTGTGTTTTATACCAAATAAATCTGGCTACCATTTTTTTCACTCTTTTGCGCACAAGAAACAACAATAATAACTAACATACAGTATACCTGTGCGAATGTATGTATGAATGCATTTTCTGTAATATTTAGATGCATGTTGTTATTATTATGATTGTTGTTGCTGTTTTTATTATTGTACTAGAGTACTTTTTTCGTAACAATAAATGTTTATAACTTTATTATTGTTAGAAAGCGGAAAATACACAAAAGCCAAGGAAAACTGCAAAGAAGATATAAACGAAAGAGCACAAAAGGTAACCAGCCAAATACCTCAGCCAACCAAGACACTTGGGTTTGTGTGTAGAACTACCAATACTATAGCTTATGTGCTTGTGTCCAAAGCAGCAGACGTACTACGAATATAAAGGGACTGGTACTCTAGTGATAATGCTGGGGGTTACGGTGGGTCTAGCGCGCCATATAAAAAGTCTTACATTATTGGCGATAATATTTCTCGCGAAGCTCAGTATAGAGTGTACGACAACACACGCAGGCAGGCGGATAATTAACTGAAGTAATTTCATACCTCTTATAAATGTGTTAAACTAAAACATTATCGTAATTGTTTGGCTTTATTATTATGGTTTTTTTTTTTTTCTATTTTTTTGTTGATTGAATTCTTTTTTCTTATAATAAATGATTCATGTAATAAGTAACACTTTACAACAGTGTATTCATACTTGGCAAAATAGTGGTACAACATTCGTTTCTTACACAATACGATATATGCCTGCTTAAGCACATATATATGTACAAATATATGTACAATAATAACGTGCCATGTAACTAATGTTGCGGATATTTGACAATAGATATGAATAGAGTGCGAGTGTGTGACCAGATGATCAGAGGTGATTGCTTGCTACAGTTTTATAAAAAATACCGGTATAAATAACCGTTGCATGTAAACGTTGTCTGTGTCTTGCGCTTGAGACCCGCGCACCTTCGTTCCAAAGCGAGTAGTATTTTTGGCATTGCCGCCTGCATTAAAGCCTGCCGTACAGTCTCGAATTGGGTTCTTTCAGGTTTTTTTAAAGCTTTTTATGGTTATTAACTAAATACCGTTGGTTAAAGTATCACCAACACATATACAAATATTATGCTTTTTGCACACAAATTTATATTGCATAGAGAAAATCTGCAATTGTTTCGCACAAAAGGTCAATTTCAAATAATTATACAGTTGTTAACGAAATCAACGACCATATCTGATTATCGGTTACAATTGAGAAAAAAAAAAAAAAAAAAAAAATGGGTTTTCAATTATTTTCGCTTTAGTTTGTTTTTTTTTTGCCGCGTATTCTATTCTCTATTCTATTTATCTCTTTGTTAACAACAACAACAACGCAACAATAACTGCAAAAGTCTGAACTTTTCAACATTTTTGTTATGTTATAAATAAACGGCAAGAAAGGGTGAGATTTCAATTAAAACATTATTGTGGCATGAATCATTATTCCTTTGAAAAAATAATTAAAGGAAATAAATAAACATTTTTGTTCGCCTTTGTTCGCGTCCAATTCTTGTTTTTCAAAAACAAAAAAATTGATAAAATTTTTCAATTTATGTTCACATTGCGTTTGATAGGGATAGCATCTGGATTTTCTACCAGTCTTGTTAATAGCACTTTCGTTAGACAGATCAAGCAGAATTAACCAGCAAGAGACTTGTAATGGAGTACGAACCGATACCCTGCACAAGAGCTTTTCAAAGCGAAATAATGCAAGTCCTTGCAGTCAAATTAGTTTTCACTGTTCAATCGATGGTTTCCGCCCGCCATGCCAGATGTAGCATCCGACGCTAATATATCTTGAAGAAGGTTTGTCTGGTGTTGGCTATGCGGGATTGTAATGTTGATCCAAAGGCAAGAGTGACTAGCTAAAGGCTTTATAGTGTAATTATAAGCTCCACGGGAGTCAAGAACCCGCTTATATAGTCATGAATACTTGCAGGTAGAGGTGACAGGATTGCTGTACTGCAGATTGGTGCTTGCCAAGATTCTTCGGAGGGAAGCTTGCCTACTTACATGCAAGTGGAAACCGCGGTGGAAGCTAGTATGTCCAATGCCCAGTTTCAACGCAGCAGTTAACCAATGTGTGAGTCTTGACTGCTGGGTTCCGGCCTTTGGGCGGGTATCGCGGTGGTTGTGATTTCTATTATTCCCAAAGCGAATAATTTCAGGTAATCATAGGTCTGAACGCTCCCCAGACTGGTTTTATTGGGTCATACACAATATACATCTCTGGCTTCTCCAGTGCAATTTCGGCCCCTAGCTTTTGGGGATTGTCTACGGGCAACGTAGGGTTAAAACTTCAAAGTAGTGCGCCCACGTTAGACCATCAGAGACATCTGTTCAATCGATATAGGAAATCTTTCAACAAATACAACACAGAAATGCATCTAATAGCATCTTTAGTCCAAGCCTTTTAAGAGGTAATGTCTCCTTGTGTCCATTACAAAATACGCCGATTGTTTTTGTATTTATATGAACAAAATGGAATCATTTGTTATTATGTTGGCTGCATTCTACACACGACATAACATATATATTCTATATCTCATGAGGAAATGAAAAACTTTTTTCAGCATGCTGTGAAGTCACTATTGCCACTAAGGTAACGACTCATCCAGTAATAATAACTTTTGCAATAAACTTGAACTTACTTACTTAGTCTTATCACTTATGTGCGCGAGGTAATAATCGCAACCGCAAGAAGCTCACATTACCTTTTGGACATGTGCTCTTACTCCACCCAAACAATATATAAATATTTATATGTGATTATTAACAATAAGTGTGAATATATGATTGTGTGTGTTATTGGTCTACTTGTATTTTGGAGAGTTGATCGAAATAAGTCAATCTCAGCACGAATTGTGCATCAAGCGCTGGACGATCGATGAACAAAGGTTGAGATTGTATCCAATCATCCAAACCAAGAATTGATGAAAGATTTCGCAATGGAGATCTAGTGAGCTCTTGTATCATAGCGGATAATGTAATTCAGTGCATTTCTCTTATTGGATCATAAGAATGAAATGGAGGTGTAATGCTTTTCAAGAAACGATTTTTTTTTTTTTTGTTTATTCGCTACAGATAACATATAAAAATCTTTTCATGTCATTTCATATGTGGCAACCGGCTATATGAAGGGTGTATAAACTTTTATTTAAGACGTTTATATAGACTTTAATGACTTAACCACTTGTTGTTTAAATCTTTTAGCTAGAAAAAAAAAAAAAAAAAAAAAAAAATTGCTGCAAAAAAGGCTCGAGACTGTTGCAGATTAGATAGAAAACAGAAGGGGACATTTTTTTTTTTTTTTAATTTTTATTGCATTACATTCAAATATTTTGTTATTATTTAAATATTTTTGTCCGCTTGGCACACTGGTTACAAAAGTATTTCAATGAATTTGAATTTCATACTAAAAAATTTAGTAAAAATAAAAAATCGCAAAGGAATGCTTTAACCAAATTTATCGCATATAAAACCACAAAAGCTTTGAATAAAGATTTATAAATAGTTTCACACAAGAATGTTACGGAACAAACATTTACTTACGCTCGCACAAGAGACAGGGAGCAGCATATAGGCAGCGGCATATAAACGCAGTTATACACATGCATACATCGATACATACATACATACATACATACATACATACATACATACATACATACATACAATATATGTAAGCCATATCTATGGCTGGTATATAATGTCATACTTCAAAGTGACGCTATCATCATCGTGATCGTCATCTGTGCTTGTGCTTGTGCTTGTGCTTGTGCTTGTTCCTGTGCGTGTATGTGTAAGCGAGTGAGTGCCATTAATGTAAACAGTAATCGACCACATGTGCAATCTTGACCAAATTGCACAATTCCTGCATACCAGTGTCATTTCGCATTCTGTCAACGGTCAATGAATAGCAAGCAACCAGAAGATGTCATGTGACGAGATGTGAACGTAGATGATGTTATTGCTTCACTGTGACTGTCTTTTTCTTACTATTGTTGTTGCGGATTCGAATGGTGGTGGTTGTTATTTTGTTGGTAATATAACGCTATGCTGTCTGATATTGTTCTCTGTTATTGTTACTATGTAAGCTTGCTTGTGTATATATGCGTATATGTGGTTGTGTGCGTTTCCTTGTGGCTTGGCTAAAACGAAATGACAGCAACATACCTTATGCTTGCACACAAATATATAAACCTTTACACAGACAATTGATGACAACATCGACTGTGTTTACATGTAACTGGGCACCAGCATGTGGGAATTGTTAGTCAATAGTAATTGCATATATATATATATATATATATATATCCGGGTATATGTGCCCAAGTAAAAACCGCAAAAGCAGAAGTCTTGTTAGAAAATTTCTGAAAACACAGCAAAACAAAATTTTGCATTGGAAAAATTGAAATGCCTCGGTTTTGTAGTTCAGCCAACCGTCAGCCAACATAACACTGCAGCAGCTCCTCCACATATTGACGACTATGAAAGTGATACGAATGAAAATGACGCTGATGCTGATGTCGATGTTTGCAGATTTGAAGATGTTACAGATGATTTCGGTAATGATGATGATGATAAAGATAATGATAATGACGATAGGATTCATTTCGTAGTAAACGGCTTTGTTATGTTACGACTTTTTTCTTTATTAAATTGCTTTAGTTCAGTTTATATAGAAAGCGGCTTTTTCTTTCTTTTAACTGTTGTTACAAGTGAAATTAATGAGTGCATCAACGACATAAACATCAGTACATCAATGGAACTAACCAAACAGCCAGCCATTCAATTGCAATCGACAAACAATTGCAGTAAACAGCACATCATTAGATAGATACGAAAACCGAAAACAATTTTCAATGTTACCATTATCCGTATCTGCCGCCACCACCATCGGTTATATTGCCAGTGTTATCGTCATTGCCATCATTATCGTTATCCTCATCCTCATCATTATCATCATCATCATCATTATCATCATCATCATTATTATCATTATCATTATCATCATCATCATCATTATCATTATCATCATCATCATCATCATCATCATCATCATCATCATCATCATCATCATCATCATCATCTTAATCGCCAACATTGTCATCATCACGTAACACGATTGATAGAAAACAATGTGTGTTGTCAGTATGTAATGGCTGTGTGATTGTTGTTCTTACTTCTATTGTTATTATTGTTGTATAACTTCTCCTCCGTGCATTTGATGACAGTAAACAATTGCGCGTAATGTTGTCGAACAAACGACAAGCGCGCAAATTGCTATGTTTTCCATTGTAATTGAAACTCTCTCATGACACAAATGATGATATGCGCTACGATTTGAATTCAGCGTAAAGCAATGTAAAGGGTACAGAGAGCAAGTACTTAATATATATCCCAATGGGGTTTACCCCCAAAATTGCTATGCGGTTATCGAACCATATATTTTCTTAAGTTTTTTTTTTTTTTTTTTTTTTTTTTTTTTTTTTTTTTTTTT